>MU158728.1:1329093-1376913 GCA_015888305.1 Antheraea pernyi | reverse complement strand
AAGAGGGAAAGGAGGTGGGCCTCTGGCGCTATCACTGACCGAACGAAACGCAACAATGCAAGCACTGTTACTTCACGTCGGTGTTCGGTGAGAGGGTGGTACTACCCTGGGTGAGCCGACCCATTCATGCTGAAACTAGTAATAGCTAGGACAGATGTCTAGAAATAAGTAATAAAATACATTTCAATCCTTTTTAGAAATGCCTGTCTGCTTGCATGAACACGCATCACTGCTAAAGTACTGAGTTCACAGTGAAATAATAGCAAGAAAGTCATAAACATATCTTCGAGAATAACTTAGTCTTTGTTGCATTAAAATCGGTCCACTCTATCAAAAGTTATTGTAATTTTAATGACGACGCGACGTAAGTACGAGGGATAAGTAGATAAGTAAATGATACATTCAGTGACTTTATTACTCGCTGTGTTCTACATAAGGTTCCACGCGGACGAAGTCGCGAGAATAATCATTACATAGTATAAAACAAAGTCCCCTACCGCGTCTGTCTGTCTGTTCGCAATAAACTCAAAAACTACTGAACGGATTTTCAAGCGGTTTTCACCAGTGGATAAAGTGATTCATGAGGAACGTTTTGGTATATAATTTGTCAAGGATTTTTTTTATTATCAGGGCGGGACAACGTCTGTCGGGCCCGCTAGTTAGTAATAAATAAATCCCAGGACAAAATTTATTTTTGGTTACTATAAAAGATTGAGTGCAGAGTTTATCGCCTCTTTTAAAATAAACACTGACCTCTGGTGAAGCCTAGTTAAATAAAATTAGTGTTTAAATTAAGTTTAAATTAAATTTAATGAAATTTAAATTAGTGACATGTTTTAGTCTAGTTGATAATTAGTTCGCTTATCATACAATCTATTAACCCAATGTATAAGGTAGAAATACAAATATAAAAGCAAAGTAATTTACCACAATGTGTTTGTTTGCCTCAACCTATCGCATTACAGAACTACAGACGAATGCATTGTCCAACTTACAATCACGATTGAAACTTGTTGTTTTTGAATTATACATGAGGTACTCACGACTTCAAGTCCAGCGTCCATTTTATGTTGGCCTCGGATTGACTTGAAAATATTAACAGCGTAATCTCGAATGTATACTGGTGAGGTGAAAGCTTATGTTTTCGATGGCGGCGAAAGTTTGACAAATGGCTCGCGCTGCAATTCAGTACGATAAGCCGATATGTCCCTTTTGGCGTGAGAGATAGTTTTCGTATCTCGAATAGTTTCCGTTTTGTCCACTTGGGAGTGATTTATGCTATCGTTTGTTCTGTTACATACATTTTGTTTTACGCGGAACAATATCGTTTATATTCCTTGTTTGTAAAGTAATTTGTTCAAACTGGTCATTGAACTTTAGTTCACGTAAACATTTCTAAAGAATAATGCTTTATTCCAAGAGACCAGAAACATTATTTTTTTTCACAAAAATGTAAAAGGTACATGGACTTTAGATTTCCATGCTTATGAAGTTATGATATGTATAGAGGAATACAGTTATAGGCATTTGTGTTTGCAGTTGTATTCCGATTATAATCTATACTAATATTATAAAGAGGTGGAGTTTGTGGGTTTGTGAGTTTGTGACGTTGTAAGGGGTAATCTCAGGAACTACTGGTCCGATTTGGAAAATTCTTTCAGTGTTATATAACTCATTTATCAGGGAAGGTTATAGGCTATATATCATTACGCTAAGACCCATAGGAACGGAGCAGCAATGAAGAAAGTTGCAAAATCGGGGTATTTTTTTCCTTTTCAGAGCTTTCGCTGCGTTTTAGCGCAAAATAACCAATCCACGGTTATTTATTACCGCCCAACGAAGTGGGCACGGGTCGGCTAGTGTAATTATATTTAATTAATCTTAAGTAATAATATTTTGAGTAAATAATGGTTTAGTAATTAAAATTAAATTTCCTTTAAATTTCATTGAAAAATAAAATATTACCGATACCACCGTAAAAATGACACGTGTTGGAAGACGATAACTGTTTAGTGAAATCTTGTTTCTGCTGAAACTTGTTAAATACAGACGCAACTCTTATAGTAGATCTTTCCAGGGAGTTGTTTAGCATTTCAATATGTATATACTATATTATTTTTCATTCGCTTCACATGTGTGACCAAAATTGTATTAGCCAACATGTCACCAATATTACTGTATGCAGGGTTAAGATAAAGCGATTTTATGAATACGTATAAATAAAAAACAATTAGCGAAAACAAGTGCGTTACTTCAAAACGGCTATAACTATTTGGCTAACTTGTTTGTTCTGTTTATAATTGTCAGAACAAGGTTTGTATGAGAGAACATGTTTAAAAATCATA
Source organism: Antheraea pernyi (assembly GCA_015888305.1). NCBI lineage: Eukaryota > Metazoa > Arthropoda > Insecta > Lepidoptera > Saturniidae > Antheraea > Antheraea pernyi. The sequence continues at coordinate 1,374,568 of MU158728.1, read as the reverse complement.
CGGATAAGTGAAAAATTCGGGCTAAGAAAACTCAATACAAAAAATTGAGAGAGTGAGTGAAATAATTGGGGTGTAAGGGGTGTCGAATAACATCGAAGACTTGGGACATCCAAGCCAACCTCACCTGCACGTGGTACACCCTGCTGAATAACGAACGAGGCAATGGCGAAAGCGGGGTGGTAGGGTTTTACAGCCTGACTGGGTCGAAAGCACCATGTATATGGCGAAGAAGCCCGTCATAGTGATTCGCTTGTGCGGGCTTATCCAGTCTTTCGCAGGCCGGCATGACAGCGGCGACCGGCGATGGATACCGTGTCACTCGGTGGTCGCCATTGTTTTTGGATTGTACTGTGCTTATCATCAGGCACAGTGCAGCCATTTTGCCGTGCTAAAATAAAAAAAAAATGAATATAATAAGAAGATCTTCACAAAAAAATTGACAGAGTGACGACATTCAGTTGTCATAATATTTCATGAAAGGAAGAATTTGATCTCAATTTCTTCTTTAGTATAGTCGTGTGAAGCCGAAGCGGGTAGCCAGTAACAAATAAAAATCATTAAATGACAAACTAAAATCCAGGGTTATAGTCTAAAAAAGACATAATAATCTACTAATGTTTTATGAAAAATAATTTACACATATACAAAAACAAAACGGTTCGCTCAAAATATTTTATCCCTAAACTTTCTCCGAGTTATAAAAGCTGAAATGTGCAACGCGTAGAGAATTTAGCATAAATAACAGGTAGGTAGTTGTTGCGCACTATAAAAGCGGGTAGAAATTAGAATAGAGGATGCCCGTTAACTTTGGTAGGCGCCCGGTAATGGACTAACTTGCCACGGGCCGGCTTTGTATAGTCCCAAAATACGGCTTAATTATCCAAGCGGTGGCAACCCTAATTGTGTCACGTGTTTGACGATGTGAAAAAGGACAGTTCGCACCCATTAAAACAATTTATTTTGTTAAGTTCGTGATTTAAAACAAAATGTTTATTAATAATAATTTATGTACAGATATCTATATGAATATGAATCCACGTACATTAAGAAAGTCATCAGAAAGATTTCACGCGTTTACATTAAAAATATTGGCTAAATCTTATTAAATACATTACAATAATTAACCTCAGAATTCTGCTTTTCTTTATCATTATTCTCAGAGTTTCATTCGATTCTTCGATATATTGTTTTATATACCTAAGATCCGATCCTGAGTTCGATTGGGCAGTCGTTCGAGACGCACGCGTTTCGCAGTCGCTCTACAGATATTTTTCTTCTCTTTCGTGCGTATCGATACGTCTCTTTCGGGAGTTGTGAGTCCGTGCGGAAGTGTTACATCGTGCTTCGTGCTCCGTGCCGCGCTTCGCTTCGCGTTTCGCGGTATTGTGTTAAGATTGTCTCGAGAGCGCCGTCGCGAGCCCGATCACGTCCCGTTCGTGACGCAGCAGAACTGTTGATCGCTAGGCGCTCTATATATAGAGCGTAGCAAACCGCACTTTTTGGTGCGCCCCGGTCGACGTAAGAAGACCAGTCGTCTGGCCACACGTTAATACTCTCCAGCCCATTAGGCTATACGAAACCGAGATACCTTGGGCCGCCGAGGTCAAGTATCTAGGCGTTACATTAGACAAACATTTAAAGTTCATATCACACATTGATAGAGTGCGGAACAAAGCCGTTATGGTCTTGGGTCGCCTCCATCCGTTGCTTTGCAGTAAGAGTAAGTTGTCCCTCAGACACAAGCTCACCTTGTATAAAACGTGTATCCGTCCTATTATGACGTATAGTTGTCCTGTCTTTGCACATGCGCAAAAACGCATTCGGAAATTGCAGGTTCTCCAGAACCGAGCCTTACGTAAAATCACCAGTGCCCCATGGTACGCCCGGAACAAGGATCTCCACAGGGACCTGGAGATGCCTTCTATCTGGGCGTACATAAAGTCACTCACTAGTAGTTATTTCGAAAAAGCAGCGAATCATCCCAGTCCCTTAGTAGTATCCACCGCAAATTACGAACCCGTACCTAACGCTGCGCGTTATAAAAGACGTCCGCGACATAGTTTCACCGACCCTCCTGATATAATAACGTCAGCGAACGATCAGTACCAGCCGGATCGTTCCGTTGTTACGCACACGAGGACGTCCTGTACCTGAGTTCCGCGTTTTTTTTTTACGCTCCGTCCTGTGCAACAATGCGTCACAGTAAAGATGCCTCTTCGTTGCGAAGCAAAAAAGGTCCTTTTCAGGACCAACCAGATCTCCCTTCGTCGTCAAGACACCCGACAACCTCTAGCAAGCCTACGGACACCGAATTCCTACAACCACAGACCACCGCTACGCCTACCGGACTCCGCACCACAGTGCCTGCACCTTGGTCGTCTTCTGACCCGCGACAGAGGCCGTCCGACGGATCGTCAACTCAGACAGATGAGTACGAGAGAGACATCGTCACTCTCGCCCAGCTAATTTTAGCTGGGGCACTGTCTGAGGGGATGGCACGTTGGATGGCGCTGTACATGCGCGTCATCGAAGCCGCTACCCAGGGAAAACTGCCTTCCGCGATCGACGCGGCGGCGCTACATCCAAAAGGCGCAAGACTGCGCCAAACTGACACGCCCTTATGACAAGGGCGGCGAATGAAGCCACCTAAAGAGGTCACAGACCTGACATGGTTTCCCCGCACGCTGCTTCGCAGTGTGCGAGAAGAAAGTATCCGAGTACCAGCCTGTCTCTCAAAACAGAGCCTGTTCACGCCCACGCTCGCGTAACCATAGATCACGCCGCCAGCACATCACTGCAACAACACTACACACATCACCTCCACACACGTGCACGCTCACACGCTTACACATAAAGTGGATGAGTTTTTCTTTTTTTTCCCGTATCGAACTGTAATAGTTTAGAATCTTTTCCGACACAAAATACACATAAGAGTTGTTGAGATATGTATGCTTGGTACACATATATGTTTCAACAACTCATATATGTATGAATAGTTTAGCTTAACTTAGGTTAGCTCAGACAGGCCGCGAATTGCATGAACAGGCAACAGCCAAGCCGAGGTATGCAGTGCACCCTTGAGCTGGTTGCCCAAACAAAATCGGCTGAGTGCCTTAAGCGCTCGCCTTAGTAGTCTGGTGAAGCTGTTAAGACCTTGCTGGGTCAATAGCGTAGCCAGTTCGAGAAAAAATAAACTACAGAATTCTACACCTGAAAACTATCTACAGAAAAGTCTCGATAGTATTTGTCTGTCACCTAAGGATACCTCACAGTATTGTTCCTTTTCACATATTATTAAATAAATTATTGATTATTTGCTACAATATTTTTAGCAATACTGAATTATTTGAAAATATCAGATTAACAATACTTCTGAGAAAACTTAAGGGCTGCCGATGGAAGCAAAAACTCAATCTCTAACTATGTTTTATCATGAACGCAGTACTTTAGCAGTGATGCGTGTTCAAGCAAACGGACAGAGAGACAGACATGTCTAAAAATGATTGAAATATATGTTATTACATATTCATAAACACTGCAAAAAAATGTGAACGCCCGAGGACTGAGCCGGCCACCTGCGTGAACTGCGGGGGCGCTCACCCCGCGAACAATACATCCCTCTGTCCTGCCTACAAGCGGGAGTTTCGCAACCGCCGAGCAGGGACCGTCGCCCGGACCGGTGAATCCAGGCGCACGGCGGACCCTCCCTCGGCCCCAGTGATGGTCGAGGAGTCTGCTGCGGGTAGCCTGATGTCCCCCGCAAACGACCCGACTCCCAGAAGCGCCGCGGCCAGACAGCGGCAGCCACCGAAGCCTCCGCAAAAGGCGGAAAAATCAGAAAACGCTACTCGTAAAGAAGCGATGATCTCCATACTTAAAAGAGCTGCTAGCATTAAAGGAGAAAACCCAGGATCAGAAGCCGAGAAGGCATGCATAGCGTACCTAGAGAAAGTCTTCTCCTAGGTCCGCTATGCCGCAGCCCGGCCACGCAGGTGGCCCGTCACTTCACCAGCACAACAAAACTTCAGGCGCGGCCGAAAAGCCACGCCGCCGACATCCAAAAGGCGCAAGACTGCGCCAAACTGACACGCCCTTATGACAAGGGCGGCGAATGAAGCCACCTAAAGAGGTCACAGACCTGACATGGTTTCCCCGCACGCTGCTTCGCAGTGTGCGAGAAGAAAGTATCCGAGTACCAGCCTGTCTCTCAAAACAGAGCCTGTTCACGCCCACGCTCGCGTAACCATAGATCACGCCGCCAGCACATCACTGCAACAACACTACACACATCACCTCCACACACGTGCACGCTCACACGCTTACACATAAAGTGGATGAGTTTTTCTTTTTTTTCCCGTATCGAACTGTAATAGTTTAGAATCTTTTCCGACACAAAATACACATAAGAGTTGTTGAGATATGTATGCTTGGTACACATATATGTTTCAACAACTCATATATGTATGAATAGTTTAGCTTAACTTAGGTTAGCTCAGACAGGCCGCGAATTGCATGAACAGGCAACAGCCAAGCCGAGGTATGCAGTGCACCCTTGAGCTGGTTGCCCAAACAAAATCGGCTGAGTGCCTTAAGCGCTCGCCTTAGTAGTCTGGTGAAGCTGTTAAGACCTTGCTGGGTCAATAGCGTAGCCAGTTCGAGAAAAAATAAACTACAGAATTCTACACCTGAAAACTATCTACAGAAAAGTCTCGATAGTATTTGTCTGTCACCTAAGGATACCTCACAGTATTGTTCCTTTTCACATATTATTAAATAAATTATTGATTATTTGCTACAATATTTTTAGCAATACTGAATTATTTGAAAATATCAGATTAACAATACTTCTGAGAAAACTTAAGGGCTGCCGATGGAAGCAAAAACTCAATCTCTAACTATGTTTTATCATGAACGCAGTACTTTAGCAGTGATGCGTGTTCAAGCAAACGGACAGAGAGACAGACATGTCTAAAAATGATTGAAATATATGTTATTACATATTCATAAACACTGCAAAAAAAATCACAAAAAACTAATAAGTACCGACACGTTAGATTTACATTCTTATATGTATAGATAATATGATTGCAATATACATCTTGGTCCGGACTTCGAATGATACATACAATGATATATTTTATATTTATGACCAAGAAATAATTAAGTACCATTTTTAAGTCTTACTTTTAAAAATGGCTACGCAGATCATTCAAATTAGAAACTATTTTTCACAGACCTTAAGAGTTACCTTTCAATTTTTTTACTCAGTGACCACTTTAATAATGATTCATATTTGTGATTATGGCAATATTCTTAAAATTTTATGATAAACAATGCACAAACTGAACTGATTGTTCTAGGAACATCATTTTTGAAAGGAAGACTATTTTACACAGTAAGTAGGGTTTTTGTTAATTTATCTTATATTAGGGTGTTAGCAATAGTAATATTGAATAAGCCTTTGCTCCGGATAGGTATAGAACTAATCTATATGAATAAAAAAATAAAATAAATAGAAGTTGTGGTGGCCTAGTGGTTTGATCGGTGGAATATTATTTCGATGTCCGCAGGTTCGAACCCCGGTATGTACCAATGAATTTTTCGGAATTCGCGTACATTTACTAATTGAAATTGGTAACACTATCGGCTGATGGTGAAGGAAAACATCGTGAGGAAACCTGAACCCGAGAAATATTCTTGTAGTACTACTGTATGTGGGAACAATATAGAACTGAGGATTTCTCAGAGTTTGAAATCGCCCATACGTCGTGGGCTGGGGTGATGATTACGGCCCATACCTTCCTTCAGGGGCCCCCGCAGTGTTTCTCATAAAAGGTTGATGATGATGCTATAAATAAATATCTACTTCTATCTGTACATTTAATCAGTTTTATATTTTACAGGTCATGATTACTACATTAAAGGTAATGCTGTCTCTCTAACATTTAACTAATCCTCATTACATTTTGTATACATTATTTTTTAATACTCTATAACAATTATCACTAATACTTGTAGGAATTAAGAACATAAAAATATTTTTTACAAATGTTATTCAGTAACAAACGAATTAAATTAAATATCGTTTTTGACGAGACACTTAGAAGTCGATACATTACTTTTTAAAGAATTGTCTGCCTACATACATTACATTTTTCTGTAGGAGTAACCAGTAATACACTCATCAAAAAAGTCTAAGCAACATGTTCTAATTTAAATTTTAGGATGGTGCTTCACATTATAACGTTGTATTTTATTTTTAAAATAATATCTTTAGGGTTCTATGATGTAAAAATAGCAGCTGTTGTCTTTATAAGTTCTTTTAATAACAGAAATGAACAATATTAGAATATACTGTAGAAACTAAGATACATAAGAAACTAAACTTTTTTTTTACAAAATGAAATTTCTAAAGAAAATGTATTTATTGTGAAAGAATAGAACAATTCAATACAAAGTATGGTCTCCTCTGCTATTCAGAACTTGTCGGCAACGATTATTCATTGAATTAATGAGATTGTTTATGTCATCTTGCGGTATTCGCTCCCAATAGAATTGTAGCAAATCCTTCAGCTGTTGGGTTGTTGTCGCTCCGTCCAAGTCCTTCAAAACACGTTTCTGGAGCATGTCCCATGCGTGCTCGATGGGGTTGAGATCTGGCGATTGTGCAGGCCAGGGCAATACTCGGATGTTCTCCGTTGCAAAGTATTCACTGGTTCGCCGAGCTGTATGTGAACGCGCTTTGTCATGCATTAACCTAAAATCGGAGCCAAAGGTTTGTGCAAATGGGTAGACATAAGGTCTGAGAATATCCTCAATGTAATTTTCAGCATTCATGTTTCCATTTACAAAAACGAGCTCAGTTCGCCTGTTCTTCATAATACCCGCCCATAACATAACTGTTGAGCCGCTGTATGGATGAACTTCCTGAACGCACCTGAGCCTTTCAGTATTTCCGGGCCGACGATACACTCGCACCCTTCTTGTATCAGGCTTAAACCCGAATCGCGACTCATCGGAAAACATAATTTTATCCCATTGTTCCTGGGTCCATGTTATGCGTTCTCTACACCATTCATATCGACGAGCGCGATTCCCGTGACGTATCGGTGGGCACCTGATTGGGCGTCGAGCTCGTAGGCCGTACTCATGCAGTCGATTTCGCACAGTTTGAGGACTTACATCAACACCACTTGAAATTTGTAGCCTCAAACTTATCTCTCGAGCGGTTAACATCGGCTGGCGTCTTGCAGTCAGTTGTATGTATCGGTCTTGCCGAGTGGTTGTACTCCTTTTACGGCCTGGATGCTGTTCAGCGGGTTCTCCTGTATTATTGTAGCGCTGCCAAAGACGACAAATAACACTTCTATGAATGCCAAAATGTCGAGATACCTGAGATTGATTACTTCCCGCTTGCAACATCCCTACAGCTCTTTGCATTTCATCTGCCATCAAATGACGTCGCTTCATGACGTAAAGAATATCTAACAATTCAATTTTGTCACTAACTTTATTTAAATGGTTGGTAAAATTATAAAATCAAGTCTAAACGTAGCAATTAAAACGCACTTAAATTCAAACAAATTCGCAGTCATTTGAATTTGATGAAAAAACAAAACATAGTCAAATTTTTTTTTACAACCAGCCAGTATGACATCAATAACAAAAAAGTTTACTTACCTACGCACTTTGTTTGAGTAAATACTTAGAAATTAATTAATATAAATGTTAAAATTTGTAATATCACGCATGTTGCTTAGACTTTTTTGATGTGTGTAGTTATAGAAATTTAGTAAAAATGGCCAAATTACAATTTAATTTATTTTTAAAATAAGAGATAGCTCATAAAAATAAACATAGATAAAGTATGTATTTTCCAGAAAACAATAAAACCCATTTTAATGAGAACAAAGCTATAGACACCAGCTGGTAAACAGATCTACATTTATCGTTATAACATGATTGAACATATCTACAAAGGCTCAATAACCGCCATAGCAAATCACATCTACTCTATTTCAAGCCCTGTTTGATTTCAATCTGTACGTTGTGATGTGACCCAATTAGCGGTGCGTATTCCGAGCTATCACAGACATATCGACTACTATTTGTCACATACTCGAATGAACATATATTCCTCGCCAATATGTTTCAAGTAATAACGTCTTTAAGCGCGTCGAGCGGTATTTTTGACAAGAGATAAAGTTATGATTTCGCATGCTCGTAAAACGAGACCGAGCGTATTGCGCTTACGTTAGACTAGCGACGCGTAGTATGGCAGCCTTTGTACGTCTAATATTGATGTTTTGATACGTAATTGTATTTGTATATCAAGAGATCTATGTAAAACTATATGAAATCCTTTCTATCTATTATACGAATTATCTTTAAAAAATCTATTAAAATTTATATGTAATGTCAATAAAATCTATATATATGTTCTCTATAAAATATCGCTAAATTGAGGTAAAATGCTATGTGCACTACTTATCGTGTGCGTCGCCAACAAATAGATTCACTATAACAGTCATATTTATAGTGTATAGTCGCAGTTCCCCGGAGGATTACGTCTTTTTTGTCTCTCTTTGTATTTCCGTCGATATCTAGAATAGAACTCAGCTCGAATGTACCATAGCGCTCTTATATACCGTTCTATAAAGTATAGAAAAATCTAGATGGATTATGTTATTTCTCGAAAAATTCAACAAAGTTCGAGATAGGCTACTTTTAGAACCCAATTGTTTTTTTTTATTCCGACGGTCTGGTCCGAGGGGCTGTGTATTTATAACAAAAAGTTCTCATACTACTATTAAAGATCACGATACCAACAGTTGGTTGTGTAGTAGGAACCGCACTTGATCGACATTGCACGCATCAACCAGCATGACACTCGTCACCGCGACTCTATTTGCACAAATGAATTCACAACGCATACGTAGGTCTAACTAGATAGACGTTAGCATAAAAAAAAATTACACTATTCGATACAAATTCTTCACCCTAATTATTTTTTATTTTAAGTAACAAAAAATGCAAACTTTTCTTTTTATTATATAACTAGAGGGTCCGGCAGACGTTGTCCCGCCCTGATTATAAAAAAAATCTTGAAAAAATTATATACCAAAACGTTCCTCGTGAATCACTTTATCCACTGGTAAAAACCGCATAAACATCCGTTCAGTGGTTTTTAGTTTATTGCAAACAGATAGACAGACAGGCAGACGCGGTAGGGGACTTTGTTTTATACTATGTAATGATGACAATTTGAGTTATTCACACTTTTACTAATATCATGTGAAATACTTACAGTATATTTTGACATAGTATCGAAGAGGATCATTACATAGTATAAAAGGAAGTCCCCTACCGCGTCTGTCTTTCTGTCTGTTTGCGATAAACTCAAAAACTACCGAACGGATTTTCATGCAGTTTTCACCGGTGGATGGAGTGATTGATGAGAAACGTTTTAGTATATAATTTGTCAAAGATTTTTTCATAATCAGGCCGGGACAACGTCTGCCGGGCCCGCTAGCAATTAATAAAAATGACCAAATAACGGACTAAGAACCTATGTAAAATACTAGTTAGATATAGTTTCTTTTTATTATTAGATAGGAACAACCGCCGTAACTTCATCTACGTTTGTATCGTTATAATCGATGACGCCACACTTTATTTCCTATAACTAACAGTTTACGCGCACACGTAGATGTTACTTTGTCTGTTGACAAAACAAATTCTTACTTGCTATTTTTAGTAGTATCCTTTTTGATCAGCTTTTACAATATCTTTATAAATAATAGCCTATTTTTTATTCTGATCTACAAGTCATCCTAAATAATATTAAAAATGCAAAAATGATTTTGATTGTTTGTTACGCTTTTTTTTAAGCGAACACTTCTTTAACCCCTTTGTTGTTAGAATCTCGATGAAACGACAAAGTTACATTAAATTGAGACAAATATATAGGGTATACTGTGCGAGAGAATGAGATGGAATACGTTATGCAGTGTTTTTATATGCACGGACTCCTCATTGTTTATAACACTACCTAATATTTCCTCTGGTCCAGGTGTTGTACGTATGTATGTTTGTATGTGCATGTGTGCGCCTACGTATTACTAAGCCTTGATAAAATACGTCATAACTAGCATGAATGGGGTATTGGTTCGCTTATATCGATTATACAGATATTTCATCGTCTTTTCAAGGTTTCATTTCTACTACGTGTGAACTACGCACATGTTTTTTTTTAAATAACATTGTGCTTTCTATCAGTTACAGTGTAGTAGTTTGTATAAAAAAAATCTATGTGGAACCATTACTTTAGGCTTATAGTTATACTATAGAATTATTAACGCACTCTCTTAATTGCGAAGCTCACATAAACTGACACTTATCTAAGCAAATTAATTAACAGTCCTTCAACTTAACGTAAGAAGCTACGTGACTGCACATACGATGCCAGTGTTAACAAATATCTACTCCCTTATTAATTCTATGTTGTTACAAGTAATACAATATTGCAGTAATAAACTAAGCTATCGTCATGTTAAAAGAAGAGACAAACAATCTAAGAATATCAAATAAAAATCGTTCGTATTAAAAAATAAGCTATCTCATTGTTAATTTTATTTAAATAAATGCGAGAACACTATTCTACACACGATTATTTAATTCCAAGCTAAGCTTAGCTTGTACTATGGAAATTATACCAGGTGAAAGGTTAGACGAGACACGAGCATGTCCGTCGCTCCGGGCAGTTAAACTGCACAGGTCCATGTGGTGGAGGTGCATTATGCTGATGCGACTCCCACAGTTCGTTAGGGGGAGTAACACCCATTTCCCCTTGAGGGGTCCACCATCTTGACCCCTCAGGCCGCAGTTTGGGTCCCTTACGAGGGGACAACACCTGTTGGAGGAGCAGATGTAGTGTCGATTAGACAGTCCCTGCTCCTCCGGCCAAAAGGTGTAAGAAGGTACCATGGGGTTTTAGTCCGTGCGACTCGGGCATATCCATCCTCTGCTGCCCAGCGAGATTAGGGCTTACCCCATGGAGAAAAAAAAGGTGAAAGGTTAGACACTCGTAATATTTTAGGATATGACACTTCATGGTCAAATTTAACACAAAATAAATACAAAACAATATAATATCAAAACAAATACTAACATACAACAAAGAGAACCTCAGGTAAAGTTTCTACTAAGAACAAAAAATTAAATGAACCTATGTTGAATCCTGTGAGCGGGGACCTGGCGTTAATAACTTTCGATAATAAAATGGACAATAAACCCTTTTATTTGTTCAAACGTAAAAAAAATATCCTTTATTAATTGGTTGGATTCACTTTCACTTCACCCGACGGTCATTGATACTGTTCTTTAACATAGACGTTTAGAGGATTGAGTATTTTTTTGTATTTTTCTAGATAATTAGGTCAAATATTAAGCACCTATTTTTTTTTTAATTGATTTAGAACGAGAAACGAGTGCAGAGTGTCCTCCATAATTACTGAAGGGGCCTATTACTATTAGTTTTATTCAATTTATCGACTACTTTTCAAGAGACCGTGAATAAATAACAAAGTATATAGAGATTAAAATTACTGAATATCAAATGTTCGAAAATTGACTGTACAACGATTTATACAACACAAGCAGTGATAGCTCTTGTCAGCCTTCCAGAAATTTCCACTGTCCGTTTTATTTATACTTTATTTACTTTGATATTGTAAAGAGGGAAAGTTTGTGAGTTTGTGACGTTTTAGGGGTTATCTCAGGAATTTATGGTCCGATTTGAATAATTCTTTCAGTGCTATATAGCTCATTTATCGAAGAGGCTATGTATCATCACGCTAAGACCAAGTAACAATTCCACGCAACCGAAATCGCAAGCAGAGGCTAGTTTGATATAAAAGCACGCCCCAGTAAACTCTAGGACGGTTCTATTCTTGACATCAGAACGAATACGCAGATAAACAAAAGGAAGTAGTGTAATTGAGCTCTATTGATATTATTTTTGTATTTACGATTGAAAATAAATCTCTTTAGACGCAAACGACATTGATTTATCTAAGCGTATAATAGTATTATTTTCTACATAATGTACCTGTTACTTCCTAAATATAATGGAATCTATACAATATATAGATGTAATAATGTTTTATAAACACCACAATATCGTGAAAAATTCCATAACATTGTGACCACTAATTAAATTAAATTTTATCGGGTGTCATAAAACTGTTCGCCGTTAATAATAGTTTCATCCCCTTAATTGCAACTCAGTTAAAGCCCCGAAGTTATTGCAAATATAAAATATGAAAGAAGATGTGACATATCGTATTAGTTTTTGTACATTTATTAATGTTTTATTTTATTTTTTATTGTAGCACGGCAAAGTGACTGCACTATGCCTGATGGTAAGCAGAGTACAGTCTAAAAACAATGGCGACCACCGAGTGACGCACTATCCATCGCCGGTCGCCGCTGTCATGCGGGCCTGGGAATAACTGGATATGCACAGGCTGATCCCGAAACGCGACCCGCAGAAGCGAATCTCACTATGACGGGCTTTTTCGCCTTATACCCAGTCAGGCTGTAATACCCTACCACCCCGCATTCCCCATTACCTCGTTCGTTATTCAGCAGGGTGCACCACATGCAGGTGAGGTTGGCTTGGGTGTCCCAAGTCTTACGATGTTATTCGACACCCCTTACACCCCTAAAGCAATTTTAACAATTAAGCCATTTTGCACGTGTTAATTACTGAAATAAAATTTAATAACAATAAAATATAACCCATGTCACAGACTCTTCTTCTTGTCAATGAAAATCTTCAAGATTGTTCGCTGAAATTACGTAATTTGCAAGAGTAAATCTAGCACAAATAATTCGATCTTGGTTTAAAATATCAAATACAGATTACGAATCAGCCATATCCATTACTGTACGCAATAACAGAATTGTCTCTGTAAACGTAATGATAAAATTGTATTATTATTATGACTTATTATTTGATCACTTACCATCAGGTGACCCGCATGTTCGTTTGCTGCGAATAGTATAAAAAAAAAAACCTGATTGATAGAAATTCAAACATAATAAGTAGTAAAAACTCTTCTCGTGCCTATATATAGATTTTATTATTTCAATGTTTTTTTCTAAATGGTAAATCCTGTAATCTATACTTAATATTATAAAGAGGTAAAGTTTGTGAGTTCGTGACGTTGTAGGGGTAATCTCAGGAACTACGGGTCCGATTTGAAAAATTCTTTCAGTGCTATATAGCTCATTTATCGAGGATGTTTATAGGCTATACATCATCACGCTAATACCAATAAGAGCGAAGCACCACTAAAAATGTTTCAAAATCGTTGTTTTTACTCTTAAGAGTTTCTGCTTAGTGTTAGCTTTAGCCCAAAGTAACTATTCCACGTAAACGAAGTCGCAGACAGAGACTAGTCATTAGATAAAATTATTGCAGGTTTTAGACGTATAAAGCGTAAAGTATGACAAATATAGACGAATAAACGCTTCCACATGTAAGAAAGTAACTATTTGCAAATTTTATAATTCATAACTTCACCAATACATATTAAATATAGTCCGGTGAAGCTGTAATAGTCCGCTGAAGCTGTAAAGACCTTGCCAGGTCAATAGCATAGTCAGTTCGAAAAAAAAAAACATATTAAATAAATGAAAATACAAAATTGATTAATAAATAAAGGAGAAATAGGTACTGAACTATTTTATCTTCACTTATTTGACATGTATATTAAGTTCTCATTATTATTTCCGAAATCATAAAAGTCATTGAACCGTCTATATAGATAACAGAACGTGTCGTACGTATATTTACATGATCTGATATAAATACTCATTATTTGCAGTTAAATAACAAACTGTTATTCAATTTCATTTTTGGTGTTTCTCGTTCTCCGTGATCGTGAAATTTCAATATAGTCAAGAGTTCAAATAACCAGAGTTCTTAAAAATTATAGTCCATGTATTTGAAAACGAACATAGTTATTAAATTTTATAGGCATATTGAGAAATGTATCTCCTCTATAATATAAGTGTCGCATCTACAATCTTTGATCTTATTACTACAGCTGGGTTAGTCCAACGAAAACTTGTGCTGAAAGGTCACTAAGTCCCATTTACGTCGGTCCCTATTATCCCTTCCGAACATATTACCATTATTGGGAGGGCCTTAATGGGAATCACCTCCCATAGTGGTCGGGTCGATAAGTTATTACTATTAATATGAAATGGAAGAGGTCGTGATTCCTTTTTATTGCGTACGTTACTCGCTAGGGTTGCGTGCTTATTGGATATTAAACATAGTTTGACATTAATGAAATTTATATTATTTGATGCACATCTTATTAAAATAAACTACATCTATGTCCTCTTTTTATAATCTACTAGCGAGCCCGGCAGACGTTGTCCCGCCCTGATTATAAAACAATCCTTGACAAATTATATACCAAAATGTTCCTCATGAATTACTTTATGCACTGGTGAAAACCGCACGAAGATCCGTTTAGTAGTTTTTGAGTTTACCGCGAACAGACAGACGCGGCAGGGGACTTTGTTTTATACTATGTAATGATACATATACCTTTCTATATACATATAATAAAAATGTAAATCTAAAGTGTTTTTTTATATCATAGGTGGCAAACGAACAAGTGGTTCACCTGATGTTAGTGATCACCACCGTCCATGGACACTAACAACACCAGAAGAGTCGCAAGTGCGTTGCCACCCCTTGGGGGGAAGGGTTAGAGGAGGGAGAGGATAGAGGAGAGAGGTGGGGAGGTGGGCCTCCGGCGCTCTCACTGACCGAACGAAACGCAACAATGCAAGTACTGTTACTTCACGTCGGAGTCTGTACTTTTTCGATTTTCGTGAAAAAATTGTTGCAGGTGTCTAGGAATAAGTGATAGAATCATCGGAAAGTTCAATCATTTTTAGAAATGTTTGTCTGTCTGTTTGTGTGAACACGCATCACTACTAAAGTACTAGGTTTACAATAAATTGTAAAGCATATCACCGGGAGTAACTTAGTGTTTGTTTCATTAAAATCGGACCACTCTATCAAAAGTTATTGTAGTTTTAATGACAACGCGGCGTAAGTACGTGAGAAAAGTAAATAGAATTAATACATTCAGATAACTTTATTAATCACTGTTTTTTACATAATTTTCCACGCAGATGAAGTCGCGGTCACAGCTAGTATATACTAATATTATAAAGCTGAAGGGTTTGTTTGTTTGGTTGAACCCGCTAATCTCAGGAACTACTGGTCTGATTTGAGTAATTCTTTCAGTGTTAGATAGCTCATTTATCGACAAAGGCTATAGGCTATATATATACGCTAAAACCAACAGGAGCGGAGTAACAATGAAGAATATTTCAAAATCGGGGGTTTTATTTATCGTTTTGAGAGCTTCCGCTGCGTGGTAGCGTTAGCCTAAAGTAACTATTTGACTAAGTCGGGGAGAAGAAGCTAGTCTGGTAAATAAAGGTATGTATTTATTTATTTTCCAACTGATTACGCTATTGACCGAGCAAGGTCTTAACAGCTTCACCGGACTACTAAGGCGAGCGCTTAAGGCACTCAGCCGATTTTATTTTGACAACTAGCTCAAGGGTGCGAGGCACACCTCGGCTTTGGCTGTTGCCTAATACATGCAATTCGCGACCTATGTAAGCAAACCTAAGCTAAGCTAACTATTCATACATATATGAGTTGTTGAAACATATATGTGTACCAAACATACATTACTTAACAACTCTTATATATATTTTGTATCGGAAAAGGTATGTACTTAATATTGAACTAATGTTTAATAAGATTAATCTTAGAATTGATATTCAGCTAATCTAGTTTATATGCTAAAATATTCATAAACTATTTCATCTTTATAAAATAGATATCATTTTAAAATATTCAGTCTGAATACATGCTTTTACGCGTCTACGTTTCGTTTTATGTTACTTTTATATTAAATATTAGTAGTATAATTCATATATTATTAAATACGTAATTAATGATTCCTTTTAATTATTATTTTTGGAATTAATTACTACTGTTAAAGTTATAAGTTTTTCTTGTTATAATACATTTGAATGTATTCGTGTATAGTATTTATTTTAAGTACATATATTTATTCAAATAATTTTACTACAATATCTATTACTACATAGATAATGTAGTAAATAACAAAATTGCAATAAAAAAAATTAACACTCAGAACTAATATGAATAAAGCATAGAATTCTCATGAAACAACGAAATAATTGATTTTGAAAGCAAAGTCTCAGCCATTAACTAGTTTGTAGACAAAATTAAATAAGCGATATTCATATTCGGCTAACAAACGGTTCGTCTCACGGGACTCGGTAGGTTTAATATGGTTTCCCTTCGGCACCAAAATCGTGTAGTGACACGAATAAGTGTCTTTTTTCAAGCAGACACGCATTTAGACTGTATACGAAATATTTAAACTACCTATGATTATTTATTACATAGTATAAAACAAAGTCCCCTACCGCGTCTGTCTGTCTGTCTATTCGCGATAAACTCAAAAACTACTGAACGGATTTTCAAGCGGTTTTCAACAGTGGATAAAGCGATTCATGAGGAACGTTTCGGTATATAATTTGTAAAGGATTTCTTTTATAATCAGGGCGGGACAACGTTTGCAGGGCCCGCTAGTATACAATAAATAATCAACAGGGATATACATTTAACTAAATTCAAATATTATGTAAAGTATTCTCTTTTTGTGTTTTATACGTTGATATATGAAGTTGATAGCATAAAATACAATTGCATAATGTATTTAAGCACATAGCTATATGGTTAATTGTTTTTGTTGTGCGTGTAAACTGTAAGAAAGGAAACGTGTGAAATATGGTACGAAAAAGTAGAGAGTAGAGAGAGAGATGAGAGGACTTCAATTTCTTTTTTTAACCGACTTCAAAAAAAGGAGGAGTTTATCAATTCGACTGTATTTTTTTAAAATGTTTGTTACCTCATAACTTTGGACTGGGTGAACCGATTTTGATTATTCTTTTTTTATTTAAAAGCTGGTACTTCCCGTGTGGTCCCATTTCAGTTCCGACAACGGCATCCAGTGCAAAACCGTATAAGTTTTAAATTTGCATTAAGTATGTACACGACAAATAGACGAATAACTCAATATCACGCTAACCGATATCGATGATTCATTTTTTATTGGAAAGGATGTACTTCAAGGGTAGTTTGATGAGAGTTTGGTTAGGTTCTGATTATGGGATCCGTGACAAAGTAAGAAAACTTTCAAGAAACGAGCCTACTCCTTTCTTAAAGACCGGCAACGCATCTGTGTTTCGTGTCGCAATTTTTATAGCTATTAATTAGGTGCCTCATATTCAGGCCCTTTTTTGAAAATAGGAACGTCCTTGTATTTTTTAATATTATCAAATCTTGTTTTTCAATATTTTGGTTAACCCTACAGTAGCACGATAATATTATACCGACAAAATATAATGTTTATGTTTGTTTACACACGGAAAATTAGACATAAACAATCCGTTTTCGATAACCTGACCTGTTATTACCTATTCATTAATATGAAAATACTTATTGATACTTGAATTATGTATTTATAAGAGAAAAGCGATGACAGAGATAAGTCGTTATCGTTTTTAAAATCACAGATATAAATTCTGTTATAATGTAAGGTAAAATGTGCACTTATACGTATAAAAAAATATTTTTTCTTCGCTGGGATTTATTAGGGCACATAGTTTGAATTTATTTCGATTACCATTTTAATTCGATATTTAAGTATATATGGTATTGATTTTATCTTACTAGTGGGCGCCCAGTGGTCGACATTCGACCATAGTTCATTGATTTTTTTAAGTTTGAATTTTATTAGGGTTAATATCATTGTTGAATGTAGAATGAAAAAGGGTAATTGGAACGTAAGAGTAAAATAATACATATAACCGAGCATTGCAACCGCCTTCACAACCTTTTTTGAAGTCCTTTATTTACAGATGTCAAAATGTCTTTTTTATTTACATGTGTGTATATGTTGTTTAAAATTAAAGCATTAATGTGAGTAATGCATATTTTAATTAATTTAATGTACTTCTAATGCATTTTATATAAAATAAATAGCTTTCTGCACTTCTCTTCCATATAAACTTTAACTATGACAAATTTCACGTTCATCCGTTCGCCCAATTCCGTTAAAAAGGGATACAAAGTTTAGGCTTCACGTATATATATAGAATCTTATAAAGTAAATAATTAATTGGTGGAAACATGTAAAATTAAGACGAAATGAAACTTCACTCACAACCATGTAAAAATATCGAAAACATTAAATAAATAAATCCACGGATATAATTATTTCTCTTTATGATCATAATCAATTTATCTATTTTCTTATTCAGTGCCTGTTGAAATTGGATACCCGAGTAAATCTTAATGTTAGTAGGTAACTTGATCACCAATTTACTTTTAACTAGTACCGGCGACTTTGTTTTCCTTAAATTGGTTTTGTTGTCTCATCGGATTAATTTTATTTGGATTAACTGTTGAGTCCCTTTACATTTTTTTTTATTTGCTGATTACTTGTATACATCTACAACTCTTCAGTGAGTTTGAGCTACCTCAGTAAAGTTTTACAGCTCTTACTATACGGTAAAGGAAAAGTGTTATGGAACCTGGATAATATTTAGTCTAAAAGTCTTTTTTATCTGCTAGTAAAAATATGTTCACCTTTTTAAGACATTAACTTGGCCGCTTGACCTAATATTATAAATAAGAGAATGAGTTTATCTCTTTGTTACCTTTTCAAACCGTAACTTCACTACCGATCATTATAAAATTGTGCATACACTTTGTGAGGGACATAGGGTACCGTTCCTGAGGAATGGATCAAATCTAAATTAGAAGTAGGTTCATTCATTAAAGCGTGGACACTTCTACGCGATATATTGTGGATTATAGTTTAAAAATGGCTTTCAAACGCCATAAACGCAATAATCTCAGTAACTCAGTTAAGTAATATAATAACAACAGTTGCTCACAACTATAACGACTTTTGACATAAATAATAAATTATACGAAAGCAAAAAAAGGGTAAAAAAAAACCAAGAGTCTGCAGAACATTTAGTAGATTAGCGTTAGCGAAGCCGCAAGCAAAAACTAATAAAATGGAAAACGATTGATACAAAACTTGTTATTAAAAAAAACAGAGATCATGTAGGAGGCGTTTTAGAGCGGAGAGGATGGGTTTTCCAGCCCTCATAGATTAATGTAACAGATGCGAAATAACATATTATTAGTTTTATAAGTGCGGTTTTCGTGTGCGATTTTTCCACTTACATCGATCCTTTGAAATAGCGTGAATAATTCTCAGCGACGACTTTAAGAAACGAGCCTATCAAAGGCCGGCAATGCATCCGTGATGCCCCTTGTGTCTCAGGTGTCTATGGGTGGTCATCACCTACCATCAGTTGACCCGCATGTTCGTTTGCATATAATTGCAAAATATGGTAAATGAAATGTATGGTCCCTAAGTTCCCTAACGTATTATATTGGTTTAGAAACTTAATAAATTTACTACCAAGCCCTAACGTATTATATTGGTTTAGAAACTTAATAAAGTTACTACCAAGTCTGACACCTATTCAACACACATGTAGTGGTCGCATACCGTATATCGACCAACGAAAGCGGAATTGTCGTAACTTGAAAAATCCAGTTGGAGTAGAAAACTATTTCAAAAATTACATTTTTTTATGTATAGTGCTAAAACTAGGCAAAAAACGAAGTTTGTATCGATGAAAAATTTAATTGCAGGAAAGCGCATACCATTCGAAGTGGTATTTTTTTATACAAGAATATGGAACAAAGTTACTTGTAAATGCAAGTTACGACATTTTCACTTTCTCCCGTCGATATGTTTTTCAGAGAGGTAGTTTTTATATTTATAGGATTAGGTGTTTAAACACTTTACCCTCTCATAGAAAACCGACGTGAAGTAACAGTGCTTGCATTGTTGCGTTTCGTTCGGTCAGTGAGAACGCCGGAGGTCCACTTCCCCTTCCCCCTCCCCGAAACACAAGCTGGCAACGCACTTGTGACTCCTCTGGTGTTGCTAGTGTCTATGGCTGCCGGTGATCACTTACCGTCAGGTGACCCGACCCACCTGTTCGTTTGTCTGCTATGATATAAAAAGAAATGTCGCCTAATAATGGAAGTTTTGGTCCGACATGGTAACATGGTAAACTTAAAGAAGAAGTGACTTTAAAGTGAGGGTGCCCGAAAATAGCTGTAAGTGTTTGGCAACAGGTTATTAACTAATTAATAGTACTTACAGGGTTACAGTTTTATCCTGATGTTTTCGTTTAATCGTTCGTTTCGACGTTTAATACGCTAACTTTATGCCATGATTGCTTCTTAAAAGTAAAGACTAATGTAATGCATACAATTGAGCCGTTTTTTAAATGTAAGAGTGTTTTTCCCCGGAAGATTATAAAATGTCTGTTATAGAAAGGATTAATAACGTGGTACATACTCGTATGGTTTGATTTTTCTATTGACAAGAACAATTCAAAACAAATGTACCAACCTACCAGCGCTGCCTCTATTGTATATATTTTTTAATATTCGGAGGAACAGGGTCATTGAACGAACACTCATCGGCTCTTTTGAGCGTGAGTAAGAGACATCGAATCGAAGGCCACACGGAGACCTAGGACTCCACCTACAGACTCTCCGTCGTATGAAGGAGGCGAAAAATTATCACCGTAAGAGGGTTCGCCCTAACACGGTTTCCCTGCACTACATAAGTAGAGCGAGAAGATAGCGACGACGGGTCATTCATCACCCACTTCCTTACCATCAGATCTCACAAGAATTGCAGCGGAACTAACGGTCACCGTTTATTGTTTATTTTAGTGCCTCATAAAAAAAATTACAACGCAACGTAAACATCCGTGACCCTTAATTTTATCAATGAATTCAGTTCACTTTCCCTTCCCTGCCGTTACATAATTTTTTACCCCGGTCGGACATTAGCGACAATCCCACTTAAGCTTAATGAACAACTTCATTAATTTCAGCCCCTGCGATGTGACGGAACTTGGTCACAGTGAATTTCATTTCATTTTTATATTTTACTTTCTCGTCCCTGATAATGTATAAGTTATTTTGTTTTGTTTTTCTTTACTTTAGGTTTCGTCTTTTGAAAGACTATGTTGTTTTACAAACCTAACTAACTATAGCTTAAAACTAAAACAGTACGAATAACCCAATCCTATAGTTTCGTAACAAAGGACAAGGTTAATCAATATGAAATTAATCTCGATTTGAAATGAACCGCAAGCGAAAAATTTAGAATTAATTGTGTATAGTGAATAGAATATAGATTTTCACTTTAAAAAATAACATTTTCAACGTATAATTTGAGAAAATAAAATACAATTATGTTCGTAAATAGTTGATTTAATACTTTTTTGCTATTTCCATTGGAAATTAATTGACTACTATTACGTTAACTGCAAAAAAAAACGTTTGGTTTTTGTATATGTTGTTATTACTAACCTGAAAAAGCTTAATCGGAAATTTGTAATAAAAAGAACTATTAACTGAAATGTTAATAACTGAACCTTTAAAAAAAGAAACGAAATAACTCGGAGAATAAGTCATTATGAATACGTATTAAAACAACTTAATATATTATGTACCGAACGCTGCACGTTATAAAAGAAGTCCGCGGCACATTTTTACTCACCCTCCCGATGCAATAACGACAGTGAACGATCAGTACCAACCTGTCTCTCCAAACAGAGCGTGCTTACGCCCACGCCCGTGTAACCACAGATCACGCCGCCGTTGTCTGGGGGTAAATTTCGCTCCGGCACACCAGATTAGATCCCCCTCGGCAGCGGCTCAGGTCTAGCTCCGTTCCCTCGGCGTGAATCCCTTGAGTGCGCTGCTCGCGTGATACAGTGACACAAAAATCTTACATTACTGCGACAACATTACACATAACACCTCCACACACGTGCACGCATACACGCTTACACATGAAACTGGAAGGGCTTTTTTCCCTTACAAAATTGAAATAGTTTAGAAAATTATACCAATGAAATATATATAAGAGTTATTGAAGTATGTATGCTTGGTACACATATATGTTTTAACAAGGTTAGGTTAACTCAGATAGGTCGCGAATTGCATGTATCAGGCAACAGTCCAAGCCGAGGTGTGTCGTGCACCCTTCAGCTAGTTGCCCAAATAAAATCGGCTGAGTGCCTTAAGCGCTCGCCTTAGTAGTCCGGTGAAGCGGTTAAGACCTTGCTAGGTCAATAGGGCAGTCAGTTCGAAAAAACACTGCCCTTTTACTCCTTATATTAATAGAAAAGGGTTATATTTAGTACATAGTATTATATATTTATTCAATTTTAAAGTAATAATAATACTGCGTTACCTGAGCTGTATTTTTTATACTACATCTTAAACGAACTTCTGTAGACGATTAGCGGACAAGTCCCAAACAAGATTAAATTTCTTTATTTCTCGTGAACCATTCCTTCTTTTATGGCAAAGTATACTAATTTATTAGGGGAGGCATTATTAAATTTGACAGACTATTATAAGGAGGGCCATTGAATAGAAGAATAATATTTCATCTTTTGTAAGTAAATAGGGAAATTAATTAAAGCTCCGATTGTTTTAAATTAAATAATTCTTGCCTTGATTTGTGTTTCATTACATAATACTTTTTTATGAAACATGTGGAGAGAAAAAGTTGTAGAGTCACTCTGAATCTATTATTGGTTTCAGCATGAATGGGTCGGCTCGTTCGGGGTAGTACCACTCTCTCACAGAAAACCGACGTGAAGTAACAGTGCTTCCACTTTTGCGTTTCGTTTGGTCAGTGAGAGTGCCGGATACCCACCTCCCCGCCCCCTCTCCTCTCCCCATTCACCCTCTCCCTATCCCCACTCCACCTACCTCAAACACAGGCCGGCAACGCACTTGCGACTCCCCTGATGTTGCTGGTGTCTATGGACGTCGGTGATCACTTAACATCAGGTTACCCGCCTGTTCGTTTGCCTCCTATAATATAAACAAAAATAACATTATAGGTTTTTTAGGGCTTTTTATTTTTAATTAAATGTGATTGTATAAAAAATACATATTTAGATTAAAACAGATTGTAATATAACTTAATGTGTAAATAATAAATAACAATGTATGAATTAAATAAATATATTTCTTAAAGAAAATACTTCTTGGGGTGTAAGGGCTGTCGAATAACATCATAAGACCTGAGACACCCAAGCCAACCTCACCTGCACGTTGTGCACCCTGCTGAATAACGAACGAGACAATAGCGAAAGCGGGGGGGTAGAGCTTTACAGCCTGACTAGGTCGCAACCACCATGTATATGGCGAAAAAGCCCGTAATAGTGATTCGCTTCTGCGGGTCGCGTTTCGGGACCAGCCTGAGCATATCCAGCTTTTTGCAGGCCGGCATGATAATGGCAACCGGCGAAGGATAGTGTGTCACTCGGTGGTCGCCATTGTTTTTGGATTGTACTATGCATTCCATCAGGCACAGTGCAGTCATTTTGCCGTGCTACAATAAAAAAAAACTCCTTGTTCTTATTTCAAAAATATAACAACCATTTTGGTTAAATAGAACGCATCAATTTGTTTTAAAATGGAACACATTCAATTGTTAATTCCAGTAAAGCGTCGCCATAATCGATAGAATAAATCCGTCTTCCATTTTGCGGCGATTTAAATCCTAACAATAATAAAATAATTCTTAGATAGTTTTTAGATTTTTGTGAAAAAAATTGTTGCAGGTGTCTTGGAATAAATAATATAATACATTTCAATATTTTTTAGAAATGTTTGTCTATCTGGTTGTTCGAACACGCATCAATGTTAAAGTACTACGTTCACGATAAAACCTCACCAAGAAAATCATAAAACTTATCTTCGAATAACATTTAGTCTTGATTTCATTAAAATCGGTTGATTTTATCAAAAGTTATTGTAACTTTAATAACGACACAACCTAAGTTTGCGGGGTGGTAGGGTTTTAAAGCCCGACTGGATCGCGATCACCATGCATGTAGCGAAAAAGCCCGTAATAATGATTCGTTCTGCGTGAATGACTTTCGCCGTGACTCTAGTATCGGTGAGATGATTAGCATTGGTCACCTCTACACACGGACAGAGGTTGTTCGCTCACGCTGGCCGGCATGACAGCGGCGACCGGCGAGGGATAAAGCATCTCTCGGTAGTCGCCATTGTTTTTAGATTGTATTGTGCTCACCATCAGGCACAGTGCAGTCACTTTGCTGTGGTACAATAAAAAAAAAAGTACGAGAGAAAAGTAGATAAGTAATGATTCAGATGATTTTATTAGTCACTGTTTACGTAATTGATTTTGTTTGTATTTTTTCCGATTACTCCGGGTTTCGGCACCAATTTTATGTTTATGGATAGTCGAAATAAACATAAAAAACATTCAAATATATTGAATTAACTTTTGATTGAATTTAAAATATACAGAAACACATTACACACGTGAACGGGAATTAAGGAAGACATATTTTTTTAATTAACAACGTTGCCACACAAGTGATCATTTCACTTTTTTATGTTTATGTTCGTAAACAATCACTGTTTTTTGCATTAGGCTCCACGCGGACGGAGTCGTAGGTACAGCTATAATATAATGTGAATGTCTTCCAATACTTATGCAAAGATAGCAAAAGCTGCAGACTTAATGCAGCGCCTCGAACTGTTGAAATTATAATGAAATTTAAGCTATTAAACTACCCCAGGACAATACCTCAATGATTTATAGGTAATTGTGTGCGGAATGTGCATTGTGCTCTCTTTTGAACCAAATCTACGAATACCGCAAACAGTTCTATTAGATTATTATATTTATACAACGTATTTAGATATAACACTGTGAATATTTTTGCATATGAATATACCACTAATTCAGACCACATGAAAAGTAAGAACATTACATAAATTCATAATTCGTCTAAATTCCTCCTTATTGTTTGAGCCATCATGTTGTCTATTTCAACTAAAGTACTTGGTCATTTGAAATTATAAACGTTAATATACAAAGATTCTATGATGAAATCTTGAATGCTTTTGAATGTAGCAATAATTAGTGATAATTGTACTGTTTCCTACACAAGCACTATATCTTCTAGATATTATTTTGTATTTCCGTCTGGAAATTATTGATTGCTGCCACGTCTTACTGCAAAAAAAACGTTTTTTTAATAACAGAAAGAATAAAAAATACAGTCGAACCAATTTATTCTGTATAAGAGGTACTATTGTTATTGTATACTAACAGTGATTTTTAATAATCTATGAGAGGTCATTTATTTATTACAAATAATACAATACAAATACATCTAATTTATTATATATTATTAATTTAAACATTTTATAATTATACCATACTAACGGGCTCGGTAGACGTCCCACCCTTATAATATAAAAATGTAAAAATTATATACGGAAACCTTAGTCAATCACTTTATCTAGTGGTGAAAATCATGAAAATCCGTTCAGTCGTTTTTGAGTTTATAGCGAACAGATAGACAAACATACATGGCAGAGGTATTTGTTTTGTAATATATATAGGTATATGTACGTATTAGATACTATTTATACTTACTTATTATACTTATATGAATGTTTTAATGATGCTGTACAATTATGAAGCTCAAAATTTCATTATCCTGAGCTTTATCAAATAACGCGTGTAATGACCGTCCGACCGCCATCGCGCATATTCATTGCATGCATCGCAGGAATTATATTTATATACGCGTGTAAACTGTACGGTACATACGAAGTACTGTCCTACAGAACAGCAAACATAATAGTGTATTTATTTTTAATTGTTTATAGGTCTTGTCATTTGACCACAATCTCGGCTGATGTTATAAATTACGACGTGGTTAAAGCTGATAATATGTTAAATCTATAGGTCTCGGTTTTAAGTGCAGCTGCCGAAACTTACCTATAGATACGCGGTCATAGATTTTAAACTTTAATATAATATCAAAGTGGGCAAATTTATACTAAATACCCTAAACATCATGCTATGACTTCATCACGACGTTGCACGAAGACAATTATAATAAAACGTTCTTTCCACATAGTTCAAATTCTATTGAATTTGAAATTCCATTTCCATTAGAATACGTACATTTCCGTAATATTATCATAGTACTAGTAGCTCTCACCCGCGACTTCGCCTGTGTGGTATAATTTCAAAAGGACAAGTCCGGTGAAGCTGTTACCTTGCTTGGTCAATAGAGTAGTCAGTTCGAAAAAAAAAAAACTTTCAAAACGAAAAGAAACGATTTTGAAACATTCTTCATTGGCGCTCCGGTCTTCTTGGTCTTAGCGTGATATGTGATAGCGTCTTAGTGTGAAATATAGCCTATAGTTTTCTTCGATAAATTACACACTGAAAGAATTGACTCAGAATCAGACCAGTGTTTCCTGAGATTAACGCCTTCAACCAAACAAATAAACCGTCCAGCTTTATAATATTAGTATAGATAAAAACATATTTTACCCAAAAAAATCGCATTAGTGTAGCCTTACCTACAGCCTGGGAACAGTATTTTTTTCTGGATGAAAGGTAATCTGCATGCAAAATTTCATAATGATCAGTTATGTAGTCAAGGTGTGAAAGCGTAAGGAACTTGCGATCGCATTTATAATGTTAGTATCTATATTTGTACATATGTACGAGTATACGTGGGTTTTTTTGACGGAGAAATAAGGTCAAATAGCTTAATAGTTGAAACAACAAGAAAATGTGCTTAAGATACTGACAACAGCTTTTCTAGAATTTTTTCTATAGTTACAAATTAAAAAAAAACTTGCGGTCCCAGTGGACATTGGCCCGTCCTTATAGTAAAATAAATCCTAAAAGTCATCAACAGCGCCTCCTACCGGGACCTATTGTGAAACTAAACCGGCCTTGAATCTATCTCAACACACACAAAAATGAATAAATATCTGTCCAGTCGTTTTGGAGCAGTACAGTCACATACACACGGACACAAGAATTATATATAAAGATGTGTAGTTAGCAAGATTATAAGAAATCTATTGAAAGAACTTTTTTGACCCTGGACAAGTTACAAACTTAATCGTTTCTCCCCATTTTAATTTTCCTGCATAAAACCAACCCCACGACAGAGTGATACACGTAGAACTAGCAACATTTGTATTTTTTTTTAAGTCGCACTTGGAAATAAAGTTCGCATTGCAGCGCGAGTGCTCCCTTAAAATTATTTTAAAAAATGCACCTAATCAGTAAAATTGCAGACAAAAGACAAGACAGGCGACGATTCAGTAGTCCAAGTATCCTATTATCACTTACCCTTGTTAATTTTAAACAGACACCATTTAGTTCTGTTTCTTATAATAATTGAAACACTATCGGAATCATTGAGATCTAAGTACCAGAAATGTCAGTAAAAGGAAAAATCGATTCCCATATTTTTCGCAAGATATCATAGTGAATTTGATAACCTATTATAAAAAAATGACACTGACATTTAAGTAAAAATACTTGACACCTTGATTTATCTTTAAAGATAAAAATTAATTGGTGAATGTTTTTTTAAATCATAGGAGCAAACCCTGGTACCAGGCCGGGAAAACGCTAGGAAGAAGAAGATAGGAGGCAAACGAACAGGTGGGTCACCTGACGTTAAGTGATCACCACCGTCCATAGACAATTGTAACACCAGACGATATGTTTAGTTATGAAGAGATGGTAATAATTGTTAGAACATGGTTTGTGTGAAAAAAAAAATGTTTGAAAGAGTGGTTCAGTATTTTAATCGCATCGAAGCACCTTTACCATTAACCTAAAAAGAATCAGGCCAGTTGGTTACAATAAATTAAAATAGTAAATGTTAATTATATATTTTTGTTTAAGTGAAAAAACTTCCGTAATTTGTTGAAATATACCACCGGCGTGATTATACATCGTTGTATTAAAAATTAGCATAGAAACACGCGCTAAGGCGACGATTAAATGGTGAATAATAGGTTTTAAAACTTACACTTTGTTGCAAATAACCCATAAACGCCTACATGTCTGGTTGTCGTTAATAACCTCGCGGGTAACAAGTAATAAATAGAGCTACGACTAGGGCTCCCACAAAAATATTACATAAATATATTTAGAACGATGTCTATTTTTTTATTTCATGGGATATAATGCAGTATTTACGAATATCCATTTTCGTCTACTTTCGAAAACCGTTCTAGCTTCTTTCATATCTATTAATACCTTCATACTTCCGCTGAGAATTCTTTTTTAGTAGCACAAAGTTGCAAACAGATATGGGTCGTCCCATAGGAAATCAAAAACATGTCAAAGCCAGCCTATTTTAGATTTTGTACGAACTTTGCAGGAACGTTCTCTAAGTTTCCACAAATGAAAATACGCAGTGTTTTTTTTTTCGCTCGAGTCACTTCCAGTCCACTGAAAATAAAGCGATTTAAAAAAGTTTTATGTTGGATTTTATGTGTTTATCTGAAACAAAATTCTATTTGAGATATCTAAATACCAGTTAGTAATGGTATTTAAGGTAGTAAAAATAATTCGGTACTGTTAATAATACGTGCATTTTAATTTCTTTTTTTAATTTACAATTTCCTTCTGTGTTTGCTCTTTGTAATGTAAAACATTAATGTATCTAAGAATATCAAATGTACATATCGTTACAATATTTAAAAAAATGGTCATACGCTCAGAAAGTCGTACGCTAAGCTAGAGCGAAGTAATAACTAAGATCGGACGTATGGTACGGCGTAAATTATCATAGGCCGAGGACTCGTAGGCTGTTTGACGATTACCGAGAATGTCCGAAATGGGAATGCCTATGTCAACGAGGTATTATACTATGCCGTATAGTCGAGTAAAGGGATTCTTATCCATCCATTCTGCATTGTTTGGAATTTCTTTTAATTTACCTGACTGTCCTGGGAGTTATTTAAGATTTAAAAAAATAACTTTTGTTTTTTTCGAACTGACTAGGCTATTGACTAGCAAGGTCTTAACAGCTTCACCAGACTTTAAAAAAAGAACAAAAGTAAACAAAAA
Organism: Antheraea pernyi; assembly: GCA_015888305.1. Lineage (NCBI taxonomy): Eukaryota > Metazoa > Arthropoda > Insecta > Lepidoptera > Saturniidae > Antheraea > Antheraea pernyi. The sequence continues at coordinate 1,345,349 of MU158728.1, read as the reverse complement.
CAGAACAATCAATTCAAGTTATTATTAGTAATTAATACGTAAAAGTAGTAAGTTTGTATTCTTTAGAAATTTTACTTCACAGTCACATATAAAATATTATATTTACATATCGTGCGACGATATAACAATTATTCTAAAACAATAAATTATAATTCATTATACATTAATTACAGAAATAGATGTAGATCTAGCCAAGAAGATATATCTCGTTAAGCCTCTAATCTATCACTCAAACATATCTAGTTGGTGGGTAATGCTTTATTTGTCTAACTTTCAGGAGCCTAATCCATTATCGTACAGACAATAAATCACGCATTTAATAGTTACTTCTTAAAATCTTATTATATATTTATTATCTATATTTATATACAGTATACGGCTTTTGTTTCGCCACGTCGTAGAGAAGACCGAGATGATCGGTTAAGTTCGGATTCGTATAGCGTTATCTTTGTCTATCAAGTCATTGCGCTCTGCGATAGAAAGAACGCTATACAAAACCTAAGCAAGTTCATCTTAACGGAGTTCCGATCGAACCGTCGACTTGAGCGGTTGTCCGTTTTGCTGCGCGCGCTAAGTTCGATTTTAATACTCGTGATTTAGTGACGTCAGTTATTGTTTGTTTCGATCCGGCACACCTGCGCTTCACAGGTGCGCTGCACCTGCGTTCTTTTTCTTGGAACTGAGTGAGACCTTTCCTTGTATTTATTTATTGCTTTATCTATTTCTTGGTATATTTATTTATTTACTCTTTTGTTTATCTATTTATTTACGTATTTCTTTAATTCTTCAGTGATTTATTTTTAAATTTATTTTCTTTTTATTGTTTGTTTATTTAAGTAGTCTTATGTTATTTTTCCCCTGTCTCGCTCAGGTACTTATTTGCGTTGTTTTCCTATTTTGTTTAGTTTTAAACAGCTCCCTTTGATCCGGACTCGGGATAGTCCGTTAAATTCATTAAGGCGCGCCCCCCTGCCCCTCTGGCAGGGAGGTTTCACATGTCTTCCCCCGCCCCACTCCCCTCCTCAGGCCCCGGTATGGCCGCTGAACAAGAGATCAGTCTCTTAGAGACTGAGCTCATTAGCCTCCGCGGCTTCATAGCCGCTATCTGTCCTCGTCTCGTAGACGATTACGATGCGTACGCTGCAAAGCGTCGCACCGAGCTCCCTCATTCCTCGAAGCCCGCTCCCTCGATCTATGCCAAGATCGAGGCTTCCAACAACTTCCCAATCCCAGCCGATCGCGATAGCGATGACTCCGACTCCGACTCCGGCTCCGACATGGAGCAAGACCCTCCTGCTCAGCAGGATCCCCCTGCCGAGCAAGCCCCTCAGGCTGAGCAAGCCCCTGCTGCGGACGATGGCTTCACCACCGTCACGCACCGCAAACCGCGCAAGAAGCGCTCGAACTCCTCTTCCGATCCGGAGGACAAATTGCCCTCTAAAAAGATCGCAAACGTCGATGGCGCGAAAGTGCCAAAGGCGACACCAGCGCCCTCTAGACCCGACTCGCCCGTGGCTGCGGGTTCCGCAGTTTCGGGCAAGAAGCCCCGCCCACCGCCCCCCGTTACGATCCAAGACAAAGCGTCTTGGGTTGAGATTTCTAGCCTGCTGGAAACGGCAGGTATCCCTTACACCTCCGCCGTGAATACCGCTGTAGGTATTCAGGTGAAGGTAGCCACGTCCACCGCCCATCGCAACCTCACTCGTTTCCTTCGGGACAACCAGTGGGGCTATTTCACGCACTCTCTCGAAGAGGAGCGTAAACTACGGGTTGTGATCCGTAGAGTCCCCTCAGAACTCCCGACTGACGACATTTCAGACGACCTCAAGGAACAGAAGATTCCTGTTCGCGAGGTTCATCGTATGCGCTCTCCGCGCACCAGGGCTCCATATGATATGGTTCTCGTTGTCCTCGATCGCACCCCTCAGGGGAAAGCGATTTTTAATCTTACATCCCTTTGCGGCCTCTCCGGCGTCATAGTCGAGCCGCCGCGCAAAACGTCTGTGCCCTCGCAGTGTCACAACTGCCAGGTGTACGGACACTCCGCACGAAACTGTCGCCTGAAACCCAGGTGCGTTAAGTGCCTCGGCGACCACTCCACTAGGGAGTGTTCTCGCACGAAAGACGCCTCCGACCCTCCGAGCTGTGTTCTGTGCCGCGGCGTGGGCCATACCGCGAATTATCGCGGATGTCCCCGCGCCCCGCGCACAAAGCGCCCTCGATACCCCAGGCAGGCGTCGCCGTCTAAGACGGCCGCTGCCCCCGCCCGTCCTCGACCTCCGCCTCTCATGTCTCGAGAGGCCTTCCCGAACCTGCCGGGCACGTCTCGTGCACCGGCAGCGTCCGTACCCGCGACTAGTGCGCCCCCCCGCCCCTACCGGGCCCCTCAGGCCCCGTGGGCTCCTAAACCCGCGTCCCAGCACACTCCCAAACCTCCGGCGGCTAATCCTTCACAGGATGACCCCGCATACTCCTTTTCCCTATCGAGTATTGACTACGCAGGTCAACTACTCATTTTCCACGAGATCTCGGAGATCTCGGCGTACGAAGAGTGCTCTCGTAATCCGCTACTAGGTGCCGTCACGGCAATCCATAGATTTCCAGCCATCGCGGCTACACTACAACGGCTCGCGCGCGCAGCTGTTAAAAAATAAATAACTCAAATAAGATAGAGTAAATCGCGTATTTACGTCTATCTTCCCCTAAAAATAACCGCCAAACAATAATAATAATTTTTGTTATGTCTATTTTTAGACTTCGGTGCCGTCACCGTTAGTAAATTTAAATTCAATCTTATAAAATGCGTGCTGTGCCCACGCTTTTGTAATCGATCCCTATTAGCTCCCGCGCACTTCGCGGTTCTCAATAATATCTCGAGCCTAGGTCGTCCCCGCGCGGAGCCCTCTTGATATTATTTTCGCGATACAGTGACTCACCTACATCACTTGAACAGACATATGAGATCATCTCTCTCACACACGTGCACATATATACACATGGTGGGAGGGTTTGTTTTTTTTTCCCCTCATCGAACTGAATCGAATAGTTTAAGTTCGTTTCAATCCGATATACACGTATTCATTTGTGAATCATGCAATTTCGATTGTATGGTTCACAAATGTATATATGTATGAATAGCTTAGAATAGTTACCTAGGACAGACGTGTCTTTTTCCAGGAAACAGCCCAAGCCGAGGTGTGCGTGCACCCTTGTGTATGTTACCCAAAACCAAAATCGGCTGAGTGCCCTAAGCGCTCGGCCTTAGTAGTCCGGTGAAGCTGTAAAGACCTTGCCAGGTCAATAGCATAGTCAGTTCGAAAAAAAAAAAAAAAAACATCTTAACCGGACATATTACTCTTCGCTCTGATCTCAAAAATGAAATGTTGAGTACTGTACATTAAAATAGATGTTGGTATACGTGTATACGTTAATATGGAGATTAATAAACTCCAACATAATTTGACCTATTACTATGAAAGTTAGCACATTTTAAATGTTTGTTTACGGATAACGTTTTTCTTCTTTATACAATAATTTGCTGCTAGATGCTTCTGTAGCTCATCAACTTTTGTACCATTTATAATCATAATACTAATATATATATGTAGATAGTACTAGGTAGGTATGTACGTATGTAGGTAGGAAATACATAGAATTTTTACACAATATACATTCTGCGATAAGGCAACGGTTTTTTAGAATAAACAGTAATAATAGTAGCAATAAATAAGCGTGCGAAGTTGTGGACACAGATAATAAAATAAATGTGATGGCAACTTACAAATGCAAAAGTAACTCTGTCACTCTGTCTATTTATTATTTTTTCACGAGCCATCTGCTAGACCGATCGTAATACTTTTTAAGTAGAGTTAAACTGGGAATTAGAGGATAAGGCTAATTTTCATCCTGATTATACGGTAAAAGATGCAAACGAAGTAGCCGGAAAAGCTAGTCATACATAAGATACTCTTTATTAATGTTCGGAATTTGCCGAATCGAACAGTTTAAAATTAAATTACTAATTGTAGTGTAAACTTTATTTATTTTCGATCAGTCTTGTTTCCTACCAAGTATCTATAAATAACAATTAATAAACAATAACAAGGTACGAAGCAACCCTTAAACGCGACAGAGGGGCGATCGCATTCTTGTACTAGTGGCAACTTACGTCGGAAAATTGAAAAGTTAACGAGCCTATTCCACCATGCTCGCGTTACGCCCGACCACCTTTTGTTCCGTCATTGCCCGCCGGAACTCTTCTTATTAAGGAAAATTGCTTGAGTAACGTGAAGCGAGCGGATGACCTAATTCCTAGCTAAAATCGACTAAACGTATAATGTAATCATAAACGTAAACACATGACTTGGGACTGACGTCATCTTGAATACATTCGTCTATAACATCTTTACTTTTTATTTTTCAATTTACTTTATCTTTAATTTAAACTCTTTTATGTCTCAATAAAATAATATTAAAATTACAGCTATCTTAACATGGTTTGAACATACATTTTTTTTACAAAAAAAAATAACATCAGGCACATTATTGTCAATAATAAAAATGTCAGGCAATAATAATTTCAAGTTTTAGTAGCGTTTGAAAGTTAGTGAAAAACAAAACATTCTAAAATTATTATTTAAAAATCAATATATTGTTTGTAAAGGTACGATATGCACCAATAAACACAACGTTTACCGATAGCCAGGTAGCCTTCACGTTGTTCAGAAGAACATAAAGATATATAAAAAACGGGCTTATTAAATTTTGCTCACGAAACCGTTGCTAGCTTTTAGACGATAGTTACAGACAAGTAGCAGTTGACGTGTCGACGCCATGCGCATATCTTTTTCATATTTATATTTTTCTTCTATACAATGGAGTGTGTAAATGTTAATGTGTTAATACAATTTGAAGATAGTTATGATAAAGTAAGTAATAGAGATGATTATTAAATTTTATTACCTATTGATGTATTAACTTTTATTAACTTTATTATCCCAGATCCCAAAGTTATAGATGCCTTACAATATGCTCTAAAACAAAATTGGAGGTGGGCAGGATATATAGCGAGATATGCGGACAAAAGATGGACATTAAAGATAACTATATGGGAAGAACTAAGAGGAAAAAGGAGAAGAAGGCGTCCCAGAACAAGATGGATAGAGAACATAAAAGCGATTGCAGGAAAAGAATGGATAAAAAAAGCTAAGAATAAAGAGGTCTGGAAAAAAATGGAGGAAGCCTTTACCCGAGAAGGGGTTCCGATCGATGGTATGGAGTTCAATAATAATGTTTAATAACTTTTATAAATCTATATAATTTTTAATATTTTTGCTGACATGTAAACTTTATTTATATTCAAAAGAATGTAATGATCGAAAATTCCGTATTACATTAATTTGATTTATCTCGTGAGGTTTAGCCAGCGTTTCCGATTTCAGCGCACAAAAATATGCATGTTACGGCATAGCATTACAAATCTTTAAATTTTTCGGCTTTTCTGTACTATAATATGTATTTATTATACATATAAACCTTCATCTTGAATCACTGTATCCATTGCTGAAAACTGTATTAAATCCATGGAATAGTTTAAAAGATCTAAGAGAACAGACAATGGAAGCGACTTCATTTTATACTATATAAAGATTACCTATGTAATATATTATATTGGTTAATGTTTTGAATAAAATATTGCAAAGAAATGTATTTGGTAGTCATTTTGAAATCGGTGCAATGTATTTTTAACGTCATATTTTATTTTGTTTTTTATTCTATTCTAACAGAACATATATTAAAATCTAGCCTGACAATTCATACATGATTTATAACCAGAATCATGTAAATTGCTTTAGTAGATTTATAGTTATTATCATATTAATATACAGATAGATAAACGTTTCATTTTGTAATATGAAAGGATAATAATATTATCTTTGTTAAAGCTAAAACTTTATTTTACATCAGCTAATAAATTATGGTAACTGCCGAATATAAAATGTTAACATAACTCAAATTAAGCAAGATCTCGTTAGAGACACAGATTACCTCGTTTTAGTGGCGGAGTAAATTTAAAGGGAATTTCATAAAGTCACATTAACTAAACGAACCCTTCGGCTAATGATGGACTCAATTAATTCTCGGTACTGAATGTTATGACCGTTAATTCAATCTTAACAACAGAGGAGATTTAGTTTATATATTTATTTTTATCAAATACAGAATTAACTTTCTATGAGGGATTGGTTATTTTCTCATAATTAGATGAACATTGGACGGTACACTATGACTTATGTGACATTGGATCGCGACTACCATATACATATACCAGGTGACTGTTGAAACACTCGCAGTATTCTAGGATATGACACTTCATGGTCACATTTAAAACATATAAAAGAATAATATTAAAACAACTAACAAAACCTCAGTTTAAGTTGTTCTAAGACTTTCAAAAGGATAGCTACAAAAGTGTAAATAAAATAATAAACCTAAGTGCAATGACCGGTGCCAAAAGCTGCAATGGGCGACCCGGAGTTAATAACTTTCGATAGTAAAACGGGCAATAAGCACTTTTGTTTTGTTCTTAACGTTCCCTTACAAATGAAAGTGAAATCACCCGATGGTCACTGACACTGTGCTTTAACATAGACGCGTAGAGGACTGTGTACAATTTTTGTATTTTTTCTAGGTAGCTAGGTCCAATATTAAGCACCTATTTTTTAATTGATTTACAACGAGAATCGAGTTCAGGGTGTCCTCCAAAAATATTGCTACCGTCTAAACAGTCACCTGATATATTAGATGTGAATCTCTCTCCATAGTTGTATGGTTCAGTGCATAATGTTTGGTCCAGTCGGCAAGCAGGCTAGGTAATCTGTGCTCGACTGGGCCGTGACCATAAACCTGGATAAGCCAGTCATAGTGGCTCTATTCTAATCGCATTTGCCGATATGCTTACAAACCGATTGATTGTTGATGTCTGAGTCTTATTGTTCTTGGACTCTACCGTGCCGTTAATTTGTCACAATTCAATAAAATAAAACTTGTTACTATTGACTTTTCTCGTTATAAAATATTATATCGGAATTAATTAACTTCACCAAGCTTTAAACGTGTCGGATAAACTATAAAGTTATTTTGGCTCATAAGAATTATACCAGCCATGTTTGTGGTTTCAATTAGGTACCTTGCTTGCTTTGATGTATTCCTAATGGAATATTAAATATCTATAGAATTATAGAATACTATAGAATATGTAATAAACAGTTAAGACTGGAACTTATTGTAAATCCTATTCTTAATTCGTTTATTAAACTTAAAACTTCTTTAGACTTATGTCCGTTAAAGTGAACGAAAGTGAACCGTCACATTCGGGTTGCTGACTCTGAATTCGGTGATGGATTTACTCGATTTCATTCGTAACTACTTTAGTATCTAACAAAATGTAAATTCTTCCAATAGTTCCTTTGTTATTACGTATTACAACAACAAAATAATTTTATGTGTGTTTTGTATACAGTGAGTGTGAGTACTTAAAAAATTTTCACTTCTGTCGTATGGTAATAAGTACACACCCACTTTTTTATTTTTTACCAGAAACGTCGGCTGAAGAGTTTATGAGCGTTATAATATCATTACAGAAATGAACATTTTATATCGAGATTCAAACGATTTTCTCTGAGAAGTTCATTGACCTCTCGAACAGTATTAGTTCTAACTTAGAAGGTTACTCTGGGGGCTTCATTTGAACTTAGCTCGTTTGATAACGTAGTCGGTAATAAAACCTTACTGGCGAGTTCCCTTTGACTTTTCATACAAGACTTGACAATAATTACTTTTATCAGTGAAATTTTGAATATAAATTTCCTGTTCCTATTAAGCATTTGAGTTCTTAACGAAATCTGTATTAATGTAGGTTTTAACTGTATCACGGTGAACTTGAACCAAAATTACTATGAGTATAGTTGTTAATAGTACAATGATAATAGTTAGGACTTTTTTTATTGAAACATATATCTAATATTATATATAAAAAAAATATTTATACATAACTTATATAAATTGGAATATAGTTTCAAAGGCAAGGTGATGTCACTCCATTAGCCAGCACTTGACGTTAACTTATGCAATTACATAAATGTTAAATTGGATTTATGGAATTAAAAGGCAGACTGTTCAAACAATCGTTATCTGTTAATTCGATACACTTTATTGCTAAGTTATAATTTCTATAGTTCGAAAAGTTATGTTGAAATGATACTCCTTAAAAAACAATTTTCACACACAGAGTCGTCAGCTTTTAGTATAATGGTAACCTAACTTACACGAACTAACCTCTCAGATATCATTATTTAACAGACATACTGTAGGGCCATAGGCGTTTCCCTCTTCAAAAATAGACCTGCATAGTCTCACAAATTCAATTCTTTGGGTCGGTTCGTCCGGGGTAGTACCACCCTCTTATAAAACCGACGTGAAGATAAAGTGCTTGCATTGTTGCGTTTCGTACGGGCAGTGAGCACCGTGTGCACAGGCAGTGCACCGGAAGCCCACCTCCCCTCCCCTTCCCCCTTCCCTTACTCCCCCTCTCCCCCAAGATAGGTTGGCAACGCGCTTGTGACTCCCCTGGTGTTGCAAGTGTCTATGGACGGTCGTGATCACTTAACATCAGGCGACCTACCTGTCCGTTGGCCACCTATGATATATAAAAAAAAGTTTCATCACGATGCTTTCCTTCATTGAAATCTCCGGCTTTCTTGCAAGGATTTGAACCTGTGTACATTTAATCAATGCCCAAAAACGAAACCATTGAGATGTCGCTTAAAAATAAATTACGTAATCACAAAATGAACTCCAATAGAGTACAGTATATGCAGTATACGATTATTTACAATTTAAATTACTAAAAACAATACGGCTGTACGATTAATCTAAGTTTACACTGAAAAATCATAAGGGCAACTTTTACGCGATGAAGCGAACTAAAGAGGTTAAACACAACATGCGAAACATAAATCTTAGGCGAACGCTATTATTTCTTCATTTTAAATATGTTAGTTCTATACGGCATCCAGTTTGGTTCAAATGTTTTGGTAATAAATGCAGTATGTGTAAAGACGAAATGAAAATAGTGTATTTAAGTATAAAATAAAACATGATATATATGTGTAGCTTGGACTGAATGGGCACATGTTTACATAAACATATTTCAGTGACTTTATTTAATTGCCTATTCGATATTCATATAAAATGACACTCAGTTTTGTAGGATTTTAATAATTAATGTTCATAGGCGGCCTAATTGGATATAGGGATAAATAAATCAATTAAATTGTTCCACTGACTGCTCCCTCTAATGATGAACGTCGGATGCCTCGTGAAACCAATTCCGGATGACCTCCTGCCTACGTTATATTTTATTGATATAAGGATTGAAAATTCGAGTTCAAAGATGATTAAAAATTTTTTGTATTCTATAGTAAACAAATAAAATTAAAGAATTAATTCAGTCCTGTAATATTATTGTCGAGACATCTACTACACGTCCGTACATTACTGTGGCCTCGCGTTGAAATTTTGTGATGCAGTATCTATCACCTTGTTGTATTGCAGCCATTGGCATCGTTTTTATATACCAATGACTGTAGCACGTAACTGAATGGTGGTGTTATTGTTGGATAAACTATGTATGTTTACTTTTTTTTTTATTGTAGCACAGCAAAATGATTACACTATGTTTGATCGTAAGCATAGTGCAATCCAAAAACAATGGCGACCACCGAGTGACACACTATCCATCGCCGGTCGCAGCTGTCATGCCGGCTGATCCCGAAACACGACTCGCAGAAGCGAATCACTATGACGGGCTTTTGGCCATATACATGGTGGTTGCGACTCAGTCAGGCTGTAAAACCATACCACCCCGCTTTCGCCATTGCCTCGTTCGTTATTCAGCAGAATGCACCACGTGCAGGTGGGGTTGGCTTGGGTGTCTCAAGTCTTACGATGTTATTCGACACCCCTTACAGCCCTATCTTGTTGTTTGTGATTGTTTTCCAACAATAAAGGCTTTTTCTTTCGTCTTCAATCAAATTATAATTGTTATCATTAAAATAATATTCAATTTATTTGGAATTATTGAATTGAATTGAAAATATTGATACTGTTTATGATTGTTTTATTGCTGAAAACCTGTTTCAATATGAACATTTATTTCTTGCAAGTGTTTTGAAGCGAATATTTCTTTAGACACGTGATTTATTTACGTGATGAAATGAAAAAGCAACATTAAAAAGAGATAAACATATACATCTATAGGATTTAATAGGCGGGCAATGAGATAGAATATATTATACAGTATTTCTTATATTCGCGGCCTTCTCATTGTATATACCACTACTTAATACTTACTCTGGTTCGAGCGTTCGGAGTGTATATGTTTGTACGTATATACTCGTAGTATTATGTAGCCGCAGTCTTGGGAAAAGACGTTATAACCAGCGTAGTGTCACGTGTCACGTCAAGCGTAGTCAGGTGTATTATTTATATGAATATTTTATCGTCTTTTGAAGGTTTCATTACTGCAGAGTGTGAAATGCACATAGGTTTTTTTATATTGGAACACGATAAAGTGACGACATTTGACCTGACGATGAGACTAGTGTGATTCAAAAACAATGGCGACTATTGGGAGCAGTAAAATTGATCACCAGTGGACCGCCGTCATGCCGATCTGCAAGCATGTCAGCAGTTGAAAATGCACTAGTAGATTCCGAAGTGACAAATCATAAGAGTTAACATGCTGGGTTTATCAAATTTGTGTATGGTGCTCGCGTGCCAACCCGATAAAGAATCTTACCGAATGCCTAGCCGTTCCACTATGGTGAGTGTACGATGGTCACATATATTGTATGTTTATCTTTATATATAAATTTCTAAACGCTGGACCTATTTTGAAGAAAGTTTGTGTGCGTGTTCGAGTAGATCCGAAAATGATTTAGATTCACAATTGGAACCGGTAGGTGGCGTTGCGGTTGAATTTTAGTTTCTTTTTTATTATAGGCAGGACAACGTCCGTCAGGACCGTTAGTTGATATATACTTTAAATAATATAAAAATATGTATAATCGGTATACGTTTGATTTTATGAACCTTATAAACAACAAATGTAAATAAAAGGTCTTATTTAACTGAAACTGTAATTATATTAATTGTGTCGTTCCATTTCAAAATGAACTAAATCAAATTTGTAATTGTTCATATAACATGTTTTTTTAGATTTCCAGTTTCTAAACACAAAGAACGAAGTTCAAATTTTGCCGTCCGTAAAGTTTTTAGTATTTTTTATGATTTTCATATTTTACATATACAAAATTTGAAAAATAACGTAAAAAATTAGGAACGGATAAAATTGGATTTAGCTAATTTTGGAATGTAACTCAATTAATTAAATTAATCGAAACAAGGTTACTTTATCGGAAAACGCTGTGAGGATACTCGAGTGCTTTTGAGTGTATTTTACTATTAGTTTCACTTCGCATCGTTGTATGAGAAATTTCAAAACTATATATATCTACGTGTTTGTGATAGTGAGTACGTATGTTTAATATTTATTGCCCGGAAAAGTGTTATTGTCTAGGAACGGGACGTTCTCAGATTAATATAAATGTGATTCTATCTTTATATAAATATTTATATCTAGTTTTTCGTATCTAATATCGAGAAATTCATTTTCTCGTTTATAATATTAGTCAGGATAAAGAAAAGGCTTAACCTGTGGGGCTCGGAACTGGGATGATTCAAATTTTGAGAAATCATCATTCAAAAAACGGGTTTTTTATGTGGCTTAGTTTATTTTGCAACGTACGACATGAGGCTAGGGAAATATTTAAATTAAAGTATTAATTTGTTTTACAGTAATAAATTATTACTATCTATAAAGTAAAATGACGTTATACCTGTAGGGCATAGTCTAAAATAAATCCACCATTGGGCGATAGTATGCATTAAACCCTTTACTAAGCGAAATTAAAATAAAAGTGCACAGAACCCGCTCACACTGAGCCATTATTGTCCACTTTTATAAGGAAATTGAACCAGGTAATTCTGCTACATTACCTTTTTCATTTACACAAAATTTAAAGCATCGTAATTGCTTTGTACATTAATTAATATTTGATCGCGAGAGTCAAGTTGCGAGGAAATTAATATTTGTAGAATAATTAATTCCGTTATCCTAAATCCAATAATGTTAAAAGGTATTGTTTTCGCGACTGGGATTCAAAACCCTGAACATGTCATGGAGTAGAAGCTGGAGAGTCGTTTATCAGGGCCCGGTCGAGTAGCGACGCGTAATTAAACGTTATAACATTCTACACACGAATTATAATTTGGTGAGCATGTACGAGGTTTACATAAGACACGATTCGCTACTTCGAGATCTGCAGAAACTGAAACCGGCTTAAATTTAACTAGCAAACTAAGTTTGCCATTAAATTTTAGATAAAAGAAACAATCTCTTTAGAAAAAAAAACTCTATAATAAAAATAAATATCATAGGATTATGTATCATATTTATTATTATATTTGATAAAAATATAATATCAAATTATATAAATTACAAGCTTCTGCACGCGGCTTCGTGAGCGTGGGGTAGTTACTTTGGGCTAAAACTAATACGCTGCGGAAGCTCTCAAAATGAAAAAAATCCGATTTTGAAACATTACTCATTGTTGCTTCACTCCTATTAGTCTTAGCGTGGTGATATATATGTCTAGGCTATAGCCTATAGCCTATATATAGCCATATGTATATCCTTTTTTTTAACGTGGAGAAGAATCCTCATAGGACTGTCAGACCCGGAGGAGGTCTGAGCTGAGTCGACCGCCCTCGCGTACTAGGACGCAACGGTGACGGTGCCTTTCGGCGACTTTTACCGACTAAAAAACTCCACGATGAACTCTACGCCGCACTATGGGGGAAGGCACGGGGTGCGTGAGCAGGCTCCGCAACACCCCCCGGAGGCAGGCGTATAGCTCACACCACACCTGACTGAGGCAGTCCGGTTCCGGATATGTCTACCAGCCTGCCGAACCCGTGCAATGGAAGGTCGGCGCCCCACCCCTCCTCCCCCCCCGGGTTCAGCCTGCAACGGATAGGAAAACCCTCCGCCGCCGCTCCACCATTGTTTTTTTTAAGAGGTTGACTCCTCATCACCTCAGCCTCCCTGAGGGTCCCTCCATGCCTAAACCAAGCCGAATCCTAACGCTACCTAACCTAGTCTTAACCCTAGTCCTACCTAACTTAAGCCATATATATACCCCAAGGCTTATAGCCTTCCTTAATAAATGAGCTACCTGAAACTATAGAATTTTTAAAATCTGACCTGTAGTTCCTGAGATTAGCGCGTTCGATCAAACAAACAAACAAAACCTTCAGCTGTATAATATTAGTATAGATAACAAAAAAACATATCTGTAGTTTACACGCAGTAGAGGTGAAACCTGGAAAAAAGATATAATATTCATATAGAAAATACAAGTGAACGATAAACCACGCTGGTTATGACGCCTTTTCCTGAGGCTACGTAACGGATATACATTGAGGAGAACGCGAATATAAGAAACACTGTATAACGTATTCTATCTCATTCTCTCGCATGTTAAATCCTGTACATGTTCTTATATGTTCGTCTCTTTTTAATGTCGCTTCTTCGTTTCAACGAATTACTAATCTCAACGGAGCTGTATAATTTTTTACACTATATAAAACTGAAGACTACGTTTGACAAAATTCACGTCCGTATGTGTTAGTATATCCAAAATGCAGCCTGCTTCAGACAAGAGAAATGAAATGGATAGAAGCGTAGTTGCACGAGATGTCGTTGGTCTAGGAGCGTTGTAGAGTATATCCGCGCGATTACTCTGTCTGAACCGTATCAGCGCAGTTTGAAGTACTTCCAGTTATCGTAGTTTGCACGTCCGCGGATATCCCGTATCCCGATGAAATATTGAAGCAGATGTCGTGTGGGTATGTATGAAATATATATCTTTCACAAGTCATGAATTTATAAAACCGTATATTTCATGATCATATTACATAATCTCAAACAAAATTTCTAAGCTAGGTTGCCAAGTCCTTGTTAGAAAAAAATACCGAGATGCTAATCTATCATCATATATATTAATACGTGAAGCCTAAATTTTGTATCCCTTTTTGAGAGAAATGCGCGAACGGATGAACGTGAAATTTGTCATAGTTAAAGTTTATATGGAGGAGAAGTGCAGAAACCTATTTATTTTATATAAAATGCATTAGAAGTACATTACGTTAATTAAAATATGCATTACTCACACTAATGCTTCAATTGTACATAACATATACACACATGTAAATAAAAAAGACATTTTGACATCCGTCAATAATAGACTTCAAAAAAGGTTGCGAAGGAGGTTGCTATGCTCGACTGTATGTATTATTTAACTCTTACGTTCCAATTACCCTTCCAATTCATTCAATTCATTCTACATTCTACAATGATATTATAACATAATACCCTTTGACAAAAGAACCCTAATAAAATTCAAACTTTAAAAAATCAATGAACTATGGTCGAATGTCGACCTCTGGGCGCCCACTAGTATTAATAAATTTGTAGTTCAGTCGGTACATGTAATTTTTTTCCAAATCTATATGTGAATTATAAAACAAAGTCCTCTGCCACGTCTGTCTGTCTGTCAGTACGCGATACTCTCAAAAACTACTGAACGAATTTTCATGCGGTTTTCAGGAGTAGACAAAGTAATTCATGAGGAAGGTTTTTAGGTATGTAGTTTGTTAAGGCGGGACAATGTCCGCAGGGCCCGCTAGAATATCTATAAATAAAAGACCGTGAGGCTAACTCTCGCAAAATCTCAAAAATGGCTTGACTTATTCGATTAACTTTTTTTTGCTTTATTCGTCTCCCTATTGGGGTTGTTTAGGAAACAAGAAATTTAGGTAAATTTAAAGGACTAGCCGAAATATCGAAATAAATAGTAAAGGGGGGGAACCGCGGGTACATCTGGTCTATTACTAAATGAGTATAATTTATTTATATGTATATAACTGAAAAGCAGTTTGATTAGATAACATTCTATATACAGGATTCTATGTCATTTCTTTTCATGAATGGTTCGGCTCGTCCGAGTTAGTACCAGCCTCTCATAGAAAACCGACGTGAAGTAACAGTGCTTGCCATTGTTGCGTTTCGTTCGGTCAGTGAGAGCGCCGGAAGACCACCACCCTTCCCCTCTCCTCTCCCTTCCTCACTCCCTTTCCCCCAAACACAGGCTGGCAACGCACTTTCGACTCCTCCGGTGTTGTTAGTGTCCATGGACGGTGGTGATCACTTAATATCAGGTGACCCACAAATTGGTTTGCCAGTTATTACATAAAAAAACTTTTAGAACTAATAAAATAAAAATATAATTACAAGATGAAAACAATGACTGCTTCGTAAACACATGAGGAGCTGTGGGAAGATATATTAAAGTATACTAGTGGGCGCCCAGTGGACGACATTCGACCATAGTACATTGATTTTTATAAAGTTTGAACTTTATCGAGGTTCTTTTGTCAATAATCTATAAAATCAAAGGTTTTCATCATGGGTACTCAGTTACTTGCCACTTTTTTTTAAATTATATAAATATTTAAAAAAAACTATGTCTAAATGAAAATTGATATTAATTATAAGTATGACACAAAAAGCAGGCGTTTACATAAGGTGATAAGGCTTTCAAATTCTAAGTAACTTTACGAAAATAAAGACTTGTATCGCAAGTTACGACACAATTTGCGTTGCGTCAGATGACGAAATAAGCATCAAACAATTAATCGATGGCATCGAGTACTATAAATCTGAGATCGATCAAGAATCTCAACAAAAACTTATTAACTTTGTCCTGAAAAACAGGCTTTCCCAAGGTGCCAAGCTGAAATTGTTATCCAAATATGATGATATAGACGTCTTGATTAATGACATGAAGGTTCTACTGTTACCTAAAAAATCAGCAACAGCTATTCAGCGTCGTTTAAATAACTGTAGACAAAATAATTTGTCAATTGATGATTACGGTAAGCAAATCACCGAAATGTTCGTGAATCTTACTATATCCCAGTCCGGTGGGAATGACTCAAATTTTAGCGTCTTAAAGCCTCTTAATGAAAGACAGGCTATTAAAGCTTTTTCCGAAGGCTTGCGTAATAGGAGA
>MU158728.1:1297370-1328695 GCA_015888305.1 Antheraea pernyi | reverse complement strand
GAGGGGAGGCAGCCGGTGTGTACCCGGTCTGTTCCTCTATAGGTAGGAGTCCGGCGGCCGCCTTCCGCCGGGCGGACCGTGGGGGCGGCTCTACAAGGTTGATTAGCTTGAACGATCCCTTGCCGCCCCCACAAAACGGTCTGTCGGTACACCGTGGGGTTTTAGTCTGTGCGAGTCGGACATAACCCACCCTCTCCCCCGGGAGGGTGGCGTACCCATAAGGGATTTCCCCACGTTAAAAAAAAAAAGGTTGAACTGCATTATTCTAACCGCGGAGATTTAAGCCATAGATTACTTTCCTGAGGAAACAAATTTTCTTATTTTGATTTTACAAAGTATTTTTTGCTCATTTTTTATTAAATCATCATTTGAAGTGAGTTCACCATAAAAAAATACTAAACATTAAAATATTGACATTGACTTTGGTATTATTAGTTTACTCTTATGACAAAATGAAGCAAAAGCAGTCCTGTCACCTAAAAATTTCGACATTCAATAAGACCAAAGACAATAACCATTATTTCAGTGGTTCCATAAATTTACTAAATATAAATTATTTATCAATTAATTATTAATGTACATTATGAATTTACATATTATATTATTATAAAATTAACCTACAGTTTGACCAGTTGATTTCAAAGGGCGTGGAAGGCATGCAACGTCGGTCATGTTAAAAATATTGAAAAGGTAATTGGAACGTAAAACTAAAATGACGGATGTCAATAAGTCTTTCATTTACATGTGTAAAATTCAAGCAGTAGTGTGAGTAATGTATATTTTAATTAATTTAATGTATTTTTAATTAATTTTGTATAAAAAAAAAATAGCTTTCTGCACTTCTCCTCCATATAAACTTTAACTATGCCAAATTTCACGTTCATCCGTTCGCGCAACTCGCTTAAAAAGAGGTACAAAGTTATGGCTTCACGTATTAATATTTAAGATAATCTCTCTGAGACACTAGCGACTATGGCGATGTTATATTTGTACCAGAAGTTTTTTTTTCTCGAACTGACGACGCTTTTTATCTAGCAAGCTATTAATAGATCCACCGGACTACAGGTACTACGTGGTAGAGCCACGCTGTAGCTATTACTAGTTTCATCATAAATGGGTCAGCTCACCCGGGTTAGTACCACCCTCTCACAGAAAACCGACGTATAGTAACAGTGCTTGCATTGTTGCGTTTCGTTTGCGTGAGAGCGCCGGAGGCCCACCTCCCTTTCCTCTTTTTTTTTTTCCTCTCCCCCCTCCTCATACACAGGCTGGCAACGCACTTGCGACTCCCCAAGTTTTGCTATTGTCTATGGACGGTAGTGATCACTTATCATCAATAACCTACCTGTCCGTTAGCCTCCTCTTGATATAAATAAAAAAAAAAACGAAGTAACAAATTTACTAAACACAGATCTACTATCATAATTCACAATTTCAGATAAAGTTCTGAATAAACTTAATATTCGAATGTCTTGATTAGAGAAACAATTTACCGCGAACATGAAATATTACTTAGTAGGAATTCGAACATAACTAATAAACCACAGGAATTGTCACGCGGTTAATATATCTTATAGAACTCTCATTACATTGCTAGTAATTTAATTAACATTATGTAAACTTCTCTTGATGAATTTCTCTACAGTTGTTATTTTACAATCTCTTAAATAATTTGGAATATGTGAAACTGATGCTAACATATTTTAGGGCGAATAGGAATGAATTTCAGTGATATAGAGTTAGGCTTTATGAAGTTTTTTAAAGTCCCTTTACTATGAAATATATAAGGTATCAATAGATCTATAATAAATTGTGGATCGTATGAATATAGATTGGTAATATTCTGTATTTGTTTTGTAATAGTTTATATATTGTAGAATTTGACTACAAGATCATTTATCTGTAAGTGATGAGGAAACATACTACGCTTAAAGGAAGACTGGCCCTCTACTGTTGTTGTAGCAACACATATTTAGCATTTAGCAACATATTCCAGACAAAATCCAGGCATTTAAATATACGGTTATTAGCCCTATGTTATTGGTTTGTTTGATTTATTATATAGATACCTTATGATAACTATAACTATAAAATGTTTTAAGGTTATGCAGAAAAAGAAGTAGTAGTATGCAGTTTTTCAGGTGGTAGAATCACTCTGAAGCTATTACTGGTTTCAGCATAAATGGGTCGACTCGCCCGGAGTAGTACCACCCGACCCACAGAAACACCCACGTGAAGTAATAGTGCTTGTGTCGTTGCGTTTGGTTCCATCAGTGAGAGCGTCGGAGACCCCCTCCACCCAAATACAGGCTGGCAACGCATTTGCGACTCCTGTGTTTCTAGTGTCTATGGACGGTACAGATCACTCAACAACAGCTGACGCATCTGTTTGTTTGCCTTCTACGATAAAAAAAAACACAGAAATTGATATTTTGGTTTAACTATACATAAAATTACGTTAGTTATTATTTATCTTAATTTTCTAATTCTATGCGAAATAACAAAATCAAATTGAGGTGGCTCATGTAAATTTTACTTTGATACTTTTCTCTTTACGCCTGTTAAGTAAAATAAGTTTTACGTAAAAGGAAGATTTTATTATCATGTTTCTTTTTTCAGTTGCAACGCTCTTTGAAGTAACAAAGGAGCGTGTAAAGTTTTTATCTTGATTAAAAACTTTGTCATAGTTGGAGTGTAGACCGTAGAAGGAATTGTTTCGAATTTTACTATTGTTTTCTTATGTATATTGTTAATCATTTGGGAGATTTCTATATTTGCTTCATAGGTTAAACCCAAACGGAACTGGTAACTTAAGAAATATTTATACGATTACTGTTTAAACCGCAAAAAAAGCATAGCAATTCTAGCATTTGGTATTGCGTAATATCAGTCAGAAAACCTTAGTTCAATTACGAATGTAATTAAAGTATCCGTAAAAATAATAAGAAAGAATTTATAAGGATTACGTTTATATCATTGGCATTCTAGTAAGTATGCAATACATTTAAAATAGTTTTTTATTGTATTAAATTTATAAATATATATCTAATTTTTTTATAGGTGGCAGAGCCACGCTGAAGCTATTACCGGTTTCAGAATGAGTGGGTCGGCTCTTCCGGGTTAGTACCATCCTATCACAGAAAACTGACGTGAAGTAACAGTGCTTGCATTGTTGCGTTTCGTTCGGTCAGTGAGAGCGCCGGAGACCCACTTCCCCTCCCCTCTCCCTCTCCCTCCCCTTCACCCCAAATACAGGCTGGCAACGTACTTGCGACTCCCCTGGCATTGTTAGTGTCTATGGATGGTGGTGGCCAATTAACATCAAGTGCCTTTTCATTTGCTTGCTAAGACATAAAATATATACCTATCACAGAAAACTGACGTGAAGTAACAGTGCTTGCATTGTTGCGTTTCGTTCGGTCAGTGAGAGCGCCGGAGACCCACTTCCCCTCCCCTCTCCCTCTCCCTCCCCTTCACCCCAAATACAGGCTGGCAACGTACTTGCGACTCCCCTGGCATTGTTAGTGTCTATGGATGGTGGTGGCCAATAAACATCAAGTGCCTTTTCATTTGCTTGCTAAGACATAAAATATATATATATATATATATATATATATAGATACGATAAGTAGGTAGGGTTGGCTGGGTAGGTTAGTTAGGGTAGGTACGGTTTGTTGCTTATTAGGGCGTAGGTTCAAACTTCAAGTGATATTACATTGTGAGTACGCCGTCTAGACGGTTTTACGGCACCCTATAGACTTAATGGACGTTTTTGAGAACTACTTTCCCTTAATGTATAGGCACATTAAATTATATTAAAGTAATACGGAATAATTGTCAAGGTTTCTAGTATATGTTGAACATCGTCGTAACGCCTTCACAGTATACGGATATCATGAAAAGGAATGAGAGTGTCTAAATTTTAGAATAGGTTATTGTTATGTTGTGCTTCCATTTGTTTATACCAAACGCGGAATATACGTAAACAGCCCTCTTGATGGTAAATTGTTACCACTTAAGATAACCGTTCTAATATCAAGGGTAATTATTGTTATGTTGCTAACCTTCAATA
Organism: Antheraea pernyi; assembly: GCA_015888305.1. Classification (NCBI taxonomy): domain Eukaryota; kingdom Metazoa; phylum Arthropoda; class Insecta; order Lepidoptera; family Saturniidae; genus Antheraea; species Antheraea pernyi. Next base: position 1,324,623 of record MU158728.1, on the reverse strand, counting down.
AAGTTATGTGGTCCTTGTTTTGAAAGACTGTTAGGTAATTTATTTCACAGCCCTAATTTAGGTGACAAGAAGGTTCTATAAAACCGGAGGGTTATCGCTATATTGACACGTTTTAGTATGTAGCCATCCAGAACCAAATAGTGAGCTTTGGGACGTCAATGAGGTTACTTACACAGTATCCAAAGTCGTACAAAAAAAATTACTATATCATACGTATGCTGTATTATAAAGATGTGGATATATCTTCCCAAGAGTATATTCTCTCTGTCCTTTGACATTGAATCACTTAAGCGAGATACGAGGAGATGCAAATATATGTACACTAAAACTAAAGTGACCAAGCGGTAGTAGGTATTGCTAATTCGGGTGATAATTATTGGGCGAACTGAATAACTACGTACACGGGTCCAAAACACATTGCACTGAGAGACGCACTCAAATGACGGCGGTAAGAGGACATTAAAAAATTGCAGGGAAGAAATATTTGTCGGAAGTTCAAGATAGAAACCACTGAAGTAGTCTGCAGGAGGCCTTCATGCTCGTATAAGAGGTCTTGCACTAATCTGACTTTGCGTAATAGCTTTGCAACTATTATATATTGCTATAAAAAATCTGTTAATTTTTTATCAAATAAATTACATGGTACATAGTTAATACACTCTTTTATTGCCTTTTCTTAGTAACATGAATCTAACTTAAATGATTCTACAAAGTGCCTCGTTCTTGTTATTTTATTTTACTAATTTTCTGGAGCAAACAATGAAGCCCGAAGTACTGCAGTAAACAGATAAGCATTAGAGGCACGGTAAATTCCGAGAAAAGTAAACAGTCGGGTGCTATCAACGCCGGAACCTAAAACTGCCCGACTGCAGTGAAAAATGTACTTTTAATTTTCCAAATAGATACGCTATTAAAATGGCAGAACAAAAACTTGACAATAGAATTTCTACAGCAGAAAATACTCTTGATCTATGGTTGTTCCATATATGCAAATAGAGTCATTTAGACCACAACATTATCATGCGAGACAGGGCCAACCCAATTTTTTTGTTCTTCTTAACTGGTTTATTCAATGATTTTGTAAGAATTATTATTTTATAACCGCCTTCAAAATGGTTCTCAATTCGTTTTTATACATTTTTACATTTGATACCAACGATACAGCAATGATGAATGAACGATAAAATGATGGGTTATTTGGTAGCTTGTTCGAACATCCTGGCTTTCGGTGAAGGAATACATCGTGAAGAAGATATAGTATGGTGGAAGGGCTCTAAGTCTATCTGGCTAGCTACCACACTCAAACTGAAAACCTATCGCCAGGCACCAGTTGGTGAGATCCGACGGCTGCGTTTGAGGGCCGGCCCTAGGTTTAACGTGTTTACCACATCGCCTTTTAGTATCAGAGGGCATAGTGGTCACACGCTAAAACCTATACGGTGTTATTACAAAGAAGTTAAATACTTGCTTTAGAAAGGTTTCAAATTAAATTACATTTAGGGGAGTAAGGGGTGTCAAATAACATCTAAGACTTGTGACATCCAAGCCAACCTCACCTGCTCGTGGTGCACCCTGCTGAATAACGAACGAGGCAATGGCGATAGCGGGGTGATAGGGTTTTACAGCCTGACTGGGTCGCAACCACCATGTATATGGCGAAAATGCCCGTCATAGTGATTCGCATCTGCGGGTCGCGTTTCGGGATCAGCCTATGCATATCCAGCTTTTCGCAGGCCGGCATGACAGCGGCGACCGGCGAAGGACAGTGTGTCACTCGGTGGTCGCCATTGTTTTTGGATTGTACTGTGCTTACCATCAGGCACAGTGCAGTCATTTTGCCGTGCTAATATTAAAAAAAATGCACCGCGCTCGCCTGAAGCAAGTTCGCGTTATCCTTTTTCGCAAGTTTAAACTAACGTAATCAAAGCGAGAAGAAAAAGAGCAAGATCGCGAACATTCAGCGACCTCGGTGCAATTAATTCGAAACCTCTTTAAAACAAGTATTCAATACGTATTTAACTTTTTTGTAATAACACCGATGCATTTTATTTTATTTTATTACATGTTCGTACTTTAATGGGAAGATATAGTTTCATTTTCTTCACTACTACACCCGTGAGAAGCCGGTGCGGGTAACTTGTATAATAATACAACAGAATATTAGTAAAAAGTAAGACTCTTCAATATCTATATGTCGTCGCAAATGCCCGTTTTACCGCCGAAAAGTATTTATACTGACATAGACATTACGCGCTACCCTCTGTAGTCCGGTGAAGCTGTAAAGACCTTGCCAGGTCAATAGCATAGTCAGTTCGAAAAAAAAAGAAAAAAAAACGCGCTACCCTCTAATACGAACGCCTATAAAATGCATAGCGAAAACGGAGTGGGGATCAGTCTCGCGCGGGTCGACGGACCGTTCACATCTCTACATATATTCGTAATTATATACACTAGCGGGTATGTATGTATGACTGTATGAGTTACTAAAGATGACACCTCCGAGTGTACATGTGTATATACTGCCACCTCAACGTCGCCCCAACACATTATATTTATATTATATTTTGAGGCTTATCACAAAAAAAATGTCCGTAAAGAAACTGAAAACTGTGTGATCATGTCATGGCACCCTTGATCCCTTTGCGAAAGACATAGCGAGAACATTAAAGCGTTCCGCACTTTGTGAATGATCGATGTACGAGATTACTTTGTGGTGACTCAAGCGGCCCTTCTTTCGGTTAAACGAGTTAGCCTCGGGCCAAAGTGTCACGTTACTATACTGTAAGCGACACGCAAACGATTCGCACCTGTAAAATGTAAGTTTACTTTTAACCTACGCTGTGGCTACGTAAATATTGTTACCTAGTTGATGCCCGTGGTTTACTTTTCGTGAGTATGATTTTCACGGAATCTACTTATTATTTGTCGGAATAAATAGCACCTATCGAAAAGTATATGTAGCTTAGATAATAGTCTGGAAAGTCTTCCAACAACCTACAAGAGTCACGTCAGAACAGGTCAAATCAGAAGTCAAGTCGGAGTTTTGTCCCAAAAATAACGTAGCTATAATATATTTTCATAAAAAAATATATTATCATAAGTTATCGAAAATTGCTTCTCATATGAGTTCATAGCTTCTATTTCTGAAACAACACTTAAAGATCTTCAGTATCAATCTAACCAAATATAAAATAAATATATATTTAAATTAGTAAAAATTAAAAAAGAGTTTCGTAATTATTTTTAATATCATCATCAGGCTGTAAGAGACCCACAGGCCATAAACCTCTTCCCGAAGAAATTATGGGTATAATCACCACGCCAGCCCACGACACATAGGCGATTTCAAACACTGAGATGTCCACAGTTCTATATTTTTCCCACATACAGTAGTACTGCAAGAACATTTCTCAGGTTCAGGTTTCCTCACGATGTTTTCCTTCACCGTCAGCCGATAGTGTTACCAATTTAATTTAGTAAATGTACGAGAATTCAGAAAAAATCGTTGGTACATGCCGGGGTTCGAATATGCGGACATCGAAATAATATTCCACCGTCCAAAGCACTAGGTCACCACGACTATTTTTAACCGACTTCAAAAAAAGGAGGAGGTTATCAATTCGTCTGTATTTTTTTTTTTTTATGTTTGTTACCTCATAACTTTGGACTGGCTGAACCGATTTTGATTATTCTTTTTTTATTTGAAAGCTGGTACTTCCAGTGTGGTCCCATTTTAATTTGGTACAGTTCCGACAACGGCATCCAGTGCAAAACCGTATAAGTTTCAAATTTGCATTAAGTATGTACACGACAAATAGACGAATAACTCAATATTACGCTAACCGGTTTCGATGATTCATTTTTTATTGAAAAGGATGTACTTCAAGGGTAGTTTGATGAGAGTTTGGTTAGGTTCTGATTATGGGATCCGTGGCAAAGTAAGAAAACTTTCAAGAAACGAGCCTACTCCTTTCTTAAGGGCCGGCAACGCATCTGTGTTTCCTCTCGTGTCGCAATTGTCCATGGGCGGCCGTGATCACTTACCATCAGGTGACCCGTATGTTCGTTTGCCACCAATATTATAAAAAAAACTCTTCAATTCTTAGGAGCCTATTGTGCTTATGTTCGTTGCTGTGTTGCAACATGACGCAAGCATTGTAATTACATTACTTAAGGTGTATAATGTGTGAAGCGATGGTAGCCGAGTTGGTGGTAGAAACTATCGCGGATTACTGAAAAGGTTGCGTTCGTACCAAACGTTACTTATTGTACAACCAATTGAAACCATATCGCATACCATACCGATAGATACCATACCGCAAAAATGCGCATATTTTAATATACTTAAGGCGGAACGGGTTCGCGGGCACTGCTAGTAAAATATATTTATGTACACTAAAAATGGAAAAATAAAGTAAATTTTCAAGAAAAAGTATTAACCGACTTCAATATCAATCAAAAACCCATAAGGCACTAAAAAGCGGAAAATAAATAGTTTATCAAAAATAAAACATATGAATATGTGTGCTACCTAGAGATTTATTGGAAGTCGGTGCCAACCAAACCGAAAATCATATCATCTACAGGTACAAAGTTTAAGTCCACTCTCGCGTCTCTGTAATACAAAAATTTTGGTTGGTACCGACTTCCAGTACATCTCTAGGTAGCACACATATTCATATGTTTTATTTTTGATAAACTATTTATTTTCCGCTTTTTAGTGCCTTATGGGTTTTTGATTGATATTGAAGTCGGTTAATACTTTTTTTTGAAAATTTACTTTATTACTATAATTGTTTTTATACTTTTCTATATTACTTGCTCACAGCACGAGTAACAATTAACGAGTAGCAACTATTTATGGTTAGGATTGCACCTGTTTACAGTAATTCTTTCAAGTAGTATGCATTGAGCGACCCTCGTGTAAATCTTGCTGGTGTTTTGAATAAATAAACTTACTTAATAAAATTGGTTTATTTCTATGGCGTGTATCTATTAAAACAGCTTAATAAGGATCGAAAGTACTTAATATTAAGCTTTTAAGTCAATAAATATTCAGAAATCACCAGCCATGTAGAACATAATTAAATAAAGATATTATATGTTCTGCAAGTAGAAGTATTTATAAGAATATTTTTTAATGTTATTTTAGTAAGCTTCTTAGTTCTTTCGTTTTTATCTTGACGTATATATACGAAACTATCACAAATGATATACCAGTTTATAATAGAAACTTTAAAATCGTTATATATATATATATATATAAAGAATATTTTTAGTCTTCAATGGCTAAGCTGGTTCGGGGTTAGAATGTCTTATTAAATTTATTAATCTTTTGGATTTGTATTTCAGAATAAATGAAAGGTAAGGTGAGGTTTTCAAGGTCGTTTCTGTCTCGTACTTCAACCCTGTGGAATCGACTCCCAGCGGCAGCGGCGGTGTTTCCAATCAATTATGAATTGCAAACCATCAAGAAACGAGCGTACATTTCTTTAAAAGGCCGGCAACGCACTTGTGACTCCCCCGGTGTTGCTAGTGTCTATGGACGGCGATGATCACTTTTGCCTCCTATAATACAAAAAAAAAGAATAACCGCATTAGGCATACATTTTCCTAAACAAAATAAGTAAGTTAAACAATAAATACAAATTATTTGGCAGTAAATCATCAAAATTGGAATATATTACCGGATCATTGAAAATTCAATTTACGCGTTTTTACTTTTTAATCTAAATTCAAAACTTTATTATTATAATAATTATATTATGATTAATAATAATTTATTCTATAGTATAGTTTTACAAGTTTAAACTTTTAATTAAACCTAATTAGAATAATAAAATAGTAATATTATTAAAATATACTAGCTTTCATAACTTACGAAATCGCTCATCATGATTTATATAATTAAGAGTATTTCTTTACAATGGGCCAATGTAATTTATATTACGTAAGTTATATTATGTCCGTCTCTTTAAAGAATTCCTTCAGTACATTATTGCATTTAAATATACGATTCGGAGATTTTAAAGTAAATTATTAATTTCAACTAGTAGTTCCAAGTAATTTCAAGGATCTGAACATTATGGAACTATTTCGATAGAATAATTAAATCGTATGCAATCAACCTCTTGTTAATCAACGTTTTAAATCCGTTATTTACAAGGATACAAATTCACACTCGACCTACGTTTGTAGTGAATTAAGAGGTGCAAACTCTATGTTGGGTCCGAATTCCGTCGGCATAATTATTCGTACAAAACGTCGCCTAATTGCATGCTCTGCTGGGGACACTTTCGAGCGCACGTGACGGGACCTATCTGCCATAGTGCATGAGAAAAGCGGACTACCTCATTACAATTAAATTTAAGCAAACTAGCACCCGGCCGTGAGTTTTTCTGCGTTCATATCTTTACTAGCATTTGCCCGCGGCTTCGTTGACTTTAATAAAGATGTTACTTTGCAGGTATAGTTATTTTTCTAGATGAAAGACACCCTGCAAGATTTCGTAATGATCAGTTAAGCAATTAAGGCGTGAAAGCGTAACAAACAATCACATTTGCATTCACAATATTAGTAAGGATAGCAAGGATGATCCATACATTATCTTTGTGTTACTATAATAGTTTACGAGTGCACGCTGATATAGCACTCGGATGAGAGGATTTTTTTCAACTTATTTCAAAGTTATTATTATACTCTGGTCAATTTAAACAATATCTGTATAAATTATAGCCATTGTGCTGTTTTTTATTATAAGCTATATACCTAAAAATGTTTATCGATATTCATTAAAGACCTGAATTCAGTACCTGTATGGAAGATGAACAAATATCTATCCGTTCTCGCAAACTTTCTAATTTATAACACTAATTATTATTATGTACAGGGCATCGATGCATTTGTTATGTTGTTATATTCGGAATGAAAAGTAACTTATATCTTTTTCAAGGTCACTTCTATGATAAGTTTAATCACGATCGCTTCAAATATTTAGTCCTGAAATCGTAACAAACAAACCTTCACACCTCATTTGTACTATTACATATACACATATACATACACATACACACACACACACACACACACACAGTAGTTTTATTACATATATCGATTCATTTTTTTTCTTAGTACTTTATTATTAGAGTAAATACAATCTTATTTGAAATAACACAATAATTATAAATCTAAAGGATCGTAACTTGGTTCCACATGCTTAATATGCTATTATATAAATGCTATTAAGCAACGATGGTGCAATAGTACTCAATATAGACAACGTTATCATCAAGGTTAGTTTGACTCCTGCGGTAAAGCGGAGCTATCTTCCACATGCTTAATATGCTATTATATAAATGCTATTAAGCAACGATGGTGCAATAGTACTCAATATAGACAACGTTATCATCGAGGTTAGTTTGACTCCTGCGGTAAAGCGGAGCTATCGTTGAAGAAAAATAACATTGCATGGTGATATTTTCTAACGGCTGGTTAATTATAACCATCAAGTCGAAAATCTGTCGCCAAGCAGCTATTTGTGAGTTCCGGTAACAATAGAGACTATAACACCAACTAGGCTGTGGGTTCAATCCGATATACACGTATTCATTTGTGAATCATGCAATTTCGATTGTATGGTTCACAAATGTATATATGTATGAATAGCTTAGAATAGTTAGCTAGGACAGACGCGTCTTTTTCCAGGTAACAGCCCAAGCCGAGGTGTGCGTGCACCCTTGTGTATGTTACCTAAAACCCAAATCGGTTGTGTGCCTTAAGGGCCAACCTTAGTAGTCCGGTGAAGCTGTGAAGACCCTGCCGGGTCAATAGCGTAGTCAGTTCGAGAAAAAAAAAACTAGGCTGTGTGTCACATCGTCACTTCAGACTAGAATATAAGCAAAGTTCTAGACCAATAAATATGAAAACTGATATAATAATATATAATAATAATATATTTAGATTTAATTTACTACAAAACGCTAAGCTTACTTCCTAAAGAATAGGCTTTAACTTCTACGTTCAAGTTTATGGGACATTATGAAACAGCGTTCCACTGGGACATTGCAGAAACACACTCTCGCGATAGTTTTGGCACTTCCATACTTTGTTACTAACAAGTAACAGGTATAATGTACGTTAACTATCGGAACTAAGGAGGTATTGCATGCTTATTCACTATTGTTTATTTGTGATAAAATAATAGTTTGTGTCAGCGATAACGATACAAATTCTCTTTATTTGTAAAGGAATACAAAATATTTGGAGACTGAGTTTTTTCTACAAAATTTTCTAAATATCTCGTCGATATTTATATTTATGTTAAATTTTGTACATAATATTGATTCTATGAACAAAGGTCTCATATTATTATATTTGTTGAGTATTTTCTTGCAATTTACATTTGTTAGGAAGTTTTATTATAGACTAGTTGTTACCTTCAACGTCGTCTGTGTTGTTTAAAATTTTATTATCCGATACGAAATATATATAAGAGTTGTTGAGTTATGTATGCGTGGTACATATATATGTTTCAACAACTCATATATGTATGAATAGTTAGTTAGCTTAGTTTAGGTCGCGAATTGCATGTATCAGGCAACAGCCAAAGCCGAGGTGTGCCGGGCACCCTTGAGCTAGTTGTTAAAATAAAATCGGCTGAGTGCCTTAAGCGCTCGCCTTAGTAGCCCGGTGAAGCTGTTAAGACCTTGCTTGATCAATAGCGTAGTCATGTCGAAAAAAAAAAAGTTTAAAATCTTAGCAATATATTTCATCCACAGAGAAAAAAAAAACATAAAAAAATGGAAATCAAAAACCACACCGCTCGCCCTATATCTCCAAGAAAACACAGAACGCTAAACGTGTAGTGTTTAGAAAAATCGTGGTTTATTAAAACTTTAATAACTTTATACGTAATGAAGATATCGTGGTATTTTTATAATTAAGGATCTGGGAAGTAAAACTAAATAAATTTGATTAAGATCTATCCAATAGTTTATCATTGAGAGTATAATATGTTACTAATCTAATTCATATTTTTTATTATGATTTCCTTTTTTTTTATATGAGGCAAGCGAACAGGGTCACCTGAAGTTAAGTGATCACCACCGTCCATAGACATTAACAATATCAGGGAAGTCGCAAGTGCGTTGCCGGCCTGTGTTTGGGGGAAGGGGTTGGAGGAGTGGGAGGGGAAGGGAGAAGAGAGGGAAGGGGAGGTGGGCCTCCGGCGTTCTCACTGACCTAACGAAACGCAACAATGCAAGCACTGATACTTCATGTCGATTTTCTGTGAGAGGGTGGTACTACCCCGGACGAGCCGACCCATTCATGCTGAAATCAGTAATAGCTTCAACGTAGCTCTACCACCTTTATTAAACAATATATGTGGATATTATGATATTTTTATCGCATTAAACGAGCTGACAACTGTGTACCTAATGACTAGCACAATGCAATTTGAAAACAATACATTTAGGCCTATAATCTATCGGCAGTTCTCCCCCGATCCCCCGAGCTGTGTTCTGTGCCGCGTCGTAGGTCATACCGCGAATTATCGCGGATGTCCCCGCACCCCGCGCACAAAGCGCCCTCGCTACCCCAGGCAGGCGTCGCTGTCTAAGACGGCCCCCGCCCCCGCCCGCCCCCGACCTCCGCCTCTCATGTCTCGAGAGGCCTTCTCGAGCCTGCCGAGCAAGTCTCGTGCATCGGCAGCATCCGCACCCGCGACTAACGCGTCCCCCCGCTCCTACCGGGCCGCTCAGGCTCCGTGGGCTCCTAAACCCGCGTCCCAGCACATTCCCAAACCTCCGGCGGCTAATCCTTCACAGGATGACCCCGCATACTCCTTCTCCCTATCGAGTATTGACTATACAGCTCAACTACTCATCTTCCACGAGATCTCGGAGATCTCGGCGTACGAAGAGACCGCCCGAAATCCTCTACTAGGTGCCGTCACGGCAATCCATAGGTTTCCAGCCATCGCGGCTACACTACAACGGCTCGCGCGCGCAGCTGTTAAAAAATAAATAACTCAAATAAGATAGAGTAAATCGCGTATTTACGTCTATCTTCCCCTAAAAATAACCGTCAAACAATAATAATAATTTTTGTTATGTCTATTTTTAGACTTCGGTGCCGTCACCGTTAGTAAATTTAAATTCAATCTTATAAAATGCGTGTTGCGCCCACGCTTTTGTAATCGATCCCTATTAGCTCCCGCACACTTCGCGGTTCTCAATAATATCTCGAGCCTAGGTCGTCCCCGCGCGGAGCCCTCTTGATATTATTTTCGCGATACAGTGACTCACCTACATCACTTGAACACACATATGAGATCATCTCTCTCACACACGTGCACATACATACACATGGTGGGAGGGTTTTGTTTTTTTCCCTCAACGAACTGAATCGAATAGTTTTAGTTCGTTTCATTCCGATATACACGTATTCATTTGTGAATCATGCAATTTCGATTGTATGGTTCACAAATGTATATATGTATGAATAGCTTAGAATAGTTAGCTAGGTCAGACGCGACTTTTTCCAGGTAACAGCCCAAGCCGAGGTGCGCGTGCGCTCTTGTGTATGTTACCTAAAAAACCAATTCGGCTGAGTGCCTTAAGCGCTCGCCTTAGTAATCCGGTGAAGCTGTGAAGACCCTGCAGGGTCAATAGCGTAGTCAGTTCGAGGAAAAAAAAAATCTATCGGCAGTTGATTTTGTCGTACCGGCTTGTATAAGTTGTGTATGATCTCGAAACGCGGTCAAATAAAGGACAATCGATATGACGTTTTTTGAATTTATACTTCTTTTGGCGCGTTAGGGAAATTTTATTAAGATGCGCGCGCACACCGTTACGAAAAACCGACACCCTGAAGTTAGCTATAGTCAACATTTTGTTTCTTTGTATTTGTTGCTTGTATTTCTTTGTATTAAAACTTTCAATATATTAAATACCATTTTTCTATTGTTAGTGTCGGTTTTTTCTACAAACGTAGAATAAGGCGAAAAATAAAAATTTTGAAAAGATTTTTAATTTGTTACGCCAAAGAAGTCTAAATTCTAACGCGTGTACATAAGTACACACGCACTTTTTTTACTATATGTATATACGTTAATAGGGATTCAATAGGGTAGAAAAACACTACCACCTCGCTCGATTATTATTTACTACATCACCTAATTCCGGTACGAGATAAGTTTTAGAGTGCCACTGTCCCAGGTATTAGAAATGCATAATGTATGGTGCTCAGCATGTCACTCTTATCACGCTGTATTTATTAATAGAAAGTACGTACTGAACTAAATATAGAGTCAAGTAACACAATATTATGAATTAAAAATAAAATCCACTACATGACAGACCAAGATCCCGCCGAAACTCAAACTATTACACTCATGTTTAATTTCTCATATTCTGTTCTTTTCTTTGTAACCTCTTATGCTGACGGGGCTTTCAGCTTCACCGGACTAAAGCGAGCGGTAAAGGTACTTCGCCACTTCGGCTTGGCCGGCGTATGCAACTTCGCAAATCTGTCTAAGTTAAACTAAGCGATTTTGACGAAACTTGGCACAGTGATAACTAATGTTACGAGATTACATTTAGGATATTTTTTATCTCATAAAACGCAAGGCATTCTCCAGGATAACCGACGAAAGTAAAAAAAATGTAGTTCATGATATTCTTGACAAATTTTGGTAAATTTTCTTTGTGCTATATATAGCAGACAGATTAGCTAAAAAATTAAGCTATATTTCCATATGCTACTTCAAAAAAAAATACCAAAAAAAAACGACCACCGTGATTCGAACCGTCGGCTCCGTCGAAACATATAAAGCCCCGTACGTTACAACTGAGCTACGCCTACATGACATTACTGTACGTAATTATCGACCACGTATGAAACATTTATGTAGACGAAACTGTCACTTATGTTGTTACATTTATTTCATTGTATAAAAAAATGTTTGCTAAACAAAGGTGACAAGATTTATTTATTTATCTATACTATAATAAAACTGTAACAAAGCCAAGTCTGTACATTACAAGGTTACATTTAGGATACTTTTTGACCCATAAAACGCAAGGGGTTCTCCAGGATAACGAAAGAAAAGAAATTAGTTAATGTAACTAGACTTTTTTGCGACACCTTAGTATAAGAGCCAGCAACGTTGGAAGAACGAGAATTTGAGAAAAGTTGGTTCTTTAATATGAAGATATATTATGCCCTTCCAAACACGATTCAGGATACCTGGTAGCCGGTTAACGTTGTATTTTTTAATGCGAATTACACCTTTACAGATCAACATTTTGATTTATAAATAATTTAAGGAACATTTTTTGTCAGTAACTTTTATAAGTTTAACGTTTATACGTTATTAAAAACATGAATTTTTCACTGCCAGACAATTTTGTTATTGACAATAATGTGCCTGGTGATATTCTTTATAAACAAAATAATTCATTTCAAACCATTTTATTTTTTCCCTTGCAAAGAACATATTTCATTTTGTTAACCAGGCTCTTCCACAATTATGGCTATCTTTATTATACAGCCAGTGTTGCGCTAAGCTAGAGTTATAACTAAGTTATTCTATACATAGGTTTTGGTAGGGGGTAGAGCCACGCTGAAGCTATTACTGGTTTCAGGATGAATGGGTCGGCTCGCCCGGGGTAGTACCACCCTCTAACAAAAAGCCGACGGGAAGTAACAATGCTTGCATTAGTGCGTTTCGTTCGATTAGTGAGAGCACCGGAGAGGCCCACCTCTCTTCCCCTTCCTCCTCTCCCCTTCCGCTTCCTCCCCCTCCAACACAGGTTGGCAAGGCACTTACGACTCTCCTGGTGTTGCAAGTGTCTATGGACGGTAGTTATTACTTAACACCAGGTGACCCACCTGTCCGTTTGCCTCCTATGACATAAAAAAATACATTATATTTTTAATTTACCCTTTTTTATGTTGAAATAAAATAATATTAAAAAAAAGTGTGTGTGTGTACTTATGTACACGCATTAGAAGTTATACTTCTTTGGCGTAACAAGTAAAAATCTTTTCAAAAATTTTATCTTGCGCCTTATTCTACGTTTGTAGAAAAAACGACACTAACAATAAAAAAAAGGTATTTAATACAATGAAAGTTTTAATATAAAGAAATACAAACAACAAATACAAAGAAACAAAATGTTGACTATAGCTAACTTCAGGGTGTCGGTTTTTCGTGACGGTGTGTGCGCGCAACGTAAAAATTTACTCTCATCATTTTTTTGTTACGGTGTGCGCGTTCATCGTAAAAATTTACTCTCATCATTTTTCCCTAACGCGCCAAAAGAAATATAACTTCAATAAAATTACAGATATCTTAACATGGTTTGAACATACTTCTTTATTTACAAAAAATTGCATCGGGCACATTATTGTTAATATCAAAAATGTCTGGCAATAATAAATTCACGTTTTAGTAGCGTTTAAAAGTTAGTGAAAAACAAAACATTCTAAAATTATATAAAGTTCAATATTTTTGCCTGTAAAGGTTTACCGGCAGCCAATTCGCTGTCGAAACCGTTGCCTAGCTCTTAGACAAATAGTCACAGGCAAGTGACAGATGACACATGTTGCTCATATCTTTTTAATATTTATGTTTTTCTTTAATACAATGTAGTGTGAAAAAGTTTTAATACAAGTTGAAAATAGTTATGATGTCATTCAGTGTTTAATTTATCATTATTTATTTTATGAATATATTTTAACGTTTAAATTACAATTTAACTCTATCAACTTGATATTTTATAATGTAAACTATACTGAGCGTATAGTAAACGCCTACAAAAAAGGGAAAGGAACTACGTTCCAACTGGAGGTCCATGGACCTCTCAAGCTTTTTTTACATTACTGCCAATATACGTAGGTTAGTTTTTATTTTAATTGAACCCGGTAGATGATGTTACGAACGGGTTGTAGGCTTATTGGGACAGAAGTTACTGGGACAACGTACTGGGAAGACATTTATCGGCAATATATGTAGGTTATTTGTTATCTTAATTGGACCTGGTAGGTGATGCTGCGAACGGGTTCTAAGCATATTTTAAAATATTTCTTACATACCAACTGGGTATATATTTGAGTGAGTCCCTGGATAGTTGGGATTCATAATTTGAAACAGTAGGTATCGCTGCAATCGGGTTTTGAGATGTATTTAGATTTTTCGCGTTTAAAAGTACAATCGAAACCGGTAATAACCGATTTGGTGCAGACGAAGTCGCACGGGTCAGCTAGTTTTAAACATAAAATTAGAATCAATTGGAATCATTATTGAAAACAAAATACAACGTTCTTTATTTTTTTCTTTATTACTAGTTGTGCCCGCGACTTCGTCCACGTGGAATCTGATATACAAAACAGTGACTAATAAAGGCATCTGTATGTATTAAGTTTAATTAATATCTACTTTTCTCTTGTCCTTAAGTCGTGTCTTCGTTAAAATTACAATAAATTTTAATAGATTGAACCGATTTTAATGAAATAAAGATTAAATCTTACTCGACTTTATGATTTAACGTCTTACCATTAACGCAGCACTTTAGCAGTGACACGTGTTCAGACAAACAGACAGACAGATAGGTAGACAGACCAACAGGTATTTCTAAAAGTGATTGAAATATATTTCATTACTTATTCCTGCATCATATTTTTTTACAAAAATCTAAAAATTACGGAAACGTTGTGTTTACTGTCTTATTAAATGTATAGATACAAAAAATTAATTTATTTAGTCAAACCCGAAATTATAAACGCTTATAAAGTACTCTAACCTACAGATTTGAGGTGGTAGAGCCACGCTGAAGCTATTACTGGTTTCAGCATAAATGGGTCGGCTCGCCCGGGCTACTACCATACTCTCATAAAAAACCGACGTAAAGTAACAGTGCTTGCATTTTTGCGTCAGTGAGAGCACCGGAGGTCCACTTCCCTTTCCCCCCTACCCGTTCCCTCTCCCCCTCCCCCAAACACTGGGTGGCTATGCACTTGCGATTTTTCTGGTGTTGCAAGTATCTGTGGACGATGGAGATCACTTAATATCAGGTGACCCACATGTTCGTTTGCCTCCTGTGATATATTAAAATATATATATAGAAAAAGTGTGTGTGTACTTATGTACACGCGTTAGAAATCATACTTCTTTGGCGTAACAAGGTAAAAATCTTTTTTACCGACAACGACAAAAAACGACACCAACAATAGAAAAAAGGTATGTAATACATTGAAAGTTTTAGTACAAAGAAATACAAACAACAAATACAAAGAAACAAAATGTTCACTATAGCTAACTTCAGGGTGTCGGTTTTCGTGACGGTGTGCGCGCTGTTATACCCGAACCATGTACCCTAATATGCTGACCTTTCTCTAACACCACAGAACTATATCCCTTCCTAACTAACATCTTTCCCAGTACCTAACGTCAGCACTTTCCGAGTCCTCTCACGGTCCTCGATACCACCCGGCAGTTCATTCCCAGACTCAGTCCATAACACTCTTAATCCTCATAATTATTATTCAGTGTTAAATAATAAGTATTAAAAATTAAGTGAACAAATCTTTGTCAAATAATAAATATATTATGTCAAGTGAATAAATCTTTTTTTTTTAAAGGGATTTTTAGAATCCCGTATAACAGCGCGCATCGTAAAAATTTACTGTCATCGTTTTTCCCTAACGCGCCAAAAGAACTATAACTTTTAAAATATTATAATACATATGTATTGTTAATTGCGATCGCTAATGGCCTAAGACGAGAAAAGGCAACATAAAATAACTGGATAAATCTTTTCAATGAGCGCTTTTACAAATTATTCATATTTTAATTGAACAGCATAGAGAGCACAACAAAAAACATCTAATGAATCTCGAGACGCTCTCTAGGGAATACAAAGGCAATAAAAAGTTACAAGAACAGAATGAAGTAAACAAAAAAAAGTCCAATGAAAGGAGAAAAAAAAACAAGGAGCGAATACGAAATTTTTGTCGCAATTTCTTACAAAGCGTTTAATTTTATAAAAAGAAATAATAAAGGAGATGAACTTGTCCTTTATTTTTCGTGGCTTGAATGAAAATCAGAGTTCGAGGACGCTGAAGGATAGTTCTATTTTCTTATATAATTCTGATTATACTCCCTTTATTTTAATGAAAGGTTACACGAAATCTCTTTATTACATTACCTATTGTTGACTTAATTATGAAAATACTGTTTGTTCGTTTTTTCTATACTATACTAGCTGCCAACCCTGGATTCATGTGGGTTACACGTGAAAATGAAATAGAAACTAAAAACTGAACGTCAATCTTTCCATACATATGTGTATATATGTGTGTATTTATATATTTATTGTTACGTATCATTATTATATATTTACTTAATATTTTATATTTAATTAAAATGTCTCCCTATACTACACAAGTTTAACTTCTACCGAGGATCTTTTTTGAAGTGAAAACTGTTTTAGGTGCATTAAGTGGTATATTTTGGCAAGAGTATTGAGATCGTGGAGACCATCATATCTTTGATGGATTAATAAGCTGTATAAAAATGTATATAATTATTATTATATTCCATTATTTTGAGTTGTCTCTTCTGTCGGTAGTCCTTAAGACTGTCTTTTTTTCACAAGAAATACATCCTAGGCCCTATAATATATTCATACTAGCAGGCACGGCAGACGTCCCGGTCTGTCCCTCTATAGGTAGGAGCCCCGCGGCCACCTTCCGCCGGGTGGACCGTGGGGGCTCTACAAGGTTGATTAGCTTGAACGATCCCGTGCCGCCCCCACAAAACGGTCTGTCGGTACACCGTAGGGTTTTAGTCTGTGCGAGTCGGACATAACCCACCCTCTCCCCCGGGAGGGTGGCGTATCCATAAGGGATTTCCCCACGTTAAAAAAAAAGGCACGGCAGACGTTGTCCCACCTTAATAACTAAAAAACCTTGTCAAATTATATACCAAAAGCTTCCTCATGAATCACTTTATCTACTGGTGAAAACCGCATGAAAATCCGATCAGCAGTTTTTGAGTTTATCGCGAACAGACAGACGGACAGACGCGGTAGGGGACTTTGTTTTATACTATGTAATGATATGAATAAAGTTTTGTACTATACAGTACATTAATAAACTTGTTTGCTCCAAATCCAAACATTGTACGTGGTTCCGTGTTATCCAGTTCTGTAATCACGTTTGAGTCGCGGCTTGTTTCAGTAATTAGATTGTGCAATTGTTTACCGCAGTTAGCTCGCTAAACTCTGTCACGAGACAGTAAACTTTCGTCCCACATCGGCTTCACCTAATCGGAACTTGTTTCTTTTCTTATAGTAAACATCGTAACTGTTTTGATTTCTTCCGCTTTACACTAAGATAACTACACGATATTTTAATTTTTTTAAATATGTTCTGTTCTGCTGTTCCTGTGGCTTCGCTCGCAGTAATGTAGATTTAACCTTTGAGGCCCTTTCTATATCTGGATGATAGGTAACATGTGTTTCAAAATTTAGAACCAGCTGTAAATGGGGTGTCGAATAACATCATAAGACTTGAGACACCCTTTTTTTTTTTTTATCGTGGAGAGAAAATCCATCATGGACTGTCAGGCCCCCGGGGGAGGGCCTGAGCTGAGTCGACCACCAACTGCGTACTGGGACGCAGCTGCCGGTGCCTTTCGGCGACTTCAACCGACTAAAACTCCACGACAACCTACGCCACACTGTGGGAGTGTCGCGGGACAGCGCGAGCATGCTCCGTTACACCCCCGGCGGCAGGCGTTTCCCACGCCGCACCCGGCTGAGGCAGTCTGGTTGCGAGACTGCCTCCCAGCCCGTCAAACCCGTGCAATGAGAGGTCAGGGCCCCCGCCCCTTCCCCCCTGGGTTCGGCCGGCAGAAGAGAGGTAAACCCCTTCGCCGTCACCCCGCCAATGATTTTTTATCGAGGTTTACTCCTCCTCCGCCTCAGCCACCCCGACGTCCCCTCCGGCCTACGCTAACCTAAACATCCCCCTCCCCATCCCTTGATACTAACCTTACCCTACCTGTCTCAAGCCCTAAGCCCCCCTATTCCCTAGACTTGCCTACCCACTATGTAGGTAGGCAAGCCAGAGGTTACCGAATCTGCTCACCCCCTACCCCCACCCTACCATCCCTAACCCTACCGATCCTACCTGCCTACACAGTCCCTAAGCCCACCTAACCTCTGGTTTTGTCTACTTACTCGGTAAGTAGGCAAGCCAGAGGTCTCCTAGCCTACTCCCCCCTATCCCTACGTGGCCTACCTGGGAGGTTCCCTCAGGGTGGCCTCTGGTGGAAGTCACCACCACCGCGCCTACGACGTCCCGCGCGTCGGCGGCGCATAACAGGCGCCGCTGCGTCCCTCTCCCGCTGCCTCTCAGCCTCCTCTTTCTGCCACATAACTTCCTCACAGAATTTGAGCATCGCGTTCCACGAAACGTGATCCCTGACCATGGCCTGGACCACAGTAGGAAGGGCAAGGTCCGTTCCCACTGCCGCGACCAGATCGGCACGCGCGACGGCCCACGCTGGACACTCCTGGAGCGTATGCTGCGCCGTATCGACATCGCAGTCACTACAGTGGTGACACTTCGGCGTCGGTTCCCGTCTAACTATCTGGCACAGGAATCTGCCAAAACACCCGTGGCCACTGAGAACCTGCGTAAGCCGGAACGTTAGCGTGCCGTGTTTCCTGCAAATCCACTCTCGCAACACAGGATGTATTGCTTCAGTCGTCCGACGGCCACTTCTTGATGAGGCTACTTTTTCCTCCCAGGCCTGAATTACTTCAAGCTGGAGTTGACTCCTTTGTGTCTCTTCTTCCCTAGGGGCAATCCTACTTCCCCTCGTAATTCTATCGGTTCTCCACATGTGCATCGCAGTATGGGCGTAGGTGACTAGGTCCCACGGCGTGGAGCTTGAGAGCAAACAAGCTGCATCGTAGGACACCGTTCTGTAGCCACGACATATCCTGATAGCCAAAATCCTTTGCAGGTTCTTGAGTATCGTGATATTGTCACCCCTCAAAGCACCGCACCATACCGGGGCTCCATACAACGCCATGGAGCGAATTACTCCGGAATATAGAGCGCGGCAGCTAGTATCAGCTCCTCCTAGATTTGGAAGCAGGCTTGCTAGCGCCATAGCACTTTTCGTGACCTTTGGGCCTAGGGCACGAAAGTGTTCTTGGAACGTCCATCTACTGTCTAGCGTAAGGCCTAGATAACGCATCTTGGGGCTAATCTTAATCTGGACTCCCTCAACTACCAGATGAGCGTCAGGAGGGAGGGCCCTGCGGGAGCCGCGGAAGCATATGGCTTCCGTTTTCTCCAGAGCCACTTTTAAGCCCAACATACGGATTCTGTCCACAACGCGCGCCACACTTGCTGTTCCAAGGTGGATTGCTTCGGTGAGCGTACTGCCCCGCGCCGTGACCAGCGTATCATCTGCGTAGCAAGTGAGTGCAGTGCCTGTCAACAGTGCTCCTTGGAGCACCCAATCGAATGCCATATTCCAGAGTGTTGGGCCCAGAACTGATCCTTGCGGAACGCCACATGTCATTTCCCTTTGGTGGGAACTGCCGTCTTGGTCGACACACACGACGAATCTACCTTGAAGGTAAGATTCTATGATCCGACACAGATAGTATGGTACCCTGTGGAGTTTCAGCGCCATCTCAATACACTTGAAGGGTATGCTGTTAAACGCGTTTGATATATCTAGCGATACCGCAAGAAGTACTCTGCCTTTGGCAATTTCGTCCATCGCTAAAGCTTTGATGCGCAAAATTGCGTCAATTGTCGATCGCCCTTGCCGAAAGCCGTACTGGGATTCAGAGATGTCGGGTCCCGCTTGGGACAGGTGTTTCGACAGTCGGCGCACAATTATGCGTTCCAGCATCTTCCCGACTTCGTCCAAAAGCACGATTGGCCGATAGGTTGACGGAGCGTCAATTGGACGCCCTGGCTTCCTTAATAACACCAATTGACCGGTCTTCCATTGCGGCGGGAATATTCCGTTCTGTAGGCACGCACTAAAAAGTTTTCTTAGTCTATCGCCCAGGACTCTGAGCGCAAGTACCCACGCTCGGCCCGGAACTCCGTCCGGCCCTGGAGCCGTGTTCTTAGTGCGTAGACGTTCCACCACAGTATTCAGTTCCGCCTCCGTAACCACAGGTATGTCCGCTGTCGTGAGCATAGCAAAAGAGCATGTCACCGGGGGGATGAACTCCTCTGTATTCGGGAACAAATCAACTAGTACTTCCTCCAAGAACCTGGGCTGTAGCTTGCGGGTAACTGGTGGAGTCTGTGCCCGTACTGTCCCTAGAACCGCACGATAGGGACGGCCCCATGGATCTCTACTAAGAGTCTCTAGGAGTTCCTTCCATGCTGTGGCTTTGGCTATCTTGATAGCCATTTGTAAAGCCTTCTTCGCCATCCGATAGTTCTCATATAGTTGCGCCTCCATTACTTCGTCCCGAGTCAGGCGACGTCTGCGATGTCTCTGATACTGGCGCCTAGCAGCGGTGCATTGAACCCGTAATCCTCCTATCTCCTGTGTCCACCAGTAGACCTTTCGCTTAGGGGGGTGGGATCTAATTCGGGGCATGGCTGCATCGCAAACCCTCTTCATTGTGCCACGAAACCATTCGACCTCTGCCGCCACTTCTACAGGTACTGCCGGCTGTGGCGCCCATACTGCAACTATAGCCGCCTCTTCCAACAGATCCGGGTTGAGTCGCTTCATAGACCATCTGATGTTCGATGGATTACCCGCGCTTGGGCTTACGGATATAGATGAGCGGCATACGCTAAACCTAATGTAGCGGTGGTCGGATAATGTTTCCGTATTTTCGACCACTCTCCACTCTTGGATCCGTCGGGCCATGTCGGGTGTTGCGATAGTGACGTCGACAATGGACCCGCCTTGGTGCCTTACGCAGGTATATACAGATCCGCGATTGGCCACAATAAGGCCTGTGGAGATAATCCACTCTTGTAAGGTGCGACCTCGCACGTCTGTAACTGGAGATCCCCACATCGACGATTTCGCGTTCAGATCCCCTGCAATGATAATAGGATAGGGGCGAGTCCGCCCGATGAATATTTCCAGCTCATCCAGGAATTCCTCGAATTCTGCTAGTGTTCTGTTTGGCGAGAAGTATACCCCGACCAGTACTATTTCCCCGTATTGAACCGCTACAACGCCGAATCTGCTCAGCTTGACTGCCATAATGGGAGAAACTAAGCTGGCTGACGAGGTTATAGCCACCAAACCCGCTGAGTCCACAGCCCAATTGTCCCTATTGGGAGTAGTATACGGTTCTGTAATAATTCCAATTTGCGTAGACCATTCTGCCATTGACTGGATCAAGAGGTCCTGTGCAGCGGCGCAATGGTTAATATTCGCCTGAAGTACCGTGAAATCCATCAACTAGAGATCCTTGGATGACACTCCTTTCGTTAACCCGCCAGGAATCTCTGATTCCGAGCCGCGTCTCTCAGTCTCTCTCATGTTCGTCGCCTTTCCCTTCCTATTCTGGGTACGTAGGCACAAGGTACTACCTAACATATGGTTTGCTGGCTGCTTTGCTTCGTTGCAGTTGAGACACCCAAGTCAACCTCATCTGCACGTGGTGCACTGGTGGTTGCCACCCAGTCAGGCTGTAAAACCCTACCACCCCGCTTTCGCCATTGCCTCGTTCGTTATTCAGCAGGGTGCACCACGTGCAGATGAGGTTGACTTGGGTGTCTCAACATGGCGAAAAAATCCATCATAGTGATTCGCTTCTGCGGGTCGCGTTTTGGGATTAGCCTGTGCATATCCAGCTTTTCGCAGGCCGGCATGACAGCGGCGACCGGCGATGGATAGTGTGTCACTCGGTGGTCGCCATTGTTTTTGGATTGTACTATACTTACCATCAGCCACAGAGCAGTCATTTTGCCGTGCTACAATAAAAAAAAATCAAATTTTAAACCTTCATATAACATGTTATATTTTTAAGATTCCCAGTTTTTGTATACCGAATACGAAGTACAAATTTTGTCGTCCATAAAATTTTTAGTTTTTTTTAACGATCACATATTATTTGAAAATCTTTAAAAATAACGTAAAATATTAGGAACGACTAACATTGGATTTAGCTCATTTTGGAATATAAAGACTCACCTATCTCCTTTTCTGTGCTCCTAAAAGTGTATGTAAAATAAATGGTGACAAGAAAACATCAAACGATATATTGAACATAAAAGATCTTCGAGGTCTGTTCTTGACATATAAAATTAGGTTACATTATATTTAATATATTGGAATATAACTATATCCGAGTACCAAATTGGGTGGAAATACAAAAGATTCAAAAGGAGCTCACCGTCGCGTGGGGTCCTACTATCGTATATAACCGCGAGGACGTCGTAACTCTCTGTGATGGATTGGTGCTTTTCCGGCTTTTCATCGGACCCCTAAATGGACGATAGACCCCACTCGGAGTCCCGTATGCCCCACACTTCCTTAGCATTACCGTGATTGAAACTCGAACTCGGGACGTGTAAAATGCTAGCTTTATTCTTTATAAAATTCCTTTCAGAATTATTATTTTTTATCAAGATATGCGTGTGTTTTATCTATTATACTAAGTTTCAATTTCAATCTTTATGTATAAAGTAATTAATGTTAAAGTGTAGTACCTTGCTATCATAGGCGTTCACAGTTCGGCCTTGCTTAGTAATGCTCGGATCTCATCGGGCGGTCAACTTGCCTTCGCTTCGCGGTACTGCGCGCTAACCTACCCGCATTATTAGGTTAATTTTCATCTAACGTACTTTGTTACCTACACATTATATGCACATCTCGTAGCATGATCTTATATAGCCTAGAACCTTATTCAATAAATAGGTTATCAAATGCGAAAATATTATTTTTTTAATTTTAAAAAAGATCATAGCATCATTTATTTGGCAACTCACTTTTACATTTCAATAACAAAAGTTAGGAAATTAATAACTTCATGATTATTTTCCATAATATAGTAACTCGTTCAATAATTATATTAGTTCTAAGACATTTTCTTGTTTGTTTTTTTTTCCTTTTCCATTCACTTCACTTATGCACAATAAACAAACTATATTACATAAAACACCACCAATTTTACACAATATTGAGTTAAGCAACACAAAATTATGAATAAAATAAAAAACCACTATTTTGCAGACTAAAATCCCGCCAAAAACTCCAAAGATTTACCTTTCTTAATTGTATCTTGTATATTATTATTATCTTCTGAATTGTATAATGAATCTGTATTTTAATGTATAATAAATGCTGTAATCGACTATAATTAGCGGCATAATTACTTTTAACAATTTTCATGTACTTTATAGCTAATTTATTATGTTACTGTGGTCGATTCTTTTATGATAAATAAATAAATGTGATTAATAGTTCCAGAGATAAGCGTGTTGAAATAGTAACTTAAGTTTTGTAATAGAATAATGATTTCGTAAAAGTAAAAAGTAGCGTGTTCTTTCTTAAATTAAATTTGCAATTAATTTGAATTAACAATGTTACAGTGTGCCTACTGTAAGTATTCAAAAACTTCACGAATTTGAGTGAAAATTCAATAATATATTACACCTTTGTTTCAATACCTCCTTATGAAATTAAATTCATAACAACGGAGGTCTTACAAACACCGTGTTCCCCACTAATAAATTAACGGAATTGTTTAAAAATTTAATAATTCCAGCAGAAGATAAAGTTTCAAACGGCATAAATGAAATTACGTTCCCTTATCTTTGGAAAGTTTCTTTTGGACTGAATTTAATATAACCCGAAAAGTTGTTATCTGGTAGACAACCCCATCGAGTTAGGTGTGAATTAATTACCATGTTTTAATGTACGTAGTCCCCGTTACAAAGTACATACACATTATTATAATTAGTTGAACTGTTGGTTTACGAATATACCTCTGTCATTTGTTTCACAGAACAAATTTGCTACATACTTTTTTATTGCATATGACATAGCAATTTTAATTTCTTTGTTTTTTGTATAAGTAACGTACATATCCTCTTATTAACTTCGTAAATATCTGTTATTTTAACCTTACAAATACACACTTTCAATTAATTATGTGCTAAAATTACAAAAAAGCAATGACAAGTACGTTTGGGGACACCGGGGTAGCATTCTTTTCGAGAATTTTACTTTAAATACAAGCTAAAAGGTTGTTAAGACATAAGTTCTACATTGAAATATGTTTCGTGACGTGTATTCGTGAGTCAAGGAAGCCTAGGTTTTCTATTTTATGCAAGCAGTAGTGCCAGCTATTCGGTCACTGGGTCTGGGTGAAATATTTGAAAATTCCGGCCTGCAAGTTTCAACGTCCGGCCAACCGGATACCATTATTAAGGCCGGGCGTGACTTGGCTTCTGTCGCGTTATATGTGTAAATTTTATTCCCATTTTATGAGCTTCAGTCTAGGTATTTTTGTGATGGATTGTATTTACATTTTCAGTTTAAAAAACGTGGTAATTAGAACATAATTCAACCTTTTTGAAGTTATACTTCTTTTGGCGCGTTAGGCAAAAATGATGAGAGTAAATTTTTACGATGCGCGCGCACACCGTCACGAAAAACCGACACCCTGAAGTTAGCTATAGTCGACATTGTGTTTCTTTGTATTTGTTGTTTGTATTTCTTTATATTAAAACTTTCAATGTGTTAAATACCGTTTTTCTATTGTTAGTGTCGTTTTTTCTATAAACGTTCTAATAAGGCGAAAGATAAAATTTTTGAAAAGATTTTTATCTTGTTACGCCAAAGAAGTATAACTTCTAACGCGTGTATATAAGTGCACACACATTTTTTTAATTATTTTTAATACCTTATAGGTTTTAGAGTATGACCGCAATCTCATGTGATGTAAAATTATAATGGGGTCCAAAATGATAAACACGTTAAAACTAGAGAGAGTATCTCTCAAATACAGCTGTTGAAGCACACCCATAGGTGCTTAGCGACAGATTTTCAACTTGGGATGGTAGCTATACAAGCTAAAATAGCCTTACTACTACGTGATGATTACATCACTATTTTTCCTTTAACGAATGCTCTGGTTCATTGGCAAGCATTCGAACTTACGTCAAACAACGCGGTGTCCGCACAAAAATGTGTTAAATGAAATATAAATAATATACTTTAATTATAAATGTTTATTTTAAAAGTTACAATTTAAATTAAACTAACTATAGAGTAGATAGAAACAAGTAAACGGATTAATGGAACATCGTGTTTTTATACCAAAAGTTTAAGGCGAAGGTTAAGAAATATACTATTTATAATAATATAACATATATATGATAAACATATTATAAATTATGATATGATGCCAGAACTCAAATTAGTTAACTATACAATATTATAGTTGGGATAAATGTCTCTCTTGAGTTGAAAGTAGGTACAAAGTTCTTATTAATATGTTATTTGATAGATAGTTCCATTTTACTTCCGCAATATCGTTATGTAAAATCAGGTGTAAATGTGGTCAAACGATATCCATTTAAAGATAATTTGATTCAATAAACTTTATATCAACAAAAGCTTTTAATAATAATTATTTATTTTATATTATAGCAATAAAAATAGCATATAATTGTTTTAATAAAAATTCTATTAAATATACTATGCTTTCAATATTGCCTAAAAAGAACATAGAAATCTAAAAAAAAATCATATGACGCATGATAAGAAAGTATAAGGGTCAAGTAGTTTTCGTTGAGAAAACTCACACAACAGTTCATTACTTGCAGAGCAATAAGTTTTTAGTAACTTGAATGAACTATGCATATCTATTAAATGGGTGCTACATTTTTCTTTGCTTTATGATTAAATCAATTCAAAGCAATTATCAATATTTATATTATCTGTATTAGAACATTCGCAGACATCATTCTAGCGTTTTATTCTATCAGAATATATAGATATTTACTAAGAAAATGTATTTATAATCAGTATTAATAGAATAGTTTTGGAATTAATAATGCACTCGTATAGATTGCAATAATCATATAACTTTTTAGTGATCCGTATTATTGAATAAATATTAATTGTAGTACTTAGCATTTCAATTAAGATCGGCTTGCTTCACAGCGCAATGCATGCGATAGACGGAGACAACGCTATACAGAACCGAACTTTACCGGTTATCTCTGTTACTCCCCGACGTGCCAAAACAAAAGCCGAGTAATGTATAAAGAATATGTTTCGAATATTAGTAGTCTTACGTCTATAGCTCTATGCTACCAATTCGTAGTTGTTAGATTTCTATCTCGGCTTCCTGGTCACGCCATAGCTCGTACGCGGTCAAATATTATCAAAAACGTTTTCCATTCCTGATAAACACAACGTCAGTAATATTTCTGGTAACACGATACGGTTGTGTCTGAATCGTGTCGGAAATGTTCTGTTTCCGGCAGTCCGGAGTCACACGGGCTGGTCGGTATTGTTCACCGATGCAGGGTTTTAAATATATTACTTAGACTTTGACGGGTCGAAGGTTCGTAGCCTCAGACGTCACTTTGATCATAGATTATAAAAAGGTTACTTTGTAAGTTGCGGGGTTGTAAGACACGGTATGGTGAATAGGCAAAACTAACATAGAACTAGTCATGTGGCTTCATAAAGGATATAGCGTACTTTTATATCTAAGTAGAAGAAAAATATGTTCAGGTAAGCAGATGGGCTACAGCTGGTAATCTCATATAGCAGTAGTTTACGGCGTCATTTGATATTTGCATATCAGTTAGAGTTTATTGAAATATCTAATGTCTTCCACAACATCACTACATATTATACGATTACTACCCTTTCCTATACCTAACAATTTTTTTGCTGGGTATGTTAGGTTTCAACTCGCTTGCTTGCAGACGTAATTTCAAAACTATATCCAAGGGTGCTATGATTGTGAGAGGTAACACTGATTGCATAGAACTTGTGTCTAGATTATGTCGACTTTATCTGCCGAATAATTATATGACTGCACGTAGGGATGAATTATTTAGGATACCGGCATGTCGTATTGTAACACATCTACACTCACCCCTCATTCAGATGACATTTTTTCCGGTGAGTGGAATGAATTATGTGTTACTTTTATGAGTTTTTATGAGCATTTAGAATTATTGCATTATATATATATATATATATATA
>MU158728.1:1262569-1297325 GCA_015888305.1 Antheraea pernyi | reverse complement strand
TATATATATATATATATATATATATTGTTTTAGTGTTTATGTGTAAACATTTGTTTTACGTAGTATGGTTATAACTGTAACACTATGTAAATAAATAAATTAACTAAATTATAAAACAAAGTCCTCTGTCACGCCTGTCTGTATGTCTGTCTGTCTGTTCGCGATAAACTCAAAAAATACATGGCTTCATGCCTTCACTAGTAGACAAAGTGATTAATTGGGAAGGTGTAGCTATATTATTTGTCAAGGTTATTCTTATTATCAGGGCGGAATAACCTCCGCCGGGCCCACTAGTTTAATATAATAAGAAAAAATCATATGAGCTAATAGAGGTGCAAGCGTTTATCGAAAGCTTTTATAGAGTTCCAAACTTCGACTAATCGGCTAGATTACTTTGGTGTTAGCTATGCATATGTAAACGGAACACTCGTTAGGACAATAACGAACAGGTTCGTCCGAAGAGTCAAACGTTGTAGAAATGCAAATTTGATATAACGTGCAAGCAAAGTCAGTACAGAATATAAAATCAGTATTGAAACTGAAAGTAGATAAACTAGCATCAAATAAAGTATTGTGTGAACAGAACATTTACATTTAGGTATAAGAGCGAAACGCATTTTAGAATTACAAAATTGAAGGTTATACAACATACATCATAAAATTTATACTGAAAATTGTAAACTCAACTGTATACTGCAAATAATTCTTAACTGTATAATTCTTTGCATTTACTTACATCTTTTGGTGAATAGTATATGTCATTTACTACAAAAAGAATAGCACATCATCATCATCATCAGCCTGTAAGCGACCCACTGCATGGCCATAAGCCTCTTCTCGAAGGAAGGCACAATCACCACGCCAGCCCACGACGTATTGGCGATTTCAAGCTCTACGAATTCCACAGTTCTGTTTTGCCACATACAATAGTACAAGAACATTTCTCAAGGTCAGGTTTCCTCACGGTGTTATCCTTCATCAACCAATAGTGTTACGAATTCCGAATAATTCGTTGGCACATGCCTGAGGGTTCGAACGTTCGGACATCGAAATGATATTCCACCGGTCAAACAAGCACGACTTTTTTTTTAAATAGAAACTATAATACGCCTTCTTATTATGCAGTTCTCATTTTAATATGTAAGTTCTCTGTTCTTTTCTGTTCTTTCTATCTTGTGACACAGTTTGAGAGCCAAAAGGCGTACCGATCTTAGTAGGTTGATTAAATTCTGCAGGAGTTACAGGCGTCGAGTCGTCACACGTCGTAAAGTTTACGTCGATTACTCTATAAATTCGCTGGGAACGTGCAAAGGGACCTTCTACTTACATCAGATCATATAGGATTATCAATTCGCCTTTATTATAAAAAAGTTTGTAAAGTTTGTTTTAGGGGTGTAAGGGGTATCGAATAACATCTAAGACATCCAAGCCAACCTCACCTGCACGTGGTGCACACTGCTGAATAACGAACGAGGCAATGTCGAAAGCGGGGTGGTAGTGTTTTACAGCCTGGCTGGGCCACAACCACCATGTATATGGCGATAAAGCCCGTCATAGTGATTCGCTTCTGCAGGTCGCGTTTCGAGATCAGCCTGTGCATCAGCATTTCGCAGGCCGGCATGACAGTGGGGACCGGCGATGGATAGTGTGTCACTCGGTGGTAACCATTGCCTTGGAATTGTACTATGCTTACCATCAGGCACAGTGCACTCATTTTGCAGTGATACAATAAAAAAAAATTAGAGGTTATTAAGCTTAACTTCACAAAATTTGTATAAAGTTGGTAGTTACATAATACAACATTACATACTTGTATTACAAGAAAATTAATATGTTTATAGCCGTATCTAATGGAGTAAGTATATGCAGTTTAAATTAGAAATCAGTTTGATAAGTCTGACGTCATGTGAGATACACCATATATACTCGTCCCATTGAGATTATGAAAGCGTGAGTTATAATCACAATTGTTATGAATGGCTTCATGAAAGGTAATTTCTTGATGGGCGGCCTCATTATAGGCTGCGCTATATAAATTGTATGAAGCTCGGAAGAACATAAGGTCATTTCGTATAGAGGTCAAGGAGTTCCCATTCCAAGCTAGGATGATTTTCGTGTTTTTAGGACAGTATTTGCTAATCATTTTAGCCGCTCTTTAGAATATTGTATGTATTTTATCGCTCTTTAAAATTTAAAATATTGTTATTGTAATCTAAAATTGATATTTGTTTATTCTTAAATTGTCTCAACGTTATACATATAATACGTTTTATGCCTAAATTTGTGCACTGAACAGCTATATTCACAGCGGCCAAAGAGTTTGACACGGACTGTAACTATTCGCTACTGGCCTGACGGGCAATCACATTTTCACCAAACTATTTTGTGTGTACGCGTAAGGCAGTTCATTCTTTATAGGCATTTGTAGGTGGTAGAGCCACACTGGAGTTGTTATTGGTTTCAGCATAAATGTGTCGGTAGTACCACCCTCTCACAGAACACCGACGTGAAGTAACAGTGCTTACATTGTTGCGTTTCGTTCGGTCTGTGAGAACGCCGGATACCCACCTCCCCGTCCCCTCTCCCGTTCTCTTTCCCCGCCCCTTCGCCCCCTCCCTCAAACACAGGCCGGCAACGCACTTGTGACATCCTTGGTGTTGCTAGTGTCTATGGGTGGCAGTGATCACTTACCATCAGGTGACCCTCCTGTCCGTCTGGAGTTGTTATTGGTTTCAGCATAAATGTGTCGGTAGTACCACCCTCTCACAGAACACCGACATGAAGTAACATGCTTGCATTGTTGCGTTTCGTTCGGTCTGTGAAAACGCCGGATATCCACCTCCCCGTCCCCTCTCCCGTCCCCTCTCCCGTCCCCTCTCCCGTTCCTCTTCCCTCGCCCCTCTCCCCCTCCCTCAAACACAGGCCGGCAACGCACTTGTGACATCCCTGGTGTTGCTAGTGTCTATGGGTGGCAGTGATCACTTACCATCAGGTGACCCTACTGTCCGTTTGCCCCTTATAATATAAACAAAGAAAAAAAACTAGTTCAAGAGAACCAAAGTGACCGAACCTCTGCTTCTGATATTGCCTTGCCTTACAAAAACGTGATTCGAGTAGCCGCACGAACAATAATTTAGAATCGAATAATTTTGACTATTGCTAATTAACGAAGAAAAAATAACGAGAAAAAGGTTCCTTACAGAACTCTTGTAGTTACTACTGTGTGTATGTATGTCCACATGTGTAGAGTGATAACGTACAGTATGTGTTGTTAGCTAGTTAATTGCTGTGTCTCGTATCGCGCTGTGGTGTTTTCCTTATAATATCATTGGCTAGCAACGTACTCGAGGACTCTACTACATGGGATCAATGGTCTTCGCGCTAGATTTTAATATTATTTTTATCTGATCTTTACAGTACTAGCACGGTGACGTCATACAAACATGTTAGACTACAATAATCATTTGTGGGTAGTTGGATTATTTTTATGACGGTAGATGAAGTTTTTGCGCCGTCATACTTAGTTTAACATAAAACGATATAAATAATGGAACGAATTCCCAACACAATTTCATCGGTGAAGTTTTTATAGCCCTAAAATTTGTCAAACAGTAGGAAATGGACAAACGAGGTGCTGCACAGTGGAGGAAGCCGAAACGATTAATTATACCACTCGACAGCGGATCGGATATATATATTTTCAATGTATATTTTGGTCAAACAATATAAAAGATCTGCCATGTTTATTTTGTTTTCAGTTGCAAATGTTTTATATATATAACTAGCGGGCCAGGCAGACGTTGTCCCGCCCTGATTATAAAAAAATCGTTGATAAATTAGCCAGGCAGACGTTGTCCCACCCTGATTATAAAAAATCGTTAATAAATTATATACCAAAACCTTCCTCATTAATCACTTTATATACTGGTAAAAACCGTATGAAAATCTGTTCAGTAGTTTTGAGTTTATCGCGAACAGACAGACACGGTAGGGGACTTTGTTTTATACTACGTAATGATGATGATTTTAATATTATTATCATTTTTAAAGTTTTTTTTTTCGGAATATGGCAGTTTATTTGCATAGACAAATGATTTCAACAACACTATTGCCTCGGTGATACTATTGACCTAGAGTTCCTACTATTGACTAGATATATTTTAACTCGTACTTAACAAAATATTGACCGGATCGATGCTTTAAAGGTTTGACCGATGACTATGCAGAGGATGTTTGCATTTAAGTCGTTAGACTAAATACAATAACAGAAAATATTCGGTAACTACAATTGGAGTTCTACTTTGGCATTTACTGTTAAGTATTCGCTATGATTATTAATTTTCGATTAGTATTAGTCAACTGAAGGACTAGATAATAAAGATGGCGCTGTCCTCAATGACGTTGCACTTTTAACACTATCCCGTTAATGTTTATACTTAAAAATATTTTTTCCAGAACCTCATATCTATATATGTACATATAATGGGAATGTAAATCTAAAGTGTCTGTATTTATTCGATTTTCCTGAAAAAAATTCAGATGTCTAGGAATATAAAATATATATCAATCATTTTTAGAAATGTCTTTCTGTCCATCTATCTCTCTGTCTGTTAAAGTACGGGGTTTACAATAAAACATAGATGATAAGGCGTATCTTTGGGAGTAATTCCGTCTTTGTTTCATTACAATCGGTCCACTCTATCTATAAGTTATTGTAATTTGAATGACGGTTCGAGTTAAGTACGAGAGAAAAGTAGATAAATAAATGAACTTAATACATTCAGATGATTTTATTAATCACTGTTTATTTTACATAAAGTTCCACGCGAACGAAGTCGTGGGCACAGGTAGTATTACAGATAACAAATGTGTCAAACATTTCAAAATGAGTTAAATCCAATTTTAGCCGTTCCTGATATTTTACGTTATTTTTCAAGGTCTTCAAATTTTGTACAAAAAATTAAAAACCTTATGGACCACAAAATGTGATCTTCGTTCTTAGTGTACAAAAACTGGAAATCTTAAATAAATTAAACATATTACATGAACGATTGAAATAGGTTTTAGCACACTGTGGAATGTAACGACATAAATATCCTATCTCGTAATACGTCTAAAGATCATGATACAAAATTACATTAAATATGTCTAAGCGTATTCGATATATTGTTAGTATAAAATATAGCGACCACGCAATACGGTAGATCAACGAGACATTTTGCAAACACGTGGTACTGCTTTTTTATAGTAGAAGTACATGTATCATATTTCATTTCTACGTAGATGACGTTGTTTTTTTGAAGTTATACTTCTTTTGGCGCGTTAGGGAAAAATGATGAGAGTAAATTTTTACGATGCGCGCGCACACCGTCACGAAAAACCGACACCCTGAAGTGAGCTATAGTCAACATTTTGTTTCTCTGTATTTCTTTGTATTAAACCTTTTAACGTATTAAATACCATTTTTCTATTGTTAGTGTCGTTTTTTCTACAAACGTAAATTAAGGCGAAAGATATAATTTTTGAAAAGATTTTTAACTTGTTACGCCAAAGAAGTATACACACAGACTTTTTATTGGAACGAAGTTCCTTACGTCAGGCTTGGAGCAGATAGGGATTTTGCTGCGCGACCGACCTGAAAAATATGTGATAGTAAAACCGTAAGAAAAAGTGCGTGGAATAAAACCGTTAAATGAGACGTGCGCAGGCGCGACAATCGTATACACAAGCAAGTAGTGTATAATACCTTTCTCTTTCTTTCTTTCGAATTCTCGGTGAAATTAATCGTTGAATTAATTTAATTTATCGGTGAATTATAATTATAATATCGGTTAATCGGTAATTTAGTTAATTTTTTTTTTTGCAAATTGTGTCGATTCTACATTAGCCGAAGGAACTTCGTTCCTACCTGGTGTCCCACGACACCACATCTTTTTTTAAATTATTTATAGTTTTCAGCTTTTGAACATAATCTCACCTGGATGTTAAATGACAATGTGGTGTAACATTGTAATCACGATAAGACTAGAGGGCCACTGGTTCTTAAGTGTATCTGTCGTAACATACTTATAGGTGCTTGGCGATAACTTTTTTTTTTTTTTAGTTTCTTGTTCCACCATACTTACTACAATCTAGTTACATAGATAAGGATGAAAAGTATTGAAAGACCATGCGATGATTGCACTCTTCTAGATATAGACACAGTATGCACATAAAATATAGAGAACAGATATTAAGTGCTAAACTAACTTTCCCTTAGCAAACTGAAATAGTTTAGAAAATTATCCGATACGAAATATATATAAGAGTTGTTGAGGTATGTGAGATATGTTGAGGTTAGCTCAGATAGGTCGCGAACTGCATGTATCACAGCCCAAGCCGAGGTGTGCCGTGCACCCTTGAGCTAGTTGTCAAATAAAATCGGCTGAGTGCCTTAAGCGCTCGCCTTAGTAATCCGGTGAAGCTGTTAAGACCTTGGTAGGTCAATAGCGTAGTCAGTTCGAAAAAAAAGTGCTAATCTATGTAAATATATCATAAAACTAACAACCTCGAAATTACATTATTTAGGTATTTTAAGAGTATTTTTAATAGAGGTAACAGAACCTGAAAGTATGTCAATCTCTGTGCGAACAGCGTTACAGAAAGAGGGCATACGATATACTGGGGAATGTTGACCGATATTTGTTCTGCAATGAGGCAAGGAAGAAGTTTTTCTGTTATGGAGGCGACTACCCAAACGTGGAATCGCAAAGTTCAAGCGTTCAAGAATGTATTTGATGACAGTATCTATTCAATCGGGCTTAGAAAAGCCCTACCACCGTGCTATTGTATTGTTACTATGTTGTCCTTCATTGCCTGTCCTGTCACATTCGCAAAGGTTAGAACCTACGTTAATCGAAGTGGTATCCAAATACGCTAAGATAATAGTTTATTTGGTTTGTTGAATATGTCGCAGTAAGGTCATTGTAGCAACTAGATGCAGTCATCTCTACAGGCCAATTATATGCCACTAACAAGTGCTCGTGGCTTTGCACGCGTTTTCGATTTTTTATTGACTATCTTTATAAATAAAAGAATAATTAATGGATTATCTTACTAAGCGAAAAATACGATGGATTTTCCTGCAAATTCTTCTTTAGCGTTCTATTACAGAGTAAAACGAATCCACATGTAAATTTTCATCGCCATAGTAGGTTGGGCTATGTTTAACAAAAGCGTAAATCTCTTAATAAGTATGTAACTGAAGTAAATTGTGTGCACTTTTCTCAGAATTAATAGGCGTTCGATAGCGAACTAAAATAGCGAAATAAAGAATCCTCTGTATATATTAATGGATTTCCTTTACTAATACATAGATAAGCGTGAGTAGAATAGGCCGAAGTTCTTTGTTGCTGAGAATATATGGACAAAGTAGCGATACATGTAATAAATGACCAGGGTTCGCAGTCCCTCGACACAGAACTGAAATGAAACAGTAAGTCATGTTTGTGTTTAGCAAACATATATAGAAATATTATCTACTAGCTGTTACCCGCGGCTCCGCACGCGCTTTTTTAAAAATGTATTAAAGAAATGTAAAATTGTGAGTGGGTGTGTACATTACAGAAAAGCTTTATCAAAAACATTTGTAACTACGACGCGCACACCAACTGTAACATGTAACGTGCACATTAGATATATGAATACAAATAGTATATCGAATGGGATGGGATTTATCATCAGCAACATACCTGGAACTTCAATCTACTATATACCAAACTCAGTGCTCACTAACACTATATAAGAAAGTAATGCAAATTATAAGCTATACATTATCGAACAATATATCTTAAATCTTTTATTATATAGATATAATATGCCCGTATTGTCGATATACTTAAGTTATTCTTATACGTTGCTATAATCACTGAGTTATGTAGAAGCAAACGCAGTTAATAAAACAATATAACCGTCAAATTGACCAAAAAGATGATATTAATCACTACATAGTGTACAAATTCAAATAAAAAAAGAACCATTAAAATCGGTTCACAATTGACGAAAATATCGGTTAACATACATAAAAAATATACATACAATCGAACATGGTAATATCAAAAAAGTCTAAGCAACATGTACTAATTTAAATTTTAGGATGGTTCTTCACATTATAACGTTGTATTTTATTTTTAAAATAATATCTTTAGGGTTCTATGATGTAAAAATAACAGCTGTTGTCTTTATAAGTTCTTTTAATAACAGAAATGAACAATATTAGAATATACTGTAGAAACTAAGATACATAAGAAACTAAACTTTTTTCTTACAAAATGAAATTTCTAAAGAAAATGTATTTATTGTAAAAGAATAGAACAATTTAATACAAAATATGGTCTCCTCTGCTATTATTATTTTTTTAAGGTCTGTTATCTACCAGTAAATACCCCGTGAAAATAGGTCCAACCATTTTGGAAATAGCCATGCGGACGAAACCGCGGACAAATAAAATAGAACATGTCAACCGCTATAATTTTGGTTATCTGGCAGTAAAAAGTAAAATTTCCGTAAATATAGGTCCAGCCGTTTTGGAGATTACTCGAACAAACAAACAAACAGAGAAAATATACTAATATAAAAATATAGACAAAGTATAAAGAAAATTTTTTTTGGTCATTTGTAGCCATATCCATTCATCATAAAGTTGTTATTTTAATTGTACATACACAAACTTTATTTTTATAATACGTAATAGAGAACAAACAAAAAATTAGAAATAAAAGTAGTATAAACTTTTTGCATAGGAAAACAAAATAAACTTTGAAAATGTTTGCGATAGAAACTTACCACGTTACTATGGCAACGTATATAATACTAACGCTAACGAAATCTTTATTTGAACAATTTTGTTTTATGATTATGAAGACTAAGAAGATAATAATGATGGATAAAATAATGTACGACATATTATATAGAAGATTTGGCGCTTATGCCTTTATTGTAACTTGGACATGGAATAAAATTGATTAAAGGATATATAAGAAATACCTATATTGACAACTTCAGAATTGGCTGTATGGATTAATTCCTTCGCCTGTCCTACTGGACGAATATTATTACGACAACTAACGAAATCTCTCAAAAGGAAAAAAGTGCCCGATTTTGAAACATTCTTCATTGGTGCTCTGCTTCTATTGGTCTTAGCGTGATGATATATAGCCTATAGCCTTCCTCGATAAATGAGCTATTTAAAACCGAAGGATTTTCTCAAATCGGAATGGTAGTTCCTGAGATCCTAGCGTTCAACCAAACAAACAAACAAACTCTTCAGCTTTATATATTAGTATAGATTAGAAGTATTGACTTCTCTCAATGAAGTTTTTAAGTAGTTGTATTTTTTAATTAATTATTATTTATAATAAATAAATTTAATAATACCTATTAAAATTATTTAATCCAAGGGTTTCCAAAATTATTACAGTTCACGACGCACTTTTATCAATCCTATAGTTAATGACAATTATTAAATACAAAAATGCAAAGAATGTCATAATTAAAAACCTCCTGCTTGATATCTCCTGATGTCTCTAAAGCTTTCCATTAACAATAATAATAAATACGGTGTATTATTTGACAAGTTTCTTTCGACTGATTTTACAAGAATATCTACATAAATATGTTGCCGTTATTACATACATTACAATACGCTGCGACTTAGGCTATTACAAATTATAGTTTGTAATAGTTTTAATTTAGTACTAAATAAAAAGTACAAGAATAAGGTAGAGTTCATACTATAAAAATCAGGGGTGTCACGGGACGAACTCACTTCTTACGTCCCAAAGTGGTATAGTGTGATGCATACTTTAAAAATTCGTGTTATTAGTTGTTTATTGTTACAGGTGAACTTTTGTCAAATTCTGAACGAGCAGTTATTTATTTATTTTTTATTATTGGGTAATTTTCCCCTTTTTTATTATGTAGACAAAGTATAAAACCTCATCGTATATAGTCAGTTTTTATGTATCTGTGTTCTAACTATTGTAGAAAAAATAACAATAACTTTAATTCTTTAAATTATTACACTATTTAAACAAATAATATGATTGGTTGCCATACTGATCACTCTGTACTCTGTTCACCGGAGCTACGTACAATTTATTCCGAATAAGGGACTTGTTTTTGCCATTAACCTAATGTGTAAATAAATGTGTGCAATAATTAAACACAAAACGAGACTGACGTCTAACTAATTACTTTTAAACCCTACTTTCATCTTTTCAACGCTCCCTAATAATGGGTGTGCCGTGATCATCTATTAAGTAGTAAACAGAATGGCGTAATTTTGGATGGATTTTAGACTTTAAACGAGATTCTTTTTCAATCTTATATACACTCATCAAAAAAGTCTAAGCAACATGTACTAATTTAAATTTTAGGACGGTTCTTCACATTATAACGTTGTATTTTATTTTTAAAATAATATCTTTAGGGTTCTATGTTGTAAAAATAACAGCTGTTGTCTTTATAAGTTCATTTAATAACAGAAATGAACAATATTAGAAGATACTGTAGAAACTAAAATACATAAGAAACTAAACTTTTTTCTTACAAAATGAAATTTCTAAAGAAAATGTGTTTATTGTGAAAGAATAGAACAATTTAATACAAAGTATGGTCTCCTCTGCTATTCAGAACTTGTCGGCAACGATTATTCATTGAATTAATGAGACTGTTTATGTCATCTTGCGGTATTCGCTCCCAATGGAATTGTAGCAAATCCTTCAGCTGTTGGGTTGTTGTCGCTCCGACCAAGTCCTTCAAAACACATCTCTGGAGCATGTCCCATACGTGCTCGATGGGGTTGAGATCTGGCGATTTTGCAGGCCAGGGCAATACCCGGATGTTCTCCATTGCAAAGTATTCACTGGTTCGCCGAGCTGTATGTGAACGCGCATTGTCATGCATTAACCTTAAATTGGAGCCAAAGGTTTATGCAAATGGGTAGACATAAGGTCTGAGAAAACATAATTTTATCCCATTGTTCCTGGGTCCATGTTATGCGTTCTCTACACCATTCATATCGACGAGCGCGAATCCCGTGACGTATCGGTGGGCACCTGATTGGGCATCGAGCTCGTAGGCCGTACTCATGCAGTCGATTTCGCACAGTTTGAGGACTTACATCAACACCACTTGAAATTTGTAGCCTCAAACTTATCTCTCGAGCGGTTAACATCGGCTGGCGTCTTGCAGTCAGTTGTATGTACCGGTCTTGCCGAGTGGTTGTACTCCTTTTACGGCCTGGATGCTGTTCAGCGGGTTCTCCTGTATTATTGTAGCGCTGCCAAAGACGACAAATAACACTTCTATGAATGCCAAAATGTCGAGATACCTGAGATTGATTACTTCCCGCTTGCAACATCCCTACAGCTCTTTGCATTTCATCTGCCATCAAATGACGTCGCTTCATGACGTAAAGAATATCGAATAATTCAATTTTGTCGCTAACTTTATTTAAATGGTTGGTAAAATTATAAAATCAAGACTAAACGTAGCAATTAAAACGCACTTAAATTCAGACAAATTCGCAGTCATTTGAATTTCATGAAAAAACAAAACATAATCAAATTTTTTTTTTACAACCAGCCAGTATGTCATCAATAACAAAAAAGTTTACTTACCTACGCACTTTCAATTTTGAGTCAATACTTGGAAATTAATTAATATAAATGGTAAAATTTGCAATATCACGCATGTTGCTTAGACTTTTTTGATGTGTGTAGATGAAATCACTATCGAGTAGTTCGAGAGTTAATTACTGTGAAATGCTTTACTACGTGTGAGCTTGCGTTCGATTCGTGTCTCACGATCCCATACATGTGCAAATAGTTTAACTAGCTTAAATTAGTTCAAGCTCATTCAAGGCCCAAGCCGACCTTCAACCACTTTAATGCTTTGAGCTTGTTGCCATACGATCGAGTGCCTTTTGCCCAAAAAAGTCCGGTGCAGCTACAAAGGCCCATGAAACCTTAGCTTCAGCCGTATAGTAAGCTCGAAAAAAAATGTGTTATTAAATTCAAATTAATGCTTTCACCATGTATTTGATGCTCACAGTCCATTCAGCTGATCCTGGAATACGACACACCTAAGTGGCAATTATGACGGGTGTCTTACCAGTACTGTATGGTAGTTGCGATCCAATGAGGAAAAATCTCGTGTTCTACCACTCAATAAGCCATCAATGTGTTCTGCTTTAATTATTTATCTGGTGTAAGCTTGGTTTATATATTTTATCATATATACAATGTAACCGATTATATTATTATATTCATCATTAATATTCATATAGTATATATAAATAGAAAAATGTTGACACTTTATAAACCCTACTGCTTGATGCCTATTATAAATATAGGTAAGAATTACTCTTGTTGAGTCTCTTTTCTTTCGTGTTTTTCAGAGGTGTTAGAGCCACACTGAAGCTATTACTGGTTTTAGCGTGAATGGGTCGGCTCTTCCGGGGTAGTACCACCCTCTCGCAGAAAACTGACGTGAAGTAATAGTGCTTGCATTGTTGCGTTTCATTTGGTCAATGAGAGTGCCGGATTACCCACCTCTTCTCCTTCCCCTCCCCCAAACACATGGTGGCAACGCACTTGCGTGCTTTACTACGTGTGAGCTTGCGTTCGATTCGTGTCTCACGATCCCATACATGTGCAAATAGTTTA
The DNA here is from genome assembly GCA_015888305.1 of Antheraea pernyi. Taxonomy (NCBI): domain Eukaryota; kingdom Metazoa; phylum Arthropoda; class Insecta; order Lepidoptera; family Saturniidae; genus Antheraea; species Antheraea pernyi. Next base: position 1,284,618 of record MU158728.1, on the reverse strand, counting down.
ACTAGCTTAAATTAGTTCAAGCTCATTCAAGGCCCAAGCCGACCTTCAACCACTTTAATGCTTTGAGCTTGTTGCCATACGATCGAGTGCCTTTTGCCCAAAAAAGTCCGGTGCAGCTACAAAGGCCCATGAAACCTTAGCTTCAGCCGTATAGTAAGCTCGAAAAAAAATGTGTTATTAAATTCAAATTAATGCTTTCACCATGTATTTGATGCTCACAGTCCATTCAGCTGATCCTGGAATACGACACACCTAAGTGGCAATTATGACGGGTGTCTTACCAGTACTGTATGGTAGTTGCGATCCAATGAGGAAAAATCTCGTGTTCTACCACTCAATAAGCCATCAATGTGTTCTGCTTTAATTATTTATCTGGTGTAAGCTTGGTTTATATATTTTATCATATATACAATGTAACCGATTATATTATTATATTCATCATTAATATTCATATAGTATATATAAATAGAAAAATGTTGACACTTTATAAACCCTACTGCTTGATGCCTATTATAAATATAGGTAAGAATTACTCTTGTTGAGTCTCTTTTCTTTCGTGTTTTTCAGAGGTGTTAGAGCCACACTGAAGCTATTACTGGTTTTAGCGTGAATGGGTCGGCTCTTCCGGGGTAGTACCACCCTCTCGCAGAAAACTGACGTGAAGTAATAGTGCTTGCATTGTTGCGTTTCATTTGGTCAATGAGAGTGCCGGATTACCCACCTCTTCTCCTTCCCCTCCCCCAAACACATGGTGGCAACGCACTTGCGACTCTTCTGGTGTTGCAGGCGTCTATGGACAGTGGTGGTCACTTACCATCAGGTGACCCACCTGTTCGTTTGCATCGTATGATATTTTAAAAAAAACAGACACGTGAAAGGATTTTAAACTAAACACATTAAAAAAAATATTTCGATTAATTTAGAAAATTCGTAGCTTATGCCGATATTTATAGATATATTATAATATAAACTTTATCATCTTCCTGTTACATGTTTAATAAGCCACTAGAAACCATGGTTTGTGTAGGAAGAAAATGTATACACAAAGAGAATGTATTCAAACTATTGCCACAAAAGTTCCAATATCGTTGCTTTCATCTGACGAAACCGCCACAGATTGGATTCGTGATTACACCTACACTGTATGATCCATATATAACAGATTAATTCATGCAACGCTCAAAGAACATGAATTTGTTTTTATATCTAAACTCAGTGCTAAAAGCATATTGCTCATAGGTCTATTATACAGATTTATAAGTGAAAGTCGAATTATGTATAGTTATTTACCGTAATAGTCTATAGGGGGCATTCCTCATGACTATTCTCAATTTTATATTTCATTTCTGGTAACTAATTCAAATCAATTGATTTATAAGTACATTAACTGACAAACCGGTAAAGTGGTAACCGATATTTTAGGTTACATTAGGGCGCCGTAAACACATAGGGCGATGCAAATTAGAGCAAACTGCTGGGTGGGAGACAAATTAAACAGCGTACCGTATAGAAGCGATTCATGAACAGAAAGCCGTGCCTTTTTTAAAACAAACCTATGATTATTTTGATAAGAGACTATATAATCTAAAACTCAGATAACCCGTTATGATCATTTATAATCGCGTTGAGAGAGTACTGAAATACATATATGTTCATACTTCTTTAACATTATTAGATATGTCGATGATTATTGAAACTATAGCACTAAATAAGGGATCCTAATGTCGACTAGTGTTTGTAATAATGACCAATTGTTTAGATATTATTTACCCGTTCTAAAATCTGGTATTGATTTGATATTATTGAATAAGATGCTGAAAAGCAGGTTAACAGTGCTAGGATATTATTACTTTGATCGTTTACATATTTATAGATATTTCCCTAACTATATTAAGAGATTTACTATTGTATTGTACTCACTACAATATATAATACAGTTACTATATACACACCTGTATATTGTATTGTATATGTATTGAAGGTGGTAGAGCCACGCTGTAGCTATTACTAGCATGAATGGGTCGGCTCATCCGGGGTAGTACCACACTCTCACAGAACACCGACGTAAAGTAACTATGCTTGCATTGTTGCGTTTCGTTCGGTCAGCGAGAGCGACGTAGGTCCACTTCCTTTCCACCCTTCCCTTCCTCTTTCTCCTTTCCCTAGCCCTCCTCCATACACAGGCTGGCAATGCACTTGCGACTCCCCTGGTGTTGCTAGTGTCTATGGACGGCGCTGATCACTTAACATCAGGTGACCCATCTGTTCGTTTGTCGCCTTTTGACATAAAAAAAAAATATTCCTACTTAATTATATATTACTGTATAATCTTTAAAAAAACATTGGTTATCTGTAATGTCAGTTTACGGATGATAATTTTACGTGATAACGACTCGAAAGCTTCGTCCGAGGGAGTGGAAGAGACATAGATGTGCTACAAGCCGAACGCCTAGGCCGATCGCACCTCTCTATCGCTTGTTCCGCGCTCTCGCTTGCTGGCTTGACTTAGGCGGAACATGACAATGAGTCATGCTTTTTGGTGCGTACAGCCGGCGTTCATCGATTTATACGACGTTATCACGTCCAAAATAAGTCATCTAAATTACGAGTTTACAAGATTCATGCAACACGTCAAGGAAGTGAATAGAGAATTGTATCAAATTGCGATCACTCCTCTCTCCCTTTATATTGCCAATTCATAATGATATCTGTGCGAAACAAACAAGTTTGAAAAAAAAGATTACAAGTTAATATATTTCCAAAAATATATCGAAACCGAAGTGACCTTACGAAATGAATGTCACCCAGGGATACGAAAACATATTTATAAAATCTATAAATGATAAGGGTATATTTAGCCACCCTTTGCCGTTCGATTACGCCCACGACCATAATTGAAATATTTAAATATAAATTTCAATATGGAAATCAAGCTTATTTCGGAACTAAATAAAACTTATTTATTTGCCTTCTTGTTTTGGCGCTGCTAAAGTGTTCGCCAGTGTCGATGTGTTTGAAGTCTATGATTCTCAAACGCTACATTATTCGAATAGAGTAATAATTTTTATTTTTAGATAGTTTTAACTTGGTAATATATAAAATAATTAGATAAAAATACTGTTTCTATTAATTTCTGTATCACAAAGAGATCTATTATGTACACTGTTATTTTCTGTACAAATGTTCTTTTTCCATAAATTCAGAAACATTTTGTTTTCAAATTATTACTGGCATTATTACCAAGTGGATAATTTTTTACAAAATGTCTTATGATGAATTTAGTGTACTAAAAAAATGCATGTTATTATTATTTCCGAACCGTTTCACTTGTACACAAAAACCAAGCTGTATTTAAATAACGAAAACTTTGAAAAACAAACACTAAACAACGTTTTAAAATTCCGTCAAAAACTACGAATGGTTTGTCGTTTGTTACGATGGCTACTGAGAATCATAGTTAGATAGTATCCGTATTACGCAAAATAAAACCAATTTATACAATAAAAGTTTAAATAACGAAAACTTTGAAAAAACAAACACTAAACAACGTTTTAAAATTCCGTCAAAAACTACGAATGGTTTGTCGTTTGTTACGATGGCTACTGAGAATCATACTTAGATAGTATCCGTATTACGCAAAATAAAACCAATTTATACAATAAAAGTTTAAATAACGAAAACTTTGAAAAAACAAACACTAAACAACGTTTTAAAATTCCGTCAAAAACTACGAATGGTTTGTCGTTTGTTACGATGGCTACTGAGAATCATACTTAGATAGTATCCGTATTACGCAAAATAATATATATATATATATTTATTTAACTGTTTTTGACGTTATTGCCTTTATGGCGGTTTCATTCCGGTCCCCTATCGCCATCTTTAAGTTATAATCCACAATATGCCGCGCCGGAGCGTCCATGGCCCGATGGATGAACCTACTAACCGCGTCATCAGTCACGTCGGTATAGTAGACACAGGTGTGAGTGTGTCTGGATATTGCCACTATAGCATGTGAAACACTATCGTGGATTTGCATCCTTCTGCCCTTTGTTTGCAGGATCACCACCGATTTGAAGGTCATTGTCGTTTGTTACGATGGCTACTGAGAATCATACTTAGATAGTATCTAAATTGGTGTGATCGTTAGTTATAATTAAACTAATTTTGTTAATGTGCCTTGACGTGAGTATATTTGCTAAGTTTATTTCTCTTCACTTCATAAAGCCTTTTATTACGAGTGAATACTTAGACGTAATGGTATTTTCTAAATAATGAGTAACGGAGGTAGTACGGAAGTCAACAATACCGTACTTAAAGTTCGTTCGGTACGTATTAAATAGGTGCTGGAGTAAAACTCAGCTGGAACAACGAGGACTTCTCTTTGTTAAAACTTGAGTATTTACATAATTGTTGTATTTTCTTTGCACACGAATGCTTGTACAAATGGAGATGAGTATATTTATATAATTATTTAAGTATTCACTACCAACATTATTTATTCTCTATATTATAGGTGGCAAACGAACATGAAGGTCACCTGATGGTAAATAATCACCGCCGTCCATAGACACTAGTGATACCAGGTGAGTCACAAGTGCGTTGCCAGCCTGTGTTTGGGGGAAAGGGGAGGGGAAGAGGGAGGGGAAGGTGATGTGGGCCTCCGGAACACAACAATGCGAGCACTGTTACTTCACGTGGGTGTTTCTGTGGCTCGGGTGGTACTACCCCGGGTGAGCCGACCCATTAATGCTGAAACCAGTAAAGGCTTCAAAAATATTATTATTATCTATAACAATTTTATTTAATAGGACTATATTATACGTCACATCATATGATATTTAATTAATAATGTAAATATTTTTTGTATATATAATCGTATTCTACAATTTGGTGGTTACTATAATAAGAGACAGCATTAGTATACTTATTATAAAATATGTTGTTATATTCAGCTTAAATAATAATTAAAAAATAATTTCTGAACAGAGTTTATCTTTGTATTTTTAAAAACATGTTTCTTATTATAAAGGATATACAACTTCGCAAATACCCTCAAAGTACAAAATTAACACGTGATTCTAAATAACAATAAATTATTTTTCTACTGTTTGATACATTTGTCATAAAATATTTTACTATCAGCAACACTGGCATCGGTTTGTATGAAGTGCTTAAAACAATACATGATCAATTCAAGTATTACTTTACAAAGATGCAATATATCATCATGCTAAGACCCATAGGAGTGGAGCAGCAATGAAGAATGTTGCAAAATCGGGGGTTTTTTCTCTTTTCAGGGCTTCCGCTGCGTTACGGTTCAAATAACCATTCCACGCTTACGTATTACCGCCCAACGAAATGGGCACGGGTCGGCTAGTTTAAAATAAAACAATTTATTTATCACTAGCGACCCGCCCCAGCTTCGCACGGGTGCAATGTAGATATCCATTTCAATGAAATACTGTTAAGGGCTGATCTACGTGACATGTACAACGTATGTAATATATTTAAATGGATAAGGAATAATACTATATTGTATAAAATATTGGTAAATAACACAATTTTTTTTTGTAAAAAGATAAAAATGGTTGCTGTGAGTTATCTTTTTGAGATAAATATATACCATCGCGGACTTTGTTATCGATATTTTCAAGATATACAATTCCGTAGTACATTAATTTGATCTATCACGTAAGGTTTAGCCAGCGTTTGCGATTTAAGCGCATAAAAATATGTTTGTTACGACATATATATTATATATATATTACAATTCTTTGAATTTTGAAGTTATACTTCTTTTGGCGCATTAGGGAAAAATGATGAGAGTAAATTTTTACAATGCGCGCACACACCGTCACGAAAAACCGACACCCTGAAGTTAGCTATAGTCAACATTTTATTTCTTTGTATTTGTTGTTTGTATTTCTTTGTATTAAAACTTTCAATGCATTAAATACCTTTTTTCTATTGCTAGTGTCGTTTTGTCTACAAACGTAGAATAAGGCGAAAGATCAAATTTTTGAAAAGATTTATTTATTATTAAACAAGTATAACTTCTATCGCATGTACATAAGTACACACATACTTTTTTTTTCGGCTTTTATGTACTATAATATGTATGTATTATACGTATAAACATTCCTCTTGAATCACTCTATCTATTGCTGGAAACTGAATTAAAATCCGTCGAATAGTTTAAAAGATCCAAGAGAACAGACAGCGGAAGCGACTTCATTTTATACTATGTAAAGACATAAATATTAAAGGCCAAATCAAAAAAACCCTTTCCTAAGAAAAATGTTCTGAACAAAAAAAAAAAAAATTTAACCGCATGATCTATAACGATTCAACAAAAGAAAGCTATAAATTACGTTCGATACATTTTTGTTCACAATTTCCCAAATACTAATACTTTAGTTGTCAAATATTCACGCCCGTCGCGCTCGGTTGACAAGGGGCAAACAATTTTACGCTATCGCTCTAACCAAACGTTTTATCGTAGAATAACTATAATAAATATTAAACAGATAATAAATTTATATATCAATGCTGATGGTGAAGAACGTCTTTTAAATCTTCGTTTAAAAAACTTTATAAATAAGAATAACCTTCATTGGTTAATATCGTTTCACTGGATAAAAGTATCTGCTATAGTTTCGAGAATATGTCGATTTCAAGTGAACTCAATTTTAATCTAATATTTTAGTAAGATGGTGAGGTTTATTTTAATACCCGTCTTGCTATCTACCACCCTAAGATTAACAATCTCTCGCCAAACATCTATAGGTATAATTTAACAGTTACATCTGCTTATCTTGGGCTACGTCGTTTCTTAATAATAAGTGAGATTGTTAAAAAACGGTAAATTTCCTCTGAACAAGAAAAAGATTCGAATCATTAAGATATATTTTTTAATATTTTAAATAATTGATTGTACTTATTTTTGAATTTAAACTACCTTTCGCAATAAAAACGGAAATACAAAGGTGTCTAAGAAAAAAAAACTCCCCCAGTTTTGCTCAAAACAGCAAAACATCGCTTTGAAGCAGCTCTCCACTCCCCTTTCGTAATAGAGGATCGTTACTACAAGGCTAAGAGAGGCTCGAGGGTTCTCAACGCACACGGGTATGGAATTATTGCGTGCCCTAGTTTCAACATCCATTCATACAATAGTGAAAACATCGCGGTAAAGTTTATCGAGTTCAAGAGGCTCAGCTAACGATGTCAGTTCTTGAAATATTTTTCATGCGATCACACCTGGCGGAAAGTGCGTTTTCAGGAGTGTTTATTGTTGTCAATTCTTTATAATCGTATTTTTATACCGATTAATAGTAAATAGAAATATATTGATATTTGCATAATATATAGGTTTCTTGTGTTTGAGATAGTGTTGGTCTTTTATTTTGTAACGAAGTAGCAATAGGCGTGGAACCGTTATGCCACGTTAGATCACTGTAGCCTTTTTTTTCTTTTAACGTGGAAAAATCCCTTATTTATACGCCACCCTTCCGACCCGTTATGTCCGAGTCGCATGGACTAAAACCCCATGGTGTCCGGTGATTACCTGAACCAGTCGGAACATCAGGGAGCCCCACTGTCTCTCAATCCATTCCCGCAGAACCGGGCGGACGGCGTCTACGGTATACGTCTCGAAGCGCACGTCCGCCAAGTCTTGCATCCAGCTCTCGACGGCGTCCTCTCTTAGACGCCGTCTACTCTCTTCAATCTCCCTGGGAGCTGGAGGCTCCCCACTACGTTTCCTCGCCACCGTGATTAAACTTCCGGAGCAGGGAGCCGGCGAGCGTGTAGATCACTGTAGCCTTAGTTGTCTATGTACAACCGACTTCAATAAGGGTTGACAGAAGTTTTCCTCGTGTCAAAACTTATGCTGCTTTGAACGGGAGCATAGCAATGGCTCGCGTTCTATTTCTTCGCTTTTGAAACTCGTATAGATGTTCTTACTCTAAAATCAATCAAGTCATAAATCGTACGTATCTTGTCATCGTATTTGTCAGTTTATCTATCGTCACTGTATCATAACAGCGGAAGATGCTAAAACGTCGTGTTTAGAAAATAGGCCCTTCCCTCAATTTTAACAGACGGAGTTTAGCGATAAGCCCTTGATTAGACCTTTTCAACCTAAGGCAGATTGCTATCAAAACAAACACTAAGATTACTTCACCACACTTGTCTTTGACAAATAACCTTCATAACAGATTTCTTTACTAGACCTTAGAAACAATTGAAGTTTATTTAGATGACAACCGTTCTGTTAGTTAACCTGTATGTTTAGAATTGTTAAGGATTAAAAATTGTCGTCATATTTTTTGCACCTTTATAATATACAGTATAAACTATTGATATTAAGCTAGTATATTAACAATTCGCATTAACAGGATTTAAAAGGTGATAATTAAATTTAAAAAATCATTACGTTCATTGTGTTCTGGAATGGTATTGTGTAACATCCTATCTGGTGGCAGCAGCCGGTCTCTCGTCATGCATATTTAAGCAGTATTAGTGCATTATTGCAGGAAATCCTCAGTGCTTTGTGCTCGAAGCTTTATTTCAAATACATTATGCAGTCTATATTAATTCGGGGTAGACATTGTTTACTTATATATCATTTTTATAGCCAAATTTTATTCGTTATTTTTCTTAAAATGTATCTAATCCCAGTATAATCTAATACTTATAAATCTGTTAGGTAAGGTATTTGTTAAAAATATCTAGATTATATAGCGTCACGGCACGACCCTAAAGAGTGGAGTAGCAGTCATAAAGCAAATGGATCTAGTAGGTTGTAAGTAAATACGCGAAGCTAAATCCACAACAAAGGGAACGGATATAGATATTCAAAATGTAATCGCAATACACATCTTGTTTTCTATTAAGTAATTTATACTACAACGTTCATGCACACTTAAGAAGGTTACATATCTACTTATTTAAGAAGGTTACATATCTACCTACTTTAGAATCCTATTCAGTTTATTATTAAGTCATTAATTATACCAGTTCAATATAAAGATCAATTAAAAAAAAAAAACCATTGTGTAATCTATAAAATGGAGCGCTAAATATTAATGGATATTAATTATTTCAATTCAATAAATTTTCACTATCAACACAATAGATTACTTTAGAACATTTATTTAATGTTAGGCTTAAATTATACAAAATCTTGTTAAACATAAGATCTATTTTTTATATAAATAAATTAAACATATTTTTATTACAATCGTTATGAATTTACTTATAACAAATGCTCACATTTTTTTAGGCTTTAATCACTAAAGGATTATACATTGCCCGTGAATGTAAGGTTTTGTTTTATTTCTTGTTCTTGTGTTGTTTCATTTGAATAATACGGTTACTTATATCTAATTCAATACTATTAATAAAATAAACAAAAAAGTTTGCAAGAATGAATAGATGTTTGTTGTTTCACACAAAAACAATTGAACGGATTTTGCTGAAAAATCGCAGTATTGTAGTGTATAACATCATAATAACACATAAGTATTAATTTAAAAAAAACAATCGTATAAATTAGTTCAGTATTTAAATTATAAGGGTACCCACGGATAAAAAAATGGAAAGAGAAACGATTTTCATATAATAGGACATCTTTATGGTGGTAGAGCCACGCTGAAACTATTACTGGTTTTAGCATGAATGGGTCGGCTCGCCCGGGGTAGTACCACCCGACCGACGTGAAGTAACAGTGCTTGCATTGTTGCGTTTCGTTCAGTCAGTGAGAGCGCCGGAGACCCACCCTTCTCCTCTCTCTTCTCCCTCTCCCTCCCCTAACCCTTCCCCCCAAAGGGTGGCAACACACTTGCGACATCTCTGGTGTTGTTACTGTCCATGGACGGTGGTGATCACATAACATCAGGTGACCCACCTGTTCGTTTGCCACCAATGACATAAAAAAAAACAATATTCTCAATACGAAGAAGTCGGAAATGTTTTAAAAGCATATAACGTAATTTATTCTCAATAAGTAGTATATAGCGTAAAAGATTTAAAAAATAAATTTATAATTTACTGCGATAACAGTCCAAATATCCTAAATCAACACCTATACCCATGACAAGGTGTACGCAAAATGTCATGATAATCGGTGTAGTATTAAAGCGTAATAATCAATCAAATAAACAAACTCATATTCGCATTTATAATATTTGATAGGCTTATGTAAAAACTAAAAGTACCATTTCAATTGGAAAAAATCTTGCCATCCGATAACTATCCCGGCATTCGCTGTATAAACAGTTAGAGTTTTTATTAAATCATCGGAAGCAAACGAACAGGCGGTTCACTTGATGTTAAGTGGTCACTGCCGTCCATAGACACTAGCAACACCGAGGGAGTCGCAAGTGCGTCGCCAGCCTGTATTGGGGGAGGGAGAGAAGAAGTGGAGTAGGGAAGTGGGCCTCTGTTGCTCTCACTGACCGAACGAAACGCAACAATGCAAGCACCTATTACTTCACGTCAGTTTTCAAAACTGAGTTACACAAAGATATATGTTGTCATCCTTAATAATATTATAAACGTGAAAATGAGTTTGTCTGTTTGATCGTTACGTTTTCAAGCTGTAATTACTCAACCGAATAACGTGAACTTTCTCATCAGCTTTGTCAGAGATACAGAAAAGGATATAATAGTGTATATTTTATTTAATAAATATATAGAGATAGTGAGCTACAGGTCACATTTAAATTGTCGCGAGCAAAGCCGCGAGCAAAGGCTATTTGTTAACTAATTTTAATGTGTATACATATACAATTAGAAATCTTACTTCTTCTTCTTCTTTGAAAGTAAAATAGAACATTACCATGAAACTTAGCACACCTAAGTATGTATGACTAGCCGACCCGTGCCCACTTCGTTGGACGGTAATAGGCATTATCAGAACTCAATCATATATCTCTCATCGTTAAGGCAGCGTTCGTAAGAAACGTTTTCGTTCGACCAACTTTTCTCCCCCTCCTCTGATATTACCCCCTACAATCTCACAAACTTTATCTCTTTATAATATTAGTATAGATAATATAATTAATTAATAGCTTCTGCTCACGACTTCGTACATGTGGAATAGTTATTTTGGGCTAACACGCTGCGAAACCTCTCAAAAGGAAAAAAACCCCGATTTTAAAACATTCTTCATTGTTGCTCCGCTCCTATTGGTCTTAGCGTGATGATATATAGCCTATGACATTCACTAATAACGTGGCATTCTATTGGTAAAAGAATTTCGGTTTAGTACTTCCTTAGATTACCCCCTACAATGTCACAACATCACAAACTCACGAACTTTACCTCTTTATAATATTAGTATAGATTATAGACAGTACCGTACAATCGAGTCATGAAAATTATATACATTACGATATTACATCGGGAATATATACATTCAGTTACAATAATTGATATATCTATTACAGTAAATTACATTATCAACAAATAATAATAACAAGTGTGAGCCGAGCTGACACAGCTAGTGTCTCATATAAAAATAATACAAAGACTACACACATTTCAAATATAGTTCAAGAGTAATCCCCTAGCGTATGCACCCACGCAGCTTACTTTCATTTCGTATCAACATAAAGCGTGAAATGTGTGAATCTCTGAATACAAATCCCACGGCACAAGTACGCCACAATATATTCCGAGCGAATGAGAAACTTATGAATATAAATCCTCCACCATCGATGTGCAGATAAACTAAACGAAATCTACGGTATATGAAAACGCTATTTCATAGTGTGGTTAAAATCAATTGGACTGTTCGATAGACGATACGTTGCGACACAAAACCAATTTGCAGCTGAAATCGAACTACACTGATAGACGTTTGAATTGTCATAGTTATTGACTTACATAGAATGATAGATTAAGGGGATACTTTTCATGGTAACTCTTATACAGTTAACTGTTCTGTTAGAAGTAAATAACGACATAAAGATGAATATCAGAAGATTACAAATAAATAACTCTTATACTCGTTATTTCATCCATTACTTTGGGCTAACGCTAATATGCAGCGGAAGTTCTCAAAAGGGGAAAAACAATTGAAACATTCTCATTGGTGCTTAGCTCCTATTGATCTTAGTGAGATGATATATATATGATATAGCCTATAGACTGCCTCGATAAATGAGCTATCTAACACTGAAATAATTTTTCAAATCGGATAATTAGTTCCTGAGGTTAACGCGTTCAAACAAATAAACAAATAAACCCTCCAGTTATTCATCATTTTGACACTTAAAATACTAATAAATACTCCTCTTTTTCACACAATAAATTATAAATATAAAATTATAATATTAAGACGTTAAATATTAGAGTAATCGTTACTTTGCACTTCCACCTGGAATTGATTGAGCACACGATAGAAATTAAACTTTTGTATTACAAAAAACATTATACTTAAAGCAATACAACAGAAAGTCAATGTCACGCGGTATTCCCGGACGGTCACCCATCTAAGTACTGGCCGCGACTGACGTTGCTTAACTTGGGTGATCGGACGAGAACCGGTGTTTTCAACACTCTACCCAACACAGTGTTTACCGGCACCGTTTTTCATCACACACAGAGGTTGCCGATGCGAATTTCAAAGCCCTCTCATAAGAAGTTCTCTTCAAAAACAGATTTTTTTTAAAGTTCGCTCATTCTCTAGACATTTTGCAAATAACTACTTTTAACATACTTACATAAGGACTACAAGAAACTGAAAGAACCAACCGTTTAGAACATGTCTGTAAATAATGTATATCAAATTGGTATTTACTTTGTACGCAATACAATCACGTTTATATTTTATACCGTTAACAGATAACAATACATTTCGGAAACAATTGTTGTGATTAGAGGAAAGTAAATTGTGATATATTTTACTATTGTTTGGTAAATACGAATAGCAGTTGGTTGTACGGATATTTTAACGTTGCTATCATGATTATTCATTAAAACATCATTTTCTCTTAATGACTAGTAGGTGGTAGAGCCACGTTGAAGCTATTACTGGCTTCAGCTGGAATGGGTCGGCTCGTCCGGGGTACTACCATCCTTACACAGACAATCGACGTGAAGTAACAGTGCTTGCATGTTTCGTTCGGTCAGTGAGAGCGCTGGAGGCTCACCTCCCTTCGCCTCTCCCTCCTCCTCCTTCCCCTTAAGCACAGGCTGGCAACGCACTTGCGTCATTCAATGTGGCAATGCTGTCAGCTTTTTGGGAACATTTTCTTCTAGCATCGGATAGGATGTTATTTATTATCTATAATTTAAAAAATATTTAAGTGTCCTATTTGTAAATACTATTGGATTATTTTGCTAATTTATTTTAATTCTTATTGTTTGATTTTTTTTCTTATCACAATTAATTTGAACTATAATTTTTTTTTATAATTTCTCTGCAAATTTAATTTGAACAAAACTGTACTTATATTAATTAGAACACGACCCGATGTTATCCTATCATATGCTAGGAGTCTAAAATTATTGAATTTTATGTTTTTGTGTAAGACACTAAAAAAAAAAGACTGAACATTTAAATAAATCGACTGCAACGCTATCATCTACCGAATCTAATTGTAGCTAAGAACGATACAGGTAGCGCCATAAGTATACATAAATTTTCATTGAAACCGGTCAAGCCGTTTAGGGTAGAGAAAAATTATGAACAAACATACGCCGGAATTTTATACAACTTAATGATTATATAAACATATACGAGTATATAAAAAGATAACGATTGATTTAGAAAAGTCCAAGGCTATGTAAAAGCTGTATTTATGTTTTCTTGCTATAAATTAATTCTTTAGAAGGAAAGCAAGTATGACTACGCTACTAAGAGTAGAATAACACTATAGACAGTTTAGACGGCTATTGAACGGTCGCACTGGCTTGTATCCAAACATTTATACTGAAGTGAAAATGACCGTATCAAATGTATTGAGGTGGGAATAAATGAGACATTCATATTCAAAGTAATTGAGACCTCTTATTAACAACTTCAATTCAAGGTTTAATGTAAAAATAACAGTAGCGAATTTGTTTATGTTAGATACCTACGTGTCTTTTCAAATTTTGAAGAATAATATTATTGATAAATAGGATAGAATAGACATTTAATATATATACAATATAGATATAGAATAAAATAGATACAACCAAAAATTAGATATAAGATAGAATAGTTAAATAGATAGGATAGAATGATTAGAATACTATTTTTGTATATTAGTATTACTGTTTGTTTGTACACAACCGCCTACGACTTACTCCGTATTCATTACAATAAAAATATAATTAACTATTTATTTATTTTATTTTATTTATTTATTTATTTGTATGTGATACAATACAATGCGGTGCTGTTATATTGTTTTACAAGTAATTATAACTTATTACAGATAATATACAATATGCTAAAACAACAATAGTGAAGAGGTTGACTATAAATCATAAACTTATAAAAAATATTATTATACAATTCATCAAACTAGAACTATGGACCGCAAACTATGAAAAACTACATTAAAAATTGATGAATTCTACATATGACCGCTGCCACCCAAACTAGGTAATCCTGTGTCTCAGGTGGCATTACATTTAACTTAGTGTCATCTAATAGTAAACTTCTTAAAACGTAATATTTAAAAAAGATTATTAATAATTACACAACCAATATTAAATTTAACTATTTTTGTACATGTTTCTAATGTTGTAGTTACGATTTAAACAATAAAGTTTTTTGTTCTGTTGTGCCTAACTTTTGTCCATGACTTCACTCACCTATGCCTCGGAAACTATTTTTTTGGTTCAAAGGTAGGTAACCTATGTCTTTTTTCGTACCTCTAACATCGTGTATGCAAAATTTTATGATGTCTTATTGAGTATTTAAGCCATGAAAGCGTAACAAATAAAATCACATTCATATCTATAATATTAGTTAGCATTTATAATAAGGAATAAATTCTATTTGCACAATCACATATGAGATACATTATAGTATTATTTGTCTTTAAATTTTACCCTCATATTGCACTCTACGCAACATTCTTTGTTCCCACTCTTCCTATATTATAGATTAGCTGTACTCGCAGCTCCGCACGCGTTTTTTAAAATCGTATTAAAGAATTATAGAATTGTGAGACTATGTATAATTACATAAACGCTCTTTAAAGACAATTGTAAGTACGACGCGCACGCCACTAAAGTAACATGTAACGTGTACAGTAGATATATAAATACAAAAAGCGTGCCAAATGAGGTTTGTCATCAACAACACATTTGGAACCTTAACCCACCATATAACTACCTCAGTGCTCACTTACACTGTATAAGGAACTAACGAAACAATAACTTAAAATAGTATTATTAAGATTTACATTTACATTACATTTAATATACATTGCTATTATTATAATTAAGATTTTGTGCCTATATAAAAAAATAAACGCTTGTCTGTTCCGCAACAAATTGTATTATGGAACTCTTTACGTAATACGTTTATAATCTAAGGTCTTATTAGGAAGACCTCTATATCATTAATGTTATTAATAATTATAATGCCGAACTGTAAACAATAAGCTGACAATTATTTCTCTTATTCAAAATAAAGAATGAGTTGAAATCTTGTTAAATTTCATGCAGACAAAGTCGCGGGCAACAGCTAGTCTAAAATAGAATAACCTATAAAATAGAATACTTTTTATTAGGTTCGCTATCTACCAGTGAAAACCGATGTAACCGTTTTGGTGACAGCTTTGGGCGAAGCCACGGTTAACAGCTAGTATAAACTAAAATTGCCTAAATTACTTTTTGTAAAATCAGCTGTCTGCTAGTGAAAGTTTCATGAAAACTGGTCCAACCGTTTTGGAGATAGCATTGCGGGCGAAACCACGGTTAACAGCTCGTATAAGCTAAAATTGCTTGAATTACTTTTTATAAGGTCAGATATCTATCAATAATAATTTTGTGAAAATCGGTTTAATCGTTTTGAAGATAATGCTGCGGGCGAAGCCACGGTTAACAGCTAGTCTAAATTAAAATGGATTAAATTATGTTTTAGAAGAGCAACTATCTGTCAGTGAAAGTTTCGTGAAGATCGGTTGAACTGTTTTGAAGATAGTACTGCGGGCGAAGCCACGGTTAACAGTTAGTCTAAATTTAAATATATTAAATTACTTAAAATGATGTCCGCTATCTGTTGATGAAAGTTTGGCGAAAATCGGTACAATCGTTTTGGAGATAGCATTGCAGACGAAGCCGCAGTTAATACCTAGTCTAATTTAATGTAGCCTAAGATACCCGCTGTAATTTCAGCTATGTGTGAGTGAAATTCCTGTCAAAATCGGACTAGCCGTTTCGGAGATTAACCGGAACAAACAGACAGACCGACAAAACATTTAAAAATTGCATTTTTGTTATCGGTAGCGTGTATACTTTCGTACCCAAGTAGTAAAAAAAAATATTTTGATATTACATACAGACACTTCATTTTTATTATATGTATAGAAGATTACAAATTGTAAAAAAATTGTTCTCTAACTTCCGAACTTGTAAATAGAAATTTTAAAACTTAAATGCACCTGAATCCGCGAGGTGCTGCTAGTTAATATTATTTAAAGCAAACAGAATATATACACACTTATTATTTACAGTCATGAGCGAAGTATTTTCTGTCAATTTTATCAGAATCTTCCATCTTCCCACACAGTGTTGGCAATTGAATATTATATTTTACCAGAAATACCGGCATATTCCACTTCTATTTTCCTTCCCAGTTAACGGCTCAGTTGTTTTGAATAAGACCTTTTGAAATATAAAAGCTCTGTACAAATTAATAAACGAGTTAGAGAGTCGTTAAAATAAATAACAAATTGAATATAGTTGAATTTCATTTATAAAAATTTAGAGATACATCTCTCTAAATTTCTTCTCAGCATACTATGAATTCGCCGTGCGGGTGCCGCGTCCATCGCGTGGCAGCGAGAGAAACTCCGAGTAGTTCCCGAGACTTGTGACACGGGTGTAGGTTTAATGTACCCTTTCCAATGTACATTAACACCCCCCTTCACTACTCGTGCTTCTCTCCCTGCCTATCCAAATCTGGTATGAATCTGCTAATGCGGCTTTAGAGGCTCGTTCTAATATAGAACTGGCTGCAGTTCTGGATAGACCGAGTTCTTTCAGCAGGCTATAGAGAGATTTTGCTGGTATACCTTTCGCTCCCACTTCTACGGCATATACATGAACTACATAACCGTTTTTAGTTAATTCGATTACAATGTCGTAATACCTGTCTAGCTATATCTCGTGCTCTTTAAGAATATTAGTTTCCTAAGGAACGGTACGCTCGACAAGTACCACGCCATTTGTATGTTTAATAATTAATTAAAAATTAAAATACCTATTAATAATTATAATCAGTAAAAATATCTTTCAACTGTACCCGCGGTTCCACTCATATAAGGTACATATAATATATACTCATAATTATTGTGAAGGACTTTAATAGAACTTGTTTATGGCAAGAACTATTTTTATTACAAGCCTTTATTTAGCTTGCAATGTTTGCTGGTTTATTTATGTCAAATCTTATAGCTGAAACACGAAAGAATAAAGATACAATGGCGAATTTGAAAATTCCATACACATTCCGCCATACACATTGAAATAAAAATCTGGTTAGGATTTTAAGGGTATTTGTATAAAGGTTTATTTTTTAAAATATAAATAATAAATATTTTCTGTTAGTAATTTCTGATCTAATTATGTACTGCATAGTTTTGGTTAAGACTTAATAGTTTCGCTTGAATATTGTCACTTTAGTGGTAGTTATTTTGTGTCAACTATACGTCTTCAAAACATATTCCATATTTTACTGAATATAAATTGATCTAGGTTTAAAAATACACGTAAATCGGTTCAGTGATTTTGAGTTATGTGTGTATTAACAGACAGATAGGTATAAAATGAGATATTATTAATATATATATATAACTGATTGACTAACATACCAAAGCGCAGACCAAACTTTGGTGGTTAGGGCCTTTTACACTATAGGTGGAAGGTAACAGTATAGGTTACATTAAGGAAGAATTTTCGGAAACTTAACCCTTAAGGTAAAAAGGGGTTGTAAAATTGTATGAAAATCTGTCAATTTCCGTTGGTCAGTTAAATGTTCTTTAATATTAGATATAAAATAAAATAATTACTGCATAAAGAACGGGAACTAAGCCACGAGCGATCGTCAGTTTTTTTTAATATATAGATTTAAATATAACAAGTAAGTGCCGTACAAACATAATGACATTTAACATTACATTCGTATGATGAGGAGTATAAATTACGAAATCAAATTAAACCTCGACTCTACGGATTACTCAGTCCAATAATTATTGATAGTCATCGAAACGAAAAGAGTAATGTTTAAATTTCCACATCATTATAATTGCATTATTCGACATAATAAATACATTTTAATGATCGTCATCGGTGTAAAGTAAATCGCATACATTTTATCCTCAATAAAGCATATGATATCGTGTCAGTTTTAATACAAACTAAAATGGAAATGTTGAAAATACTAATTCTAATATTCGTTTTACATTTCACACGGGTAAGACTGTACATTCGTATTAAAAACTAGCTGTGCCCGCGACTTCATCCGCGTGGAATCTTATGTAAAAAACAATGATTAATAAAGTCCTGAATTTATCTGTATGTCAGTCAATTTACATATCTATTTTTCGCTCGTACTTAGCCTCGTCTTCATTAAAATTACAATAACTTTTGATATAGTGGACCGATTTCAATGAAACAAAGACTAAGTTATCCTTGAAGACATGCTTTATGTATTTCTGTTATGTGGTTTTATTGTGAACTTAGTACTTTAGCAGTGATGCGTGTTCATACAAACAGATAAACAGACAAGTGGACAGACATATAGACAGACATTTCTAAAAATGATTGAAATTTATTCTGTTACTTATTCCTAGCCACTTGCAACAATTTTTTTCACGAAATTCGAAAAAGTATTGACACATTATATCTACATTATTATTATATCTATAGATAATAATGATGAAAAAATACTATATTATGTTATTTAATTAAAATCAAAAGTAAAAATAAATACAGGCTCCAAAGTTCTCACAAAATGAAATTCTGTGAATATGATATTTTTTAACATATATATTAATACGTGAAGCCCAAATTTTGTATCCCTTTTTGAGAGAAATGCGCGAACGGATGAACGTGAAACTTGGCATAGTTAAAGTTTATATGGAGGAGAAGTGCAGAAAGCTATTTATTTTATATAAAATGCATTCATTGTAAGTACATTAAATTAATTAAAATATGCATTACTCACACTTCTGGTTCAATTTTACACAACATATACAAACATGCAAATTAAAAAGACATTTTGACTTCTGTCAATAAATCAATAAAGGACTTCAAAAAAGGTTGTGAAGGAGGTTGCTATGCTCGACTGTATGTATTATTTTACTCTTACGTTCCGATTACCCTTTTTCATTCTACATTCAACAATGATATTAATCCTAATAAAATTCAAACTTTAAAAAATCAATGAATTATGGTCGAATATTGACCATTGGGCGCCCACTAGTAAATATAAAAATACCAGTAGGATTTGAAACACAAAACACGCGGCGTGTGCTACATATAATGATGCATAAATAATTCAACAAATAATTTAATTCCACCGCAAATAATAGGTTTATATATACATGAGTTCTACTCTAAATAATTTTTATAGTAAAATACCCTGTTTTTTTTTACAAGTATTGTCATGGTTTTTTTTTACAAGAATTGTCATGTTTTTTTTTAAATTCCATATAAACAAAGGTTAAGGATGATGAGCAAGATTTTTGGAATCATTTGAAATTTTAAATCTTTATGAGGCTATGGGAAATCATTGTATCATACAAATTTTTTGCTTTTTAATTTTACCAAATATATATCAAACTAGATGTACCCGCAGCTTTACACGCATTTTTTTTTCAATTGTATTAAAGAAATATAAAATTGTGAGGCCATGTACGATTGTAGAAATGTTCTTTTTAAATAATCGTAAGTAGGACACATACGTCACTTACAGTAACATGTAACATATATATTAGACTAGCGGAAACGGCGAACGTTGTCCTGCCCTGACTATAAAAAAATCCTTCACAAATTATATACTAAAACCTTCCTCATGAATCACTTTATCCACTGGTGAAAACCGCAAGAAAATCTGTTCAGTAGTTTTTGAGTTTATCGCGAACAGACAGACAGGCAGACGCGGTAGGGGACTTTGTTTTATACTATGTAATGATACCAATAATAAAATACTAAGAGTATATTCAATGAGCAACATATTTGAAACCTTAACCCTCCATAAAACTACCGCAGTGCTTACTTATACAGTACTAGCTGACTCGTGCAACTTCGTCTGCATCAAATCGGTTATCACCGGTTTCAATTGTATTTTTAACGCGAATAATTTTAATTAACCTAAAACCCGATTGCAGGCCCACCTACGGTATCCAATTGTGAATTCAACATATCACGAGATTCACTCGAACATATAACCAGATGGTATATGAGAAATATTTTAAAATAAGCCTACAACCCATTCGTAGCATCATCTACCGGGTTCAATTAAAATAAAACTAACTTACATATATTACACATTACCTACATATACAGCCAATATAGTTTATCATAAAATATCAAGTTGATAGTTAAATTGTAAATTAAACGATAAAATATATTCATAAAATAAATAATGATAAATGAAACACTGAATGATATTATAACTATTTTCAACTTGTATTAAAACTTTTTCACACTCCATTGTAATAAAAGAAAAATATAAATATTAAAAAGATATGAGCACGACGTGTCAACTGTCAGTTGCCTATAACTATTTGTCTAAGAGCTAGGCAACGGTTTCGACAGCGAATTTCAGTAAGCCAGTGTTTTATATATTTTTATGTTGGCTGCTGGTAAACGTTGCGTTTATTAGTGCATATCGGACCTTTGAAGACAAAGATATTGATTTTTATATAACTTTAAAATGTTTTGTTTTTCACTAACTTTGAAACGCTACTAAAACATGAAATTATTATTGCCAGACCCCTTCTATCTTCAAAATTATTATTAATAATTATAATGTTCAATTGAAAACAACGAGTGAGCTGACTGACGTCTTGAAATTTGCATAAATACAAACAGACTATGATACTTGATATCTGTTTAAGCAGTTTTTAATATTCGACAATTTAAATAGTGCTCATTGAACTCGATACAGTAGTCTTATATGTTACTATGGTTATTGAGTTATGAAGACGAAAGCGCGGTAATTTAAAAAAATAGCAGCCAAGATGTCCAAAAAGACAATATAATTCAAATTAGATACATACATACAGATATATGAATTTCAATTATATTTAATCTTGGAGTCCAATACAACGCACGACCTACGTACATATTTACAGTCAACAACATATTTTTTGCTAAATTTCGTGCGGACGAAGTCGCAGGCTACAGATAGTTTAAAATAGAATAACCTAAATGACTTCTTATAAGATCTGCCGGTGAAAGTCCCGTAAAAATCGGAGATAGCACTGCGGGCGAAGCCACGGTTAACAGCTAGTCTAAATTAAAATAAACTAAGTTATTTTTTATAATGTCCGTTATCTGCCGGTGAAAGTCCCGTGGAAATCAGTCAAACCGTTTCGGAGCTAGCACTGCGGGCGAAGCCACGGTAAACAGCTAGTCTAAATTAAAGTAGCCAAAGTAACCCACTATAATTTCAGCTATCTGCCAGTGAAATTCATGCTAAAATCTGACAGACAGAAAGACAAACAGAAAGACCGACAAAAATTTTAATAATTGGAGCCCGCGAGGCAGACCCTCAAAGTGGCCGTCTCCGCCAAAGGAAGACAGGCAGGAGGAGAAGGCGCTTCGCCCAACTCCTCCTGCCACCGTAGCCGGACCTGAGGGGATGGGCC
>MU158728.1:1241256-1262412 GCA_015888305.1 Antheraea pernyi | reverse complement strand
AGGTTGTAGGGTTAGGTAGGTAAGGTTAGGGCTAGGAGTAGGTCTGTAGGGATAGGTTTAGATTAGGGTTAGGTAGGATAGGGGGCGGGATTTGGTAGTGTAAGCTAGTTTAGGCTGGAAGGTCCTTCAGGAAGGCTGAGGTGGATGAGGAGTAAACCTCGACAAAAAATCAACCACGGGACGACGGCGGAGCGGCTTTGTCTCTCCGCTGCCGACCGAACCCAGGGAGAAAGGGGCGGGGGCCCTGGACTCTCATTGCACGGGTTCGGCGGGCTGGGAGGCAGTCTCACAACTGGGCAGCCTCAGTCGGGTGTGGCGTGGGAAACGCCTGCCGCCGGGGGTGTTGCGGAGCTTGCTAACGCAACCCCGGGACACTCCCATAGTGCGGCGTAGGTTGTCGTGGAGTTTTTAGCCGGTTAAAGTCGCCGTATGGCACCACCCCTGCGTGGCAGCACAATGGCTGGTGGTCGGTTCAGGTCAGGCCTTCCTCCGGGGGCCTGACAGTCCATGATGGATTTTTCTCTCCACCTAAAAAAAAAAAGGTTACCTTACATAGGTCGCGAATTGCATGTATCAGGCAACAGCCAAAGCCGAGGTGTGCCGCGCACCCTTGAGCTAGTTGTCAAAATAAAATCGGCTGAGTACCTTAAGCGCTCGCCTTAGTAGTCCAGTGAAGCCGTTAAGACCTTGCTTAGTTATTGGTTATTGCGTAGTCAGTTCGTAAAAAAAAATATTTTTTTTATGTTCACTGATATAAAACACGTGTTGTAGATTCATATATATTTGAATAACTACCTTGAATAGTGTTATCAGTTCTTAAGAAAACTTGACCGACAATTACCAACCAACTTCATGGTGTCGCTTTTAGATGTCGATGAGCACGCGAATCGTAAAAACTCGCTCTCATTATATTTCGCAGACGTACTGAATGAAGTATAACTTCAAAAACAAATCATATTCATAAGAACGAAGTTATATATATTCTATTGGATACTGATTACTGAATATTTTACCGCACACCAATATTTAGTTTGGCTGCTACGTGATCTTAATTCTGAGCAAGTTTTCGTTAAAGTGTTCTATATTGAATTATTCTAAGGTTATTTGCATTATCAGCGTTACTAGATTATGTTATTCGAGCTCAAAGGGATACCTTCGAGTCTTTGTTAAGATATTTATACAGTAAATTATTATTGTAGCTTAAGCTAATAACATTCATAGGTAAGATACACACTTGCTATTTATGTTTTAAAATACATTCTTGTGAAAATAGTTTCGTCGTTTCAATTATGAAGGAATAAGTTATTTAACTATGTATTTTATCTATATTAATTGTGGATTATATTTTTTGAAGTGAAAATTATGGCACCGTGGGGAAAATTTGCGTTACGCGTTAAACATAGTACCATAAATACATATTTGTGTATGTAGAAGTGTCTGTCGGGATCTAGTCGTATACCAAAAGTTATCGAAGGTGGTAGAGCCATGCTGAAGTTGTTACTGGTTTCAACACGAATGGGTCGGCTCGCGGGGTGAACATGAAGTAACAGTGTTTGCTTTGTTGCGTTTCGTTCGGTCAGTGAGAGCGCCTAAGGCCCACTTCCCTCCCCTCCCCGACTTTCCCATGCCCATCCCCCAAACACAGGCTGGCAACGCACTTGCAACTCCCCTGGTGTTGCTAGTGTCTATGGACGGCGGTGATCATTTACCATCAGATGACCCGTCTGTTCGTTTGCCACCTATTGCATAAAAAAAGTAAATGTACACTTAAGTATTTATACTACGAGGCTTCGTATAGTAAATAGTTTATGAACGCTTTCATAATATATATAATTTAACACAGATATAAGCCAAAGAAGAATTGTAATATTGTCGTCACTTCTAACCCCCATGTATATATTTTGGAATTTTAGTGATTTAAAGTCACCCTTTTTATATGTTATATTAGAATCTCTATAGAAGAGAAATCCTACCTAGCCTAGATAATAAGCCTGAAAAGTCTACATATCTGTCAGTAAACGTTTGGTTAAAAATTGCAGACACTTCATTTTACTTACACGTAAAGTTTTTTTATTTTAATTCTGAAAACATTACAGGCAATAGAAGTGGTTCCATCGAAACACAAAGTAGAATACTTCAACCCAAAGTATCTACGCTTTATGACGGTCACTTTTCTGAAGCGAAGTCGCAACAGTCCTTACTATGTGAGCTTGGAGCTCGACTCTTACGTGGGAGTCGGGAATAATCTCACGGTGAATACTTATGAATAATTATATTATAATACAATAGTTTATTACTTTTATCACAACCATCTACAATCTACCATCCATAACACTTTAAGGGTCTTCATTTAAGGGTCATACAAGATGCTTCGCAAATATCACATATGCGGGGGTGCGGGGGGGTAGGGTTTTACAGCCTGACTGGGTCTCAACCACCATGTATATGGCGAAAAAGCCCATCACAGTGATTCGCTTTTGCGGGTCACGTTTCGGGATCAGCCTGTGCATATCGAGCTTTTCGCAGGCCGGCATGACAGCGGCGACCGGCGATGGATACTGTGTCACTCGGTGGTCGCCATTGTTTTTGCATTGTACTGTGCTTACCATCAGGCTCAGTGCAGTCATTTTGCCGTGATACTATAAAAAGAAAATCCCATGACTCGGGTATCGTAGGGACTATAACATTGCACTTCTATAGAAGTCCACACACGCGTACCTCTAGTTCGGCGACATGTCTATGACGTCAGTACCGCGCGACGTGTTCGCCGAGGTATTGCGAATCAAGCAAAAAATTTATAAGTTACTTATATATTTGTTGGAAAGTCGTCGCGGCGATTTTTAGTTATGGGGAAAAGAGATAGAGAATTGTCAAAGTTTCTATAATTACAAACTTATAAAGAATTAAAAAAATATAGGTGATTAGGATGTCATTCTTGACGTATCCGTCAATGGCCAACCCTGTCATCTTCGGGATAAGTGCGAATGAGGCTCACCAAAGCCGAGAGAGACTGCCTCGTCTTTTTTTGCTTTGCTCCCGTTATCATTTTTTTTTATTTAAACAAAATTTTTCTGCAAACCATGTAGAATACATTTTTTTTAATGTAAAACATGTATAGAGGCGTGTCAGGCAGACTGTTAGCGTGGTGACGCGTCGCCACGGCATGCGTCGCCACGCCATATAATTTTGGTAATGAATGAATACAAATGTTTATTACGTAAACGGTCATCTCTTTCTTGAAAAAAAAATTAATATTTTATTTTTGCTTATGCCATATTTATTTATTATCAAAAACTATCCTCTTATGCATATTACCCATACAAAATAATATCTATGTTTCATATCTGCCATTCATCCCGCGATAGCTCGCAATTTTTTACAACTTACTTATAATTCTAAATCTGCAATACAGTAATTGCAGATTTTTGCTGAATGAGTTCGATAATTGTTGGACATATATTTTTCATCTTTAAAATGTATTTTTTTTCTGTCTAATTAGTTTGTGCAATTTAATTTAATTGTATGGTTGTTCCAATAATAAGGTATTTCTTTCTTCTTTCTTTCTTTCTTTCTATAGATATAAAGCCCCGCTATGCATTTTTCTTTGTTTTACTTTTATTATAATAATATAGTATTTGTTTTATTAATCATAATTGTTTCCCACACAGTTAAAGATGGCCTTATTGGAAGAAATTAGCAGCGGGCATTATCAGCCGACTCCGATACAAGGAGACTACAAACTGTGCGATTTTTTATACAAAGAACCGTTCTTTGGGCAAATGTACGCTAAACAACTACCCGGTAACTGGAGCTGTCCATTCCCACCTGTAAGTCAAATAGAGTACACAGTTTTCAAAAATTAGTTAAAATAAGTGACTTATGTATAAGTTGTGTTGTGGTTAAAGCACTTCCCGTGAGAATATTTTACTATGTAATATTTAAAAGCTATACATATACTATACACTAGCTGTTCCCGCGACTTCGTCTGCGTGGAATAGTTACTTTGGGCAAACGTTAATATGCAGCGAAAGCTCTAAAAAGGAAAAAAACATTTTGAAACATTCTTCATTGGTGCTTCGTTCCTATTAGAGA
Source organism: Antheraea pernyi (assembly GCA_015888305.1). NCBI lineage: Eukaryota > Metazoa > Arthropoda > Insecta > Lepidoptera > Saturniidae > Antheraea > Antheraea pernyi. The sequence continues at coordinate 1,258,320 of MU158728.1, read as the reverse complement.
AACGAGATATCTAACATCGATTTTTTTTTTCAAATCGCACCAGTAGTTCCTGAGATTAGCGGCTTCAACCAAACAAACAAACCTTTGGGTGTAACAATAAACACGATAACAGTTTATATATATAACAGTATAATGACAGTTGATAGTTTTTGTTTACAATGACAATTACGCGGAGACAACAATAATTACGCGTAGCAAGTCGCGAGGTACAGGTGTCACGTGCCATTCGTCTCGTAGCTCGGACGGACTGCCGGTCCGTATCTGCGCGGGCGCAAACTATTCTGCGCCCCCGCCTCTTCGTCCCGTGGCGGGGACTGAGCTCGCGAAACAATAGAGTGTAATGCCACAAACCCTCTATATATTTTTTTTTCTCGAACTGACTACGCTATTGAGGTCTTCACAGCTTCACCGGACTACTCACAAACCCTCTAGCTTTATAATATTAGTATAGACATAAATCAAATTGTATTATTTGTTGTTAATTTGAATTAGTATTCAAAACGGCACAACATATTTTTACAAGCAGACAGATGACATAAAACTGAAATCACTACGAAGATACGATGTCAAAGTTAATCATATAGTTTCTGAACAGAAAACTTTCTCTCGTCTTCAAAGTTTTCAGTGAATTAATTGTGAGTTTTCGTACGATTGTGATTCTCAAACTGTATAATTGAAATAGCAAAGGCAAAATCAAACTATAAAACTAAAATTTCGAGTGTCACAGTGTCAATTTTCACACTTTTGTTATTTGTCATTCTCATTATGCGTTGGTAATTTTGTTATTGTTGATTTATACCAAAATGGATATTGTGCATTCTTCAAAAAAAACATTATTGATTGAATGGTACAGAATCAATACACTGAAACGCCGCCCAATGACAAGCTATTGTAAAATGGATAAACAATTCTCCATAAGAGACACTCCCATTTGTTCAATTCTTCTGGTAATCACTGGTAATACGTTGTAGGAGTTTTTTAATCTCTAATATATACCAAGAATCATTTCCATAATAGATTTCAGAAGCGATGATGGTTCAATGGTTAGTGTGTTCGGACAAGGTACGAATCTTTGTGAATGACCAGGAACTTTCGCTGAAGGAAAATATCGTGATAAAACTAGAGCATGGTGATGTTTTATAAGAAAGGCGGCGGAGAGGGTCCGCGAAGATGACCCTCTAAGCCCATCCCTCATTGCATAGATCCAGTGGACGAGGGGAAGGCAGCTGGTGTGTACCCACTATCTGTCTCCCTATTAGGACGGAGCCTGGTGGCCACCTTCCGTCGGGCCGACCGTTGGGGCGCCTATCCAAGGGGATAGCCTAGCAATCCTAGCATAGTTCGATTACTTGCGACAGAAAGATGGTCCGGCGGGTCAGTCACGCGATAGGGGGTTCCAGAGGGGTAGGCGTATTTTTTTTTATATTTTCTAAGGTACTTGGCAAACTACTATCCTCAAGTTGAAGATCTATTGCCAAGCATCTATAGATGGTTGGACTTGAGAGCCAGTACCTCTAGGCTTAACGTGTTTACCATCTTGAACCAAATCCTCATTTCACATCGGATGAGTTTGTGGTCAAATACTAAACCCTTTAGAATATAGAAAAGCAGATGGATTAAAGGACTACTTTCTATGGGTTGTTTAATTATATTTAGATATAGCTGTGCCAGCGACACCGTTCGCGTGGAACCTAATGTAAACATAAAAACAACTTTTGATAGAGTGAACCAATTTTAATGAAACCAAGACTAAATGTTACCGACGATATGCTTTATGATTTCCTTGCTTTTATAGTGAACGCAGTACTTTAGTAGTGATGCGTGTTCATACAAAACAAATGAAATCAAATCAAAAATACTTTATTCAGTTTAGGCCCAATAAGGCGCTTATGAACGTCAAAACTACCACCGGTTCGGAAAACAACCCAGTCACCGAGAAGAACCGGCAAGAAACTCGATGGGGACCTCTTTTTAACATATATATATATATATATATATTTTATACGTTACAATACCGTTTTTAGTAGATGCACAGAGAGGAGTCAATTCCAGACGTCACCATCGTTCACGTATTGATCCACTCTATAGTAGCCTTTCGACACTAAAACCCGCTTGACATGGTGCTTAAATTTACAGTCCGGCAAATCGGTAATATGTTTTGGGACTTTATTGTAAAACCTAACACTATTACCTAAGAAACTATTCCTGGTTTTGCTAAGTCTGAAACATGGGACGACCAGTTTGTCACAGTTTCTAGTATTTAGATCATGCCGGTCTTTTACAAAACGCAGATTTTCAAAGTTTTTACAAAGAAACAGATAGAGAGACGGACATCTCTAAAAAAGATCGAGACGTATCTTATTACTCAATTCTAGACACTTTCACCAATTATTTTTCAGAAAATCCAAAAAGTACAAACACGTAACATACATTTTTATTATATCTATAGAAGAAGATTTTTATATATATTTATTTATTTTATTTATATTTAAATTCGTCCCTTTAGCCTTTTACTAAATGTATAGATAATGCTGATCTTAAAAAAAATATTACAAAAATATACTATAAGTTTCGAACTGGCATACGTCATGTTCTACAAATTGCTTGATTATTTCTTAAGTCTTTCTTATTTCAGGGAGAATATCATTTCAAAGATTTGATTATTCATTTAGAAAATTTTCCATTTCACATCCCGTTCACTTGGTCCTCGATTATTGTGAGGACTCGTGCGGACATTCAAGGCGTATTGACAACAACGAACGAAGAGGTCTTCAGATGGAAAACATATGTAACCGTAACACAAAAGATGAAGAAAGGTGGCTCGGACTCTAAAAAGAAACCATAAAAAACGATTGTTTAAAAAGCGTACAGAGTTAAGAAATTATATTAATACCAAGCGGTAACTTGAAACGGATGGTACAACATTTTAAGCTTACTTTATGTCTGTGTTAATTATATGAAATCTCCAAGTTCAAAATATACCTATAATGTAAGCTGTCTTTCTTTTTTTTCTAATTTTGTATTAGTATTTGTCGTATTATTATGTGTATAGATGTATTACTATACTTTGTTTTGGTTAATATTTATACATACAATTGTCTGTCCGTGTGTATGTGACTGAACTCCTCCTAAACGGCCGGACAGATTTTGATGAAATTTTTGTGTGTTCAGGTGGTTTCGCCAGCTAACTGATATTGCCACTGCTAGGTTAGTCTACTTCGCCTACTACCATAGCTTAATGTTTTATGGCATTCTGTTGTGGGGGAGAGCAGCTGAGGTAGACGCCATATTTTTATAAAAAAAAGGGCAGTTCGATACTACAACGTCCGATGATACAACGTTATATATTATTTTGATATATTATTATTTTATAATATGTTTTATATGCACATATATTACAGTTTATTTTTTGATAATTTATGTCGTATTTATCACTTTTGTTTTATTTGTACATCCTAAAAAGCCCCGATTTTACTTTATAGAACATATCCATCCAAAGGTTGCCAGGAAGAGATTGGTAATAAGGCCGCTCTTTGTACTAACCATATAATTCAAATGTCTTATATTGTGTATATATAATGGTGTACATTAAAAATTGATCACGAATTTAGTTTTTTTTGTCCATTGTTTCCATGTCTAGTTTTAACTCACAAACTCCTTGAACGATGTACATGGGAAATATAATTTCCCAGTTGGTAAAATATAACAATAATCAATTTTATATAAAAAAAATCCTGATATAAAAATATATTGAAGAAATTAATAGGTATTTATGCTAAACCAATTTTAATAAAATTTTGTGAAATATATGTTACGATAATACCATACATTATCATCATCTATGTCTAGTGGTTATACAATAATGACAAACATCCATACACCCTTATAAACTTCGTCGTTTCATAAAATATAGAGATTATAAAATATAAAAAAAACGCCAGACGAAAATTATCAATCGTGTAATAAACCTGCGTGAATAGCATAGCATATAGCATAGCATAGCATAGTGTATATCAAAATGATCACTATACACCTTAGTTTGTTTCGATACCACTATAAAGTAACAACAAAATACGTTACTATATATTGTCTATACAGATCTACTCGGAAGTTTAAATCGAAGTCTGTGATTTCTATACGCCTTTGTGATAGTTATACCTCGGTCGTAGTTCGAGTAAAAACTTTGCAAGCCTTCCTTATATATCTATAAGAAGGCCAGTGAAGTAAATATCTTACGATCGTAGGAAATACCACATATACTAGGATTTTTTTAGTACCTTACGTTTTAGCGTTGTATCATACTTTCATCTGATGTTAATGTTGTTTAGAAAGAAAGAAAGGTATAGAAAGGGACTGGCTGTTAAGCGCCGATGCCGGGACATACCTATATTTGCTTGACGGTAGGTTTTCAAAATAAGAATGAAAGTTAACCAGGCGAATCTTCACCGAATTCGTTTGCAAGGTTGGGAAGCTCCGCGATCGACGCAGTCTCCGAACATATTTACCACAGATTATCCCCAATTTATTAAAATACGTAAACTTTTATATGAATGAAAAAATATAAATGCGTTGTCCGGTTTAAAAAAAAATGTTAAACGGAGGCAAACGAACAGGTTGGTCACCTGATGTTAAGTGATCACCACCGATAGACACTAGCAACACCAGGGGTCACAAGTGCGTTGCCAGCCTGTGTATGGGGGAAAGGAGGTGGGCCTCCGGCGTTCTCACTGACCGAACGAAACGCAACAATGCAAGCACTGTTATTTCACGTCGGTGTTCTGTGAGAGGGCGGTAGGTACTACCCCGGGCGAGCCGACCCATTCATGCTGAAACTAGTAATAGCGTGGCTCTACCACCTTCAAAACTTCTGTCTAGAAGTCAAACTTATCACAAATAAATTACTATCAAGTAAGTACAATTCAATATAATAAAATAATTTCATCTAACTATAACAACACTCTCTATTCATGGGTTCTGAGTTTTTCCAACTGTTAATCAGTTTCAAAGTCAAGCAATTAAACTAAAAAAATAGATTATCTTTAACAGTTACTTTGAAACTTGAAGTCGAATTCTTTGACATCTTTTCTTATAAAAGTGTGAATGGTCAATACTTTTAAGCTCCTAATAACAACTACATATATCTAAACAAATAAATTATGTAAAAGGTTTCCTATATAAGGGAAATTAATATAAATTGCCGAACATATGTAAGCGTACGACTTCAGAGCGTTTCAACCTGTTTGGTTAATTATTTTTTTGTTGTATGTTTAATTGTCCGGAGGCAGTATGTATGAAAAAAAAAACGTTTGTCAAATCTTCCGAAAAAGCCACGTATTAAAAAATCTCCATATAAAAAAAGAGAGAAAAAAATCTCCAAAAAAACGTACAGAATTTATTATAAGAAATCTAAAGAGAACATTTGATCTCATTTTCTTCATAAGTACATTGGTGCGAAACCAGGGCACGAAGCTAGTAAATTATATGAATAAAACGTAAACAATCGTAGGTCGCTGCAACTTCTGATTACGTGTCAAATTGTTCAAACGAGGCACGAGCAACGTTCAAACGAACTGGAACAATCGCGAAGCAACCGCTTTCCACTTTATAAAAAGGAAAAATATTTATGTCTATACTCTTTCGTTTTCAATTGAAATAAATTTGTATGTATTCAAACTATATATAGTTAATACTATTCTTTATATATAAATTACTTCTGTACGTGTGTATGTCACTGAACTCCTCCTAAACGGCGGGACCGAGTATGTTTAAATTTTGTGTGCGTGCTCCAGTGGATCCGAAAATGGTTTAGATCTGACAATTGAGTCTGGTTTGGACCGGGGAGGATGGGTCGGGGGACCCATCTTCCCATTGCACAGGTCCGGCGGAAGGAGGAGACGGCCGGTGTGTACCCGGCTGTCTCCTAACAAGACGGGGCCCGGCGGCGGCGCTTTCGCTACTGGGCCAACCGCTGGGGCGGCACGATGAAGTCGATAGAGATCTCGTGCCGCCCCAACTATAGCGGCAGACGTACACCGTGGGGTTTTAGTCCGTGCGACTCGGACATAACCCACCCTCTCCCCCGGGAGGGTGGCGTATCCATAAGGGATTTCCCCACGTTAAAAAAAAAAAAAAAGGTGGCGCTGCAGTTGAATTTTAGTTTTTGTTTTTAATATCAACACAGGACAACGTCCGCCTGGCCCGCTATTTTAATATAAAGTTTGACATTTTATTTTTATTATCTACTGTAATAATATATAACAACTGCGACCTTTTCACACATATTTACATATTTTGAGTTCTGTTTAATTGTGTCATGGAAGTATTTTTTGTATCACGACATAATGACTGCACTATGCCTGATGGTAAGCACAGTACAATCTAAAAACATTGGCGACCACCGAATGACACAATATCCATCGCCATTCGCCGCTGTCATGCCGGCCTGCGAAAAGCTGGATATGCATCGTCTGGTCCCGAAACGCGACCCGCAGAAGCGAATCACTATGACGGGCTTTTTCGCTATATACATGGTGGTTGCGACCCTGTCAGGCTGTAAAGCCCTACCACCCCGCTTTCGCCATTGCGTCGCTCGTTATTCAGAAGGATGCACCACACGCAGGTGAGGTTGGCTTGGGTGTCTCAAGTCTTATGATGATATTCGACACCCCTTACACCAAGTATCAGTCCAACCTATTATTATTCTGTTTAAATATATAGTTCGTATTAAGGTTTTGATACAAATAGACTTGGCCTTACATTTGTAGCAACAGTACATATGGCGTGTTCAGCAATGGTGTGTTTCATTATAGATTATTTATAGAATCTTAAACCTTAAAGATTTTTCTTTTTAATTTTTAGTTCAAGAATATCCACCGACTTAAAATCCGTGTATCGTATGGAGTCCCAATAAAAATCAGCGCTGTAGTATTGCTTCTATTGCAGTATATTGTTGAATGGAGTTTACTAATTCCTGGACACGCAGATGTAGTCACGGGAAAAGGTAGAATTAAATATAACATTAATTACGCCATATACCCATTTCCATTTTCACAAAATACCATTAGAAACTGGACTTAAAACGTTTTACTTGCGACTGTTATTCTGAGCCAAAATAGACTACAAGCGAAAATAGCCTCTCACGGGCAGCTCATTACTTCCAACGGTCAGCCAGATTTGCCAAGTTCGTGAAAAGCATTCGCCAAGTCGACATAACGAATATAATAAATTAAAGCCGGAACAAAGAGTTTCTTGCTTGATAAAATCTCTTTTAAGCGTTTTCTTGTTTGTTTCCTCTTGTTTTATGAGCACTTGGTACTTTTTTATGAACTTGCGTATGTTCTTGGGCTTATTGTGAGCGTAATTTAATGTGAAATTACAAGACTCATGGAAATATAGACGTAGGTATTGTCCTGGCAATTACATATCGCTGCGATGTATATAGTCACTAAAAAGGTTAGGTTATTTAGATGTTCAGACTCTTTACTTGTGTATAAATGGGAATGTGAGTATGTTTGTTACGTTGTCACGCCTTAAATACTAAACCGATCGTCATGAAATTTTGCATATATATTGTCAAGTGTACAGAAAAGGGCTTAGGGTATCTTTTACCTAGAAAAAGTACTGTTAGCGAGAAGAAGAATAAATTTCCATTAACCAGAGCGAAGCTGTGGTTAAAAGTTAGTGGATATGTAAAGAGTTAGTCAAATTGATACCTCTGATTTGTTTTCCTACGCGATAACGTCTCATAAATCGATGAACGCCGACTACATATACAATAAAACATGACTCCTTGTCACGTTCCGCCTGCGTTGAGCGTGCAAGCGAGAGCGCGGAACAAGCGATAGAGAGGCGCGATCGACCTAAGCTTGTGACGCGTCTATTCTATTCCACTCCATCGGTCGATACGTTCGAGTCCGATAATATAGTTTCGTTAAATTATGATCCCTAAACCGACTTTACAGGCAACCAATTTTTTCTAATACGTATGTTTAGTATATTTTATTGTACTTTCGGATATATTGTACAACTTTTAGCAAACCCAATAAAGATAACCGGTGTTATTACAATAAAAGTTAAGTACGTATTGAACCCTGGTTTTAAAAAGGTCTCGTATTAAATGCACCGCGGTAGCTGAATGTTCGCCATTCTGCTCTTTTGTCTCGCTTTGGTTACGTTAGGTTAGACCTGTGAAAAAGGATAACGCGAACTGGCCTCGAGTGACCGCGGTGCATTTAATTCGAAACCTTTTTAAACCAAGTATTTAATACGTATTTAACTTTTTTGTTATAACACGGAACAAGTTTAAGCCTTAGTTTTGAAATCACAATCGTTAAAAGTATTTCAAAGAAAAACTATAATAAACATATTAATTTTAGTGTGATTAATTAATTAAAATTGCATACAATCTTTATAATGTCAGTAAGAATTATTTTTCTCCTATTAGACTATTATATATTTTTATTGAGAGAAGGTACCACTATCAGTCCTTCCGGCTCAGCGGTCCGGACGATTTTTACTCTATCACACACTGGTCTTACCACGAGTTACTTTGTCACTTATTTTACAGAACTCTTGAATAAACCCTTGTGAACTTTTGTTCTAAAGATGAATGTCTTTACAATCTCTTCTACTTTAATAGAATCTAAGGTCTTTATATTTTCTCTCACTGAATTAATACAAGTGAATACATTTTATGATAGTATCATATCATATTATATTCCTTCGAGATTTTCCTGTGTAAAATAATGGTATATATGTGGGATGTCGATTATTTTATAATGAAATATATACTTCTTTGTTTCTTACGATTTTAAATTAGGTTTTAAATTATTATTTTAAAGAGATAGACGTAAAATGTTAGGTTTTAAAACAATATAAAAAAAATTGCGCTGATAGAGATAAAAACGCTATAAAAAGTTTAAAGACGTGATTCATTTGAAATGCTGGAAAGAGGAGGCATACGAACGTCAACTGATGTTAAGTGACACTAGCAACACCAGGGGACTCGCAAGTGTGTTGCTAGCCTGTCTATGAGGGAAGGGGAAGGGAAAGGAGGACGGGAGGTGGACCTCCGTTGCTCTCACTGACCGAACGAAAGGTGTGAATACTGAGATGACACCTGATAGGTGAGAGTGGAGATGAATAACATGTTGTGCCGACCCTAGTTAGGTGGGTTAAGGGTAAGTATATAATGATGACACACTTATTATATAACTAGCTGGCTCGTGCAACTTCGTCTGCATCAAATCGGTTATCACTAGTTTCAATTATATTTTTAACCGAGAAACTTTTCAATAAACCTAAAACCCGATTGCAGCCACACCTTCCGTTTCCAATTGAAAACCCAAACTATCGAGGTACTCACTCAAACATATACCCAGATCGTATGTGAGAAATTTTAAAATAAGCCCACAACCCGTTATTAGCATCATCTACAGCGTTCAATTAAAATAAAAACTAACCTACATATATTGGCGGTAATGTAAAAAAAAGCTTGAGAGGTCTGTGGACCTCCAGTTGGAACGAAGTTCCTTTCCCTTTTTGAAGTTATACTTCTTTTGGCGCGTTAGGGAAAAACGATGAGAGTAAGTTTTTACGATGTCCGCGCACCCCGTCACGAAAAACAGACACCTTGAAGTTATTACGATCCGCGTACACCGTCACGAAAAACCGACACCATGAAGTTAGTTATAGTCAACATTTTGTTTCTTTGTATTTCTTTGTATTAAAAGTTTCAATGTATTAAATACATTTTTTCTATTGTTAGTGTCGTTTTTTCTACAACCGTAGAATAAGGTGAAAGATAAAAATTTTGAAAAGATTTTTATCTTGTTACGCCAAAGAAGTATAACTTCTAACGCGTGTACATAAGTACACGCACACTATTTTTAATTTTTATTATAAAGACTATTATCATTAAAAGAGGTCCAGTATGTTAGTTTTTAGGAATAATTCGAAACCAATGATCCGGTTTTAAAAATTGTCTCATTTACATACAGCTACGAACTCCTTGACTAACGTGTGCGTGATTAATTTTATTCTTATTAAATTATGAAGCAATTATAGCTAAGTGGTTAGCGTGTTCGGACATCGCGTCGAAATTAGATCAGTGTAAGTTCAAATTCATGCTGTGAATGAACCGAAGCTTTCGATGAAACGAAATATCGCAATGAAACCATAATCTGTTAGTAAGGATTTTTCTAAGCCCACCAGGCTTGCTACCACCCTGAAGTTGAAAAACTGTCACCAAGTACCTATCTATGAGTACTTCAAAGCAAGTCCCTCTAGATTAGCATGTTTAACATTGCCTTAAGTTTAACATGTGTGGAACACTTCCTACAACAAAAGAAACCTGTTGCTCCTTAGACAACAGCTATCTTCCAGTGAAATTCCCGTCGAAATCAGTCCGAAGGTTTCGGAGATTAGCCATAACGACCAGACAAAAATGTTAAAAACTGATGTCTTATTATAAATCCCGTATATACGCTTATATCCATTTAGAAAAAAATGTTATTTTGGTATTACAAACAGACATTTCTATTTTATGTATATAGATGAATAATATAATACTAAACAAAACAAAAAGTTTATTATTCAAATCATTGTAAGTAAACATAAATCGATTATTATCAACTAGCGGACCCGACGGACGTTATCCTGCCCTGATTATAAAAAAATCCTAGACAAATTAAAACATTCCTCATAAATTACTTTATTCACAGGTGAAAACCGCATAAAAATCCGTTCAGTAGTTTTTGAGTTTACCGCGAACAGACAGACAGACAGACGCGCTAGGGAACTTTGTTTTATACTATATGATGATGATGATGATGATAATGATATAAATACTAGTCCGAAGTGTTCCCTATTGTTCATAAAATAAAACTCCTTAATTTTTTTTTACTTATTACATATATTCATCATCAAGACAATGACATTTCATGAAAAAACAACGCCCAGAGAACAATGACAGTATCTTTTTTTTTTCAATTCAAATAATTTCGTACTAACGAGTTTCTAAACATAATATTATTAATTAATGCCGATCTTGTCTCTAATTTAATTATAAAAATATGTGTATAGGAAATAAAATAACAAAGCTTACATTATGAGTTACAGTTTCACATTTCTACTCATCTTTTGTACGTATGCACATAGATAATGCTCGTCCAGTTCCGGGCAGACGTCCAAAGAGAAACAACAATATAATATTTGAATGCAATGAAAAGCCGAAATACAAAACGATATGCATTATTTATTCGCCTACAACGGGACTCGTGTACATTCACTATATACTAAAGTCTGAAAATAACCATTTGATATCATTAATTTTAAATGTATCATTTCCGATTGTATTCGTATTTAAAAGCAATCATAATGGATTTATAACTTACATATTACCACTTACTATTATTGAATTGAAAACTTCTTTAGGAGCGTTGAACGGCATTTTTGATGGGAGATAAATTCATATTTCATTCATTCATTCACTCACTCATTCATTCATTCGTTCATTCATGGCGGTCTTATTGCGCTTGCGCGGCTTGCGTCAGACTAAAGACGCGTACTATAAGGAACTGTGTACATGTAATATTTATAGTTTGCAGCTCATTATATGTTTGATTGACTAACAGAATTTATAAAGATGTATATAATTGTTGCTCCGAGTGCCAATAAATATAAAAAAACCACACTAATGTTAATAATTTCAATAAACAAATTTTGAAATTCAAATATTGTGAATTATACTATGATTAATATGGAAATTCAAAAGAGAACACATTTATTTCATTGTTTTGAGTTTTTCACTTCTGTCGGCAGTCCTTATGACTAACTCGACTTAAATAAATTCATTATAAATTCAAGTTAATTTGTCGACAGCAATTCATAAAGAACAAAAAAGAATTAATTAATACCTGTCGGACATCTTTATGCCCAAATTGGCACATTCTTCCTAAAAGTAGGTATATAAAATCAACTTTTATGTTTAACGAAAATTATATTATTAATATACTACTATTCAGTTACTAATTTCCGTTGGAAAAAAGTACACTTTAAATCACATTAAAATTTAGTTCTCGACAATTTCATCTGTGTAGGCGTTTAAAAATGTTCAAAGTTTGACTAAAGAAAAGTAGTAAGAATTGTTACTACTGTTAAATATTTTATTAAAAATCTATTGATCACTCACACTATAAACGATAACCATAAACAACATCAAATTGGCGTATAACTTCATAAATAGTAAGCTATATAAATTAGTCTAGAGTAGGGTTGCAAATAAAAAAAACATCAATACATATGATGGAGGTATGAAAATATGGATAAGCGATATATGTATATACAACTTCCTCTTAATATTATCGATATTTTAGTATATTTATTACCCGAAACTTGGTTTATAAATTTACCGAAAATAATATAAAATCTAATAGAATTAGATTGGATTTTTTTTTGTCGTAACTATTATTATAAATATGAGCGTGAGTTTGTTTGTTACGACATATTCTACTACTCTAAACCGATCTAATAAAATATAGGGAGATTCATGGAAAACATAGAGTGTGCTGTCAAGACACACAATAGAAGTGAAACTTTTGTATTATATGGAAGCATTTTAATTGAAAAATTACAACAAAAAGCTAACATCATACACTGTTCCTGGGAGGACACCCTCCCAAGTACTGATCTCACTCGACGTTGCGTAACTTCGGTGGTCGGAAGAGAACCGGTATTTTCAACACTCTACCCGACACAGTAAATACCCCTACCACTTTTCGTCATACCTGTAGGTTGCCGATCAGAATTTCAAAGCCCTTACAACCTACCAATGCTACATTATAGCAAATAAACCCGTGAGCAAAACCTAGTCATTAATAAATCAGTAAAATTCTTAAGCACGTAAAGTTCACCCCCTCCAAACATATAAGAATATAAATTAAGCACGCCGCAACATTTTGTCACTTCAAACAATTTGTCTCGTCTATCATTTGTCTGGCTATTTGCTTAAAGCTCATCTGCAGAGGACAGGGGAGGCAAAAACAGCCACTCGTCTGTCGTCCTCCCTATGATTGATTGTAGTGCCACTAGCTGCGCTTCGCTGCGTTATTCTTAACTTCACGGATCACGAGCAGATAACCAATAAAAGTATTGGTAAGGAATATTAATATATTACGAGTAACTGATGCTGACACAGAAACATTAGAATCTTTAATGATATTAGTTTCGTGATATTCTTGAACAGTTGCGCTGTTGTTTATTTGAAGATATAATAATATTTTTGTTAAATTAGATGTGAAAAATCATTGGAAATTTCAATAATAATTTGATCTATTGAACCTCTTTTGAATAATTTTTTTATTTATTTAAGCTTTATTGTACACCAATTATATATGTACATTCATTTCAAAAACATTTCACGTTTTGTTATTGGTACAATGGGCGGCCTTATTGCTATTAGCAATTTCATCCAGGCAACCTTTGGATGGATTTGTTCAATGTAGTAGAGTCAGGGGTATTCTGGGTGTACAGAAATAACTAGTTAATACCACCTAAGTTAGCGGCATGTAACTGTTACATGCTTATAAAATATAAATACCGACTATATGAATATACCTAAATAAAGACAAGATAATATATATATTTATAGATTGGTACATATATACACATAAGCGAATTTTAAATAGATAAATTTAGAACTTGTTATTATTAGAACTTTATTACATTAGATAGGCAGCTCTGTCAAATGCTTTAAATACGCTCAAGAACTAACCTGTCATTTATATAAAACTATCCACTCATCGATGTTAAATCAATGGGCATTTGCTCTTGACTCAGTACGCGTTTGCTATTATTAGTTAAATAATATCATAATAGATATTGTATAAATATTCTCTATAAAACACAAAAACACTAAATACAGTTTTGTAAAAAATTCTGTGTACAAATTGTAGAAAAGTAAAAAAATGTAACAAATAAAATAACGCCAATAAGCTTTTGTATATATTTTATTAAGAACTTACAAACTGTAGACAAAGTACTTGAGGTTTTTTATTTTTATTTTTTATTTATAAAAGAGTTATTTTAAGTTTTATTTGATCCATGCGTAGTTTTTATTTTAAAAATAACAAATAAAAAGTACAAACAATTATAAATAAATATATTGAATATTAATAAGAATACCCATACATATGTACATACATACATAAATAATCATTTCATTTTTATTGTTTTCATTATTGTCAGATAATAATAAGTCTAGTTACGTTTTCTTAATAATGTGAACCTAGATAAGGTATCTTTTTTTTCTTTGAGGATTTTCTTATTACCCAATAAAAAAAAATTCTCTGTAGTCAAATATATAATCACATATAAATATTCATGACGATATATGTCGCGGCGCTATCTAACAGAGCGGTTGAAATTCATAGGCAGTCCGCGGTCTCCGACTAAATAGGTGTGTGAAGAATACCATGGGGTTTTAGTTAGTAGGAGGGTGACATAGCCCACCCTGAGATGCCTGGCGAGGTGGGCATCCATGTACAAGTCCACCACGTAAGAGATAAACTCTATCTTATAGCTACTGGAAATAAATAGCTTCAAATCTCAGTCCATGAAAAGATACTTGGGTGTGCTAGCCTTAATGTTGATTTTTTTTTGTCATAAGTGGCAAACGAACAGGTTGGTCACCTTATGTTAAGTGATCACCACAGTCCATGGAGACTAACACCACCAGAGGAGTCGCAAGCGCGTTGCCAGCTTTTGGGAGGAAGGGTTAGGGGAGGGAGAGGGCGAGGAGAGAGGAAAGGGGAGGGGACGTGGGCCTCCGGCGTTCTCACTGACCAAACGAAACGCAACAATGCAAACACTGTTACTTCACGTCGGTTTTCCATGAGAGGGTGGTACTACTACCCCGGGCGAGCCAACCCTTTCATGCTGAAACCAGTAATAGTTTCAGCGTAGCTTTACCACCATTGGTCAAATAGTTTAGAAGTTCATCAAAGATATATATATAAAAACATTAATATTTTGTTAAGGATAATTTCGATTTGAAATAAAATAAAATTTGGTAATTTCCTAATATCTATTTTTTTATTTATTCTAAGGTCGACCGAGGGAAATCGTAAGATTTATTAGAATCTAGAAGCATAAAAAATTATATAAGAATTGTTTTTATAACTTACTTCCAAGTTATTTTTGAAAAAAATCCCATAGGCCAAGTGATTACGGGTGGCTTTTCAATTGTTACAATACTTTGAATACTTGTGAGATATAAACAATAATTAGCTTAATTTTAGCCAAATATACGAATTAAAACGATTTCTACAGAAGTGAATACCTTATATAGTAATATTCTATTAAATATTCACTAGGAATGGAATCGTAAACATGTACTTAAATGATAAAATTTATACAACTCTTTAAAACAACAATCATAGCCATTAAATGCGAACAGAATTACGTTCAAAAGCGTAAAGCTTTAATCGAAATTGGTCAATAAATATCGTGAATTGCTTTTCATAAAATTTGAACGGCCGAATAAAAGAACCAATAAAAATAACTGAAACCAAAATTGCTCAATTATTACCTAACAGAAATTTCGCGGCGCCAAAATATTAATAATATTTGCTTTACAGTCCCTCAATTCCTAAGAACTATTAAAAGCCTTTGTTGTAGATATTCAA
The DNA here is from genome assembly GCA_015888305.1 of Antheraea pernyi. Classification (NCBI taxonomy): domain Eukaryota; kingdom Metazoa; phylum Arthropoda; class Insecta; order Lepidoptera; family Saturniidae; genus Antheraea; species Antheraea pernyi. The sequence continues at coordinate 1,242,637 of MU158728.1, read as the reverse complement.
AATGATAAACTGCCAATACAGATGTGGGATAAGAATAGATTTTGCCACTGTTAGAATAATATACTAATACGTCTCTTACTTCCATAGCTTCTATATTCTAGTATTTTCTTGCGTTTGTTGTCATTTTGACTGAGTAGTAAGTGTTGAGTTGTAAGTAGACGCCCCAAAAGCCCGATGAAGGTATGAAGCCCTGTCGGCTAATATACGGTAGTCAGTTCAAAAGATAACTTAGAGTGGGAGACAGCAGCTGAAAGTTCGCAAAGTCTTATCTTTGCCGTACCATGAAGCTATGAAACAATCTCCCGGCCAGCGTGTTTCCTCCTTCCTATGGCATGGGGTCCTTCAAGCTCAACGTGAAGAGATACTTACGCAGACTGGCATGACAGCGGCGACCGGCGATGGATTGTATGTCTCTCGGTGGTTGCCATTGTTTTTGGATTGTACTGTGCTTACCATCAGGCACAGTAAAGTCAATTTGCCGAGCTACAATAAAAAAATAAAATCGTACAATATTTACATTACAAAGTATACTGTAAGTCTGAGACCAATTATAATGGGTAATTAAACTGAGGATTTAATGTCGTCTTATATTCCAATGCCTATTACTAACTACGATCGCACTATCGCCTACTTGTTTTGTTTTAAAATATGTAACTAACGACGATTGTTGTTAACAATTTTAAGTAACAAAATATTTGGAACGGTTACTATTGCTTTGAAATTTCTACAAGGAGTACAAATCTACAAGTAGTAATTTTAGCAGATTCAATAGCGTCATTCTGGAAAACTATGGATGAAACCTTTATTTCATACATTTCGGTAAATATTTTTCTAGATGAGGAACCATATCAGATTCTTCTTTTTATTTCAACTCTCTATACTAACCTAGCACGAGCGTTATTAATTTGCTAGTGAAATAGGGTAGGGTATATCAGTGCTGCTTCTGGGGTTGAACGTTGCACGGATTCTACAACTCAACTACGGAACCTCCCGAATCACTAAAACAAGTTTCAGGATTTAAGTATTTATAAAGGGAGTAACCCTTCTAATACATCTTCGATAAATTAATATATTTTTGTAGAAACTTAAACTAGATACACTTTGTAAATAATCAGAATAATTTTAATACTAAAAAATGTTTGAAACTTAAAAACTCTACATAGTCCGGTGAAGCTGTGAAGACCCTGCAGGGTCAATAGCGTAGTCAGTTAAAGAAAAAAAAAAATAATTAAAAACTCTACAATAACGTGTATCGAAAAACTTAAATAATTTTCCAATATAATTGAAAAGAAACACAAACTCATTCTCGTAATAAGATCTAAATTTGTTGGTTTAAATATAGTTTATTAAATAGAACTGCCGCTAATTCAATTTTTCCCTA
>MU158728.1:1156881-1228372 GCA_015888305.1 Antheraea pernyi | reverse complement strand
GTAAGGGATGCCTGCCGTTTCCAGCAGGCTAGAAATCTCAACCCAAGACGCTTTGTCTTGGATCGTAACGGGGGGCGGTGGGCGGGGCTTCTTGCCCGAAACTGCGGAACCCGCAGCCGCGGGCGAGTTGGGTCTAGAGGGCGCTGGTGTCGCCTTTGGCACTTTCGCGCCATCGACGTTTGCGATCTTTTTAGAGGGCGATTTGTCCTCCGGATCGGAAGGTGATTTCGGGCGCTTCTTGTTCTTGCGCGGTTTGCGGTGCGTGACGGTGGTGAAGCCATCGTCTGCAGCAGGGGCTTGCTCAGCCTGAGGGGCTTGCTCGGTAGGGGGATCCTGCTGAGCAGGAGGGTCTTGCTCCATGTCGGAGCCGGGGTCGGAGTCGGAGTCGGTGTCATCGCTATCGCGATCGTCCGGGATTGTGAAGTTGTTTGAGGCTTCGATCTTGGCGTAGATCGAGGGAGCGGGTTTCGAGGAATGAGGGAGCTCGGTGCGACGCTTTGCAGCGTACGCATCGTAGTCTTCTACGAGACGAGGACAGATAGCGGCTATGAAGCCGCGGAGGCTAATGAGCTCAGTCTCTAAGAGACTGACCTCTTGTTCAGCGGCCATACCGGGGCCTGAGGAGGGGAGTGGGGCGGGAGAGGACATGTGAAACCTCCTGCCAGAGGGGCAGGGGGGCGCGCCTTAATGAATTTAACGGACTATCCCGAGTCCGGATCAAAGGGAGCTGTGGGCGATGTGCAATGCCTCACAGGGGACCTACAGTGCCTAGGGGGAAGCCCTAACACTTCTTTCTTGAACGCCTTACGGAGACTCGACGCGTACTGATAAGTACGATTTCAGGCACTGAAAAGTGCGGTTTACAGGCGCACCGAAAAGTGCACTCTTTGTCACTCCGAAAAGTAACAAAGCCCGGCCTTGCGGCCGCCTATACGATTGATGTTGATTGACACTCGAACGAACGATTGACACCTTGTTCTAGAACACAAAAATGACAATTATAACAAAGCAAAAGAAAGCGGAATAAATTATAAAAAACTTACTCGGCTTGCTCTGCCTCACATCGGACCTGTGAACAGCACACGGAAAACACAGAGAAAACACAAGAAATAACAGAGAGATGCGTAGCAAAAATAAAATTCTTACTCAACACGTCGAAAGAAAAAAGTTTCGAAAAAAACACGGAGCGCACGTGTGTACGCTACCGCGTCCTGATCGGAACTCCTACAAAAAGGAATGCAACAAATACTATGAGATATAGGGGTGCGCGGAGGTGTCTCAAAGCATACTGCTGTTGTAGGCGCGCGGCGCGTGACTCGCCGCCCCCGCCTCGGCTGACGACTTGATAAGCCGCGGCTTACATGCTGCCCTTATTATTTAATTATTTATTTTATATATATATCTTTCTTCGGGTGCAGGAGACGGCCACAGGCGTTTCAAATTTGTAACGATTGCGGATTTTAAGCAACTTTTTGACGATTTGTAAAACAAATTTACAACGCTATAACTGGGACTAAACACCGTATATACAATATATGTATTCTAGCAAATTGATGAAGGCAAATTTCAGAAAATAGCTTATAACATTAGGACGGTTCTTACTGTGAGTAAGGTCACATTATGTTTTAAAAATAAGAAAGGTTAATAGTTGATTTTCTATTATAATAATTCTTGGTACATTTCTGTTTCTTCTCTCAACTATGGCAAGGGTTTCTTACTACTGAACATTATTACTACCTTTATGAAGAAATAAAAAGTTTTGTCTCGAGATAACTAATGTAAAAACGATAGTGTCTTTTTTATTACAACTTTTCATGTAGTTTTGGAAACAGTATTCATTTTCTGTCTTTTTATTTCTAATCCATTTTACTTCTTACTAAATACCATCAATATAGGTGTAAATAACGTATAATTGTAAATGCTAACTAATATTTTTGTGGTGGTAGAGCGACGCTGAAGCTATTATTGGTTGCAGCAAGAATGGGTTGGCTCGCCCGGGGTACCTACCTTCTCACAGGAAACCGACGTGACGTAACGGTGTTTACACTGTCGCGTTTCGTTCGGTCAGTTAGAGGGTCGGATATTGTAATTTTTCGTACATATTGTTGTGGATACAAAGGATCTTTTATTTAGAAAAAGTATTGTTCCTTAAGGATACGTCAATACACATTAACGCGAGTGAATTCGTGAGTAGAAACTAATAAAAAAACAAAGCCATTTTATATCCACATTTTTTCCGCAAATTACTTGTAATTTTCTTATGTTGTTATATATTATATATATACCAATCAGATAGAGATAGTCATATCCATGACTATGTAAACAACATTTAGTTAAATTTTATTTCAATATTTTCGATTATATTTGCCATCGTGTTTCCTTTTCTGTAGTTTAGTTTTTTATGAATAATTTCATTTGCACTTTATCGTTTATCGACGTTAATCTGCCGTGATAATAAAAAAAACCGTTGACAAATTATATACATAAACCATCCTCATAAAACCCCTTTGACTATTAGTGAAAACCGCATGAAAATCCGTTCAGTAATTTTTGAGTTTATCGCGAACAGACAGACTGACAGGAGTGGCAGAGGACTTTATTTTATAAAATGTAATCTTTTTTTTAATTATTGTCAATCGTGTAAATTATATCGACGTAATAAAGCGTTATAGGTTTTTGGTCTAGTTTACGCCTTTCTATTATTGTTATATTATATTGTTCATCGGACTATTAACTATTGCATTATCCCCCATCATCTTCTTACCTTTATCCCACCAAATTAGGCCACAACATGTTTTCCTTTTCCACTCTCTCCTATCAGATGTCATCTCAGTATTCACACTTTTTACACACACATAATTTTTCACACAATCGGTCTTTTACGGTCTTCCACTAATCTTATACCCATCGACCGTCATATTTACAGCTTGACACATATTGACACGCCCATACCATGCTAACCTATTACTCCTCAAGTTCTCTGTCACTGGTGCTATTTTCAAACTTCCCCTGATATATTCATTCCCAATTTTATCCATTCTAGTTACACCACAAATCCACCTTAACATTCGCATCTCTGCCACATGTAGTTTCCTCTCATCCGTCTCTTTCATCGTCCAGCACTCAGATATTGCATTATCCATATTGTTAAATAAATAAATATAGAAAGAAGAAAAGAAAGAAAGAAACATTTTATTCATAAAGCACAACATAAAATACAAGTATACAAGAATGGACAAAAATATGTATATCTGTGCATTATTTAATGGTGTCCAGCTCAGCATATGCTAGCGTTATGAGAAACACTGAGCGCTGATTTTCAGCTGGTACCCAATACAAACTAATTAAAATATGAATTAAAATTATAAAATATAGTATATATAGGGAAAGTAAGTAATGTACAAAAAATAATACGGTACATAAAGTGGTAATAATATATATAAGGGAATGAGATAAATATCATATGATAACTTAAAATGGAAAGTAAGTACAAATGATTACGTAATAGATAAACAATCGTATTTTACAATTAGCAAGTAAAGAACACCAAAACGGAGCCTCATCATTGTAACTTGAGTCCGGGCCGTTTAAACAACCGCATTTTATGTTTACGCTTCCCGAGCTCTCCGTAAACAATGGAATGTTTCGGAAAACTTTTGATGGTGATCAAACAATCGTTTCATTACATTTCACCCGTTTTCGACCCGAAATTCGAGCGGGTTTCATTTAAAATTTTTATTTATATCGCTCCATTCGCTTAATGTGACCGGTTGAGGCAAACCGGGTTTCTCAATCAGCTAAGTGGTCTCTCTAATTTATTTATGTATTCTCTATTATAATATATTTTATTACAATGTAATTTAATATCAAATGTAGAATTACAAGCTTTTCCTCTCTGTTTCGCTCGCGTTAATGTAGCTTTACACAGAAACAGTATTTTTTTTTCTAGGTTCAAGGTAGCTTTTGTAATATAAGTTAGTATTTAGATAATACATAAAGTACATATAAAACTCGTCCTAAAGAAAACATAATATCTATGGGAAGCAAGGCACAAAATATTTATTTGGTGCTAGGTAGTATCCGCGACTTCGTTCGAGTTATCTGAAGTGTGATTTGTCTTTTATTTATGTCACTATAATTTCGTTATTAATGCGTAACAATATTTTCCCGATTTTAAGTCACCTCTGCTAAACTGTTATAACCTAGCCCATATGGAAAAAGCGTAATAATATTCAAACATTATTCTGAAAAGTCCTTCTTCCAGTAAAAAATCTAGTTACAATTGATTTAACAGGTCCGGAGATTGTCCGGAATAAACACGGGCGCTTCAGCTCTGTTTGTAAATTTAGATAGCTAATACAACCGAAAAAAGCGACGATTAATGACCAGATTAGTCCCCCCTCGGTAGCGGCTCAAGCCTAAGTCCGTTCCCTCGGCGTGGAGCCCTTGTGTGCGTTACTCGCGCGATACAGTGACACAAAATCTTACATCACTGCGACTACACTACACATATCACCTCCACACACGTGCACGCATACACGCTTACACATGCAAGTGGAAGGGTTTATTTTTTTCCTTATTATATGGCAACAGGTGGTTAGCGATAGCTTTCCAACTCTGGGGGTTGCTAACCAAACAAACTTAGAAAATGCCTTTTTTTTATTAACATGGTTAATCTATTATGGATACGCCACCCTCCCGGAGGAGAGTGTGGGTTATGTCCGACTCTCGCGGACTAAAATGCCACGGTGTACCGACAGACCGTATTGTTGGGGCGGCAAGGGATCGTCCTAATCAACCGTCCTAATTACCACGGAAGGTAATCACCGAGCTCCTTAGAAAATGCCTTATCATCATGCTTTATTTTTAACACTATGCTTTTGTTTACTGGCAATACCGGCTCTTACGTGAGGATCCAAACTTACATCGACAGATGCAGTATCCAAAAACAATAGAGCCTTAATACTTAGATTATATGGATTTGTGTAAATATTAAACTTTGTGTCTATAAACTATACAATTTTTGCTATATGAATATAGGTAGGTGGTAGAGCCACGCTGAAGCTATTACTGGTTTCAGCATGAATGGGTCGGTTCGCCCGGGGTAGTACCAACATCTCATAGAAAACCGACGTGAAGTAACAGTGCTTGCATTGTTGCGTTTCGTTCGCTCAGTGAAAGCGCCGGATATTCAACTCCCCTCCCTCTCCCCACATACCCACTCCTCCTTCTTCCTAACACGCTGGCAATGCAAATGCGAGTCCTCTGGTGTTGCAAGCGTCTATGAACGGTGGTGATCACTTATCATCAGATGACCCACCTGTTCGTTTGCCTCCTATGATATAAAATAAAACTTTTATGAACCTCTGTAGGAAAATATTACTATGATGATATACTATACTACTATGACTATTTTATCTTCACCTATTTATATAGACTAGCGGGCCGAACGGACGTTGTCCTGCCTTGATAATAAAAAAAGTCTAGAATTAAACCGCAGCGCCACCTACCAGACTCAATTGTCAGATCTAATACATTTTCGGATCATCATTAACATCAGGTGGCCCACCTGTTCGTTTGCCTCCTATGATATAAAAAAATCTAATTTAATTACAAAAAAATAACTGATAAATGAAAACATCGCTATATAATTATTTGTTTTTTAAAACATTAATCAAACTCTAAAACGCTAATTACGTTAATAGATACTTCGGAAATAAACTACTCGTACAGTCACGTGTTGGAATGTGTAGGTCACTTTAGGTATACCATAACAATATTATTGGGAACTGAGAGGCGGTAAATAAATTTACATGTATAAATAGATACAGATAAAATTGTTAAGTACATCTTCTTCCTCTGATTCTTAACAGATTTTCATTATTTATTTATTTTGTTTAGTAGATATTGTCGAGCTTGTATATATTAAAAACTGAAGAAAAACGTTGTACATCTTCCTATAGTGAAATGTCGAACATTGGTCGATCACTAGTTTATATTGAATACTAGCAGGCCAAGCAGACGATGTCCTGCAATGAAAATAATAAAAAAATCATGGAATCAGCGAATCTAAAACATTTTTTAATCCACCTGAATACATACAGAAAATTTATTTCAAATTGGTCCAACCGTTTTGGGGAAGTTCAGTTATATACACACACAGAAGAATTATATAGTAAATATGAATTACAAGAAACTTCAGACAACCCTGAACATTAATATCACTGAGTTTTATAGGTTCATATCATTTTTACGAACATTTTACGATGTGTCCGCTCTTCTCTTGATGCCGAAGCCTTATTATTTTTTCTAAGCTCAGCGTAATATTAACATAATATAAATTCGGAGAGCGCCGAGATTTTTATATGGAATGTCTTGTAACAAACATTTATATTATAATTCTGTAACAGAATTTGTTTAACAGATTTTTACTTTTTTGTTCATTTTAACAAAATGTCTATTATATATTCACTAATTTAAATGTACTAGTAGTGGCCAACTTTCCACTGTTGGTCAATTAATTTATTCTTTATGTTGCAATATGATTTATGTTTTATAGACAAAGGGTATACAAATATTGTCGATTAATAGGTCGATTAACGAGCGTAAAGTATAACGGATAGAGATTTATGAATTAAGACTATGGTACGTCGAAAAGAACAACAAATTAAAAAAAATGGGAAGAAATTGTAGTTAATAGAAACGAGCAGGCCCGACGGACATTATCCTGCCCTTATAATAAAAAGAATCCTTGACAAATTATATACTTAAACCTTCTTCATGAATCACTTTATCGAGTGGTGGAAACAGCATTAAAATTCGTTCAGTAGTTTTTGAGTTTATCGCAACCAGACAGACAGATGCGCCAGAGGACTTTGTTTAATACCATGTAATGATTGGATTCATTAATTAATAGAAATTAAATAAAATGGTTGTTGATAGTTGATGTTGACGGTAGTTGATGATGGTTGATGATATTTCCTTTGCCAATTGATAGAAAATACAACTATTTTTAGCCTAAAGCGATTCTATCTAACAGATAAGTCTTCGTAAGTTTCTAACGAAATGATCATAAACTGCAGGCGTGTGGGCTTAGGGGTTGAATTTTATTAAAACGCCACAAAATATATTCGTGACGTTGACAGCCCTGGCAGTAAATACGAGTGGCACCCTTGACAACGATGACGTGAAGAGAATATAATGTTTGAAAGAAAATTCTACGAAAGTAATATAAAATACTACGTCAGTTGATCTCTAGTTTAAAATTGACATTATATAGGCTTCCGAATCCTAAAGCTCAATGAGTTTATAATTGTATTCTATTTGTAACGTCTTTAAATCTATATGTGTGTACACTGTACATATATATCAGGTATAAAACTCAAGTACCTCGCTGACATAAGCATTCACAGTTCGGCGTTTCTCCGTACTGCTCTTCAATAAAAAGGCTATGAAACGCATAAAAACATTTTTCACATGTAACTGATACTTCCAGAAATATTTGCAAAAAATGCTACACTTTACTATATATCTTCTACTATACTATAATAAAACTGTAACAAAGCCAAATCTGTATGTTAAATTTTTTTTTTCAATTTTGATCGGGGTAGACTATGTTATCGATATTGAAGCCAAAAATAATCCTTTAAAATAAAATAATATTTATTTATATAAATATTTATTTTTTCTTTAATACAATGGAGTGTGAAAAAGCTTTAATACAAGTTGAAAATAGTTATGATATCATTCAGTGTGTAATTTATCATTATTTATTTTATGAATATATTTTATCGTTTAATTTACAATTTAATTCTATCAACTTGATATTTTATAATGTAAACTATACTGACTGTATTGTAAACGTCTACAAAAAGGGAAAGGAATTTCGTTCCAGCTGGGGGTCCATAGACCTCTCAAGCTTTTTTTTACATTACCGCTAATATACGTATATTCGTTTTTATTTTAATTGTACCCGGTAGATCATTCTTCGAACGGGTTGTAGGCTTATATTAAAAGATTTCTCACATACCACCTGGGTATATGTTTGAGTGAGTCCCTTGATAGTTTGGATTTACAATTGGAAACGGTAGGAGTGGCTGCAATCGGGTTTTAAGTTTATTAAAATTTTTCGCGATTAAAAATACAATTGAAACCGGCAATAACCGATATGTTTCAGACGAAGTTGCACGAGTCAGCTAGTATTAAATAATTACATATTACATAAATATTAAATACTTACATTTTTTTTTTTGTATTTTTTCTTAACAAATCCTTTTTGCACTGTATTATTTTTCAAACGGTACCTTTCTGATATGGTACAACATTTCATCACAATCTCTACTTTTATCTATTCTTTTGCACACCATAAAAAATCCACTAGTCATTTAACAATTATAGTACCATAACAACTAAAATTATATAGAATTGGTTATGAGTGTTTTTTTAGTTATTATAAATCTGGATATACAAATAGACTTACAAATAAACAAATTGCGAATAAATACAAGTACACACAGATAGAAGTATTAATATAGTATATATTTACCGATCTTAAAATGAATACTTAGGCTTTGTACAGTGCATAATAGAATAAATTAAAGTGCTTTATTGACAACTAGATAGACAAGCCTGTATACACTTTCTAGCCCGTGTCATACTGCTTTGAATAATTTATTAAAGGAGGGCCGCGTGAACAAATTTTGCGAGGCATTGTCTCGGTTTGATATAAAACTTTAATTATAAATGTTTAATTTTCACTTTGATCATGTTATTTATTTATTTATTTGTATGTGATACAATACAATGCGGTGCTGTTATATTGTTTTACAAGTAATTATAACTTATTACAGATAATATACAATATGCTAAAACGACAATAGTGAAGAGGTTGACTATAAATCATAATCTTATAAAAAATATTATTATATAATTTATCAAACTAGAACTATGGACCGCAAACTATGAAAAACTACATAAAAAATTGATGAATTCTACATATGACCGCTGCCACCCAAACTAGGTAATCCTGTGTCTCAGGTGGCAGTACACATTATGACTCTAATTATGAACGCGTTATACAACTGCAGTGGATAATTTATTTTTGAGATGCTATATATAAAAACAAGTGCATGTTAACAACAATCTCCATATACTTACATATAGGAATTAGGACTAAAATATATTGTATATTAGGGTTTCTTACAAAAATTCTTATTCTAAGAAGTAATCATCTACATTTAAAAAAAAAAAAAATTACAACAATTATTACTTAAAATATATTATTAATGAATTAACTTATCATGAAACCATTTCAATCACAACTTAATTAAATGTCAACTACATAAAATAATTATAATCATAGTTTATACATACGAGTCTGATTCTGTTTGATTATTCCACTTTCACGGCTTAGTTACTAAACTGATTTTTCTAAAAAATTACTAACAAATACATAGTTACCTATTATCCAGTTTAAATACACTTCCCAAGGGCAAAACTACATTCACACGAGCAACGTCGTGACTAGAAGCTTGTAGTTATAACTAATACTATTACCGTGTTAACAAAAAAGTTAAATACGTATTGAACACTTGCTTTAAAAAAGTTTGGGTACTTTCGTATTAAATACACCGCACTCGCCGAACGTTCGAGATCTTGGTCTTTTATCTCGGTTTGGTTAGCTTAGGTTGCGGCGACTCAGGGGATTTCCTCTCTGTTGCCGGCTGAACCCAGGGGGGAAGGGGCGGGGGCCCTGACCTCCCATTGCACGGGCTCGGCGGGCTGGGAGGCAGTTTCGCATCCGGGCTGCCTCAGCCGGGAGTGGCGTGAAAGCGCCTGCCGCCGGGGGTGTCGCGGAGCTTGCTCACGCTCCCCCGCGACACTCCGATAGTGCGGCGTACGGTTTGCCGTGGAGTTTTAGGTTAGCCGTGCGATAAAGATGACGCAAGCTTGCCGCGGCAGCTCTCGGCGAGCGCGGTGCATTTAATACGAAAGTACTCAAACTTTTTTAAAACAAGTATTCGATACGTATTTAACTTTTTTGTAATAACACGGTGAATGTTTACACCAGAACCGCTTGCAATGAATAGAGTTATTAATAGGAGATGTTTTTTTATTATTTCTAGGACCTATTAGCATTTGACCACAACGTCAACTGATATTAAACGATTATAAGACCTTAAATAGTTACACTCGAAGACTAGAGAAATCTCTAGGGGAACTAGAGAATTACATATTATGAACCTTTTAGTATATTTTCTAAGCCCCTATAAATAAGTAACAATGAAATACGTTAACAATATTTTCTCTGTACAGATTTACTTGCAAGTTTAAATCGAACTTTGTGATTTCTACTTGCTATTGAGGTAGTTATTACCTCAGTCGTAACTCGAGAAAATCTTTACAAGTCGTCTACTTTAGCTTTTTATAATAGTAATAAAGATATATAAAGATGTGTGTCGTTTTTTTTAAATTTGTTTAGATTAAATTCTTATAAGAGCGAAGTTATTTTTAGCTACATAATTACATGTATTAAAGTTTCATGTCCATATAAGTAGAACATAAACATTTTTATTTTCTTTGTAAAATGAAAATTATTATTACTTATTACGTTGCCAGCCTGTGTTTGGGGGATGAGGAGGGGAGAGGGATGGGGAGGGGAAGTGGGTCTATGGTGCTCACACTGACCGAACGAAACGCAACAACAATGCAAGCAATATTACTTCACATTGGCCCTTGGTTTTTCTGTGAGAGAGCCGACCCATTCAAGCTGAAACCAGTAATAGCTTCAGCGTGGCTCTACCATCTACACCATATCCTACAACCGAAAACATAAAAAAAATATATGAGTGAGAAAAAAGTGAACATTTTCTCCGAAACTGTATTTTTGGCGTATTTTAATGAATGCCCCAGTATGACTAATGTAACTTTTAATACTAATTAAATTAAATGTATAATATAAAAAGTATATTTTATTTCTCTGCATTCTTTGGAGAAAAGCACTATATATGCCTCGGCAGAAATGGCAATTGCCCGTCTCGTATTAGTGAAGTCAGCCGTACTCGACCTGCAATTGCCTATTTCCCGGCCTTTGCAATAATGTACTATTTTTCAAATGCTTTAAGAACCAGTCAGTTATAAATAAGCCTTCAATATTATTTTTGCAAGTGTTTTTAATTTATAATGTTTAGATCATGATAATCAAGCAATTTTTGATTTTCTCATTATTCTAAAACAATTCTATATAACTAATTCAATGTAAAAGAAATTGTAATTTTTCATCATAAAAATCAAACTAAAATTTAATATAATCATAACATAGGGCACATTACTCCGTACTGAAAGACAACGTCTCTCAGAGTGCATATAATTAAAAAACTACAAAACCCAATTACCTGTTTCTTTTTTAAGACCATATCTGTGTTCACTTTTATTTTAACATTTGGTACACATACACTAGGTAGATATAGGGAAGAAATTATGACATTTAAATCAAATTGAATCGCTGATGACTAGTTCATGTTACAACAATAATGATCCCGTAGATAATTGTACAGATAATAAATTCCTTTTAAAAATTGCACAGATCGTGGTTTTAACTTTGTTTCGCAACGAAACGTAAATTGCTCTGAAGTTGCACCCGAACGAACTTCACACCCGCAGAACTTTCAATTTGCGCGCACTCATATAATTGTTACACGCATTAAAATTGTAATTAAACGCAAAATCCTTTTATTAACGTCTACGAAAGTAGGTAGTATGTCACCGCCGCTACAAACTCATATATTTAAATGACAGATATCGTTTTTTGTAACGAACCAAACTAAAAGCGTTAAAAATGAATAGCAAATACTAAAGACGTTTACAGCATTCAGTTCAGTCCAATCGTTTAGGTAATAACTATCGTGGATAAAAAGGCTCTGCAATAAGTATTTAGACTTAAATAAACAATGTAATATTTAAAAACATTTTAATTATAAACTTGCCTTCACGCAGACACAATAAGTATCGGCATAAAAATAAAATGACTAAAGATGAAGCATATATAATTGGCAATGAAATTCACGATTAAATATAGCGAAGATGTTCACATATTTAAAGAATCACATCCAATGTGTTATGGGATGAAAAGCCTGGAGATGTTTGTGACACCCTGCCGCGACACAACACCCCGGGTTTAATAACTACGGGACCCTTCTTTAATAATACAGCTGCCCCGAGGAACCCCCAGAGCCTGCGCTTAAGGGGACCTTAAATTTCTTATAAAACAGCAACGTACTGTGATTTTTTCCGTTCGAGAATTTAATAGAGGACATAATTGCATTCCTGTTGTTTATTTAGGCTTTTTGATTTATTTGCTCGCTTTGAAGTTTGAGGTTTATTAGAAGGTACACCATACAATAATATACTTTATATTTATGAGTAAAGATATAAACAATAAAATGTTCTTTTCTATTATTTAATCCATATACGTACTTTGGCTTAAGTTATTACAAATTAGTAACAACTCATCACGTAAAAATATTCATACAAAGAACTAGCTAATATACGCTGGCTTAGCTATGCATTAAGTAAATTCTTAATTAAAGGAAATGACAAAAGATCAATTCCGTGTAATATTTGTAAATTCTATTTAATTTCTATAATCCTAATACACACAAGAATGTAGTTTAACTCAACAACTCCACAATGCTTGATAATTAATTTCTTGAGAAACAAATTTATAATTATGCTTATATTTAGTTTTTAAATACAGATTTATTTATTTATTCCGATTTTTTTTACATTTTACAAGTATGCGATATAATATTATGCGATACAATATTAATATTACAAAAAGGGGTTGTTTTATTATTACATTTTTTTCGGACTGACTACGCTATTGACCTAGCAAGGTCTTAACAGCTTCGTGAGCGAGCGAGGCGAGGCGAGCGCTTAAGGCACTCAGCCGATTTTATTTGACAATTAGCTGAAGGATGCACAGCATACCTCGGCTTGGGCTGTTGCCTGATACATGCAATTCGCGACCTATCTAATATATATTTTGTATCGGATACTTTTCTAAACTATTTCAGTTTCATAAGGGAAAAAAATAAAACCCTTCCACTTTCATGTGTAAGCGTGTATGCGTGCACGTGTGTGGAGGTGATATGTGTAATATTGTCGCAGTGATGTAAGATTTTGTGTCACAGTATCGCACGAGCAACGAACTCAAGGGCTCCACGGCAAGGGAACGGACCTAGGCTTGAGCCACTGGCGAGGGGGATTATTACAAATCTAAAAAAGAAGTAGCTTAGAACCATTTTCTATATATTCTGCATCGGATGGTCACAGTTCTGTACCAATACTTTCAGTAGTTTTGGCATGATTGAGCCTTAAAGGAACTGGATTTCCATTATTCATATATAGAGATTCTGGTCTTTCTTGTGTTTTTATCAAAGCACGGCAAAGTGACTCCACAGTAGCTTATGGCAAGTACTGTGCAATCGAAAAACAGCTGTGATGACTCTGCATTGTAGGAGCTGTTGCGTCGTCATTCGCTGCTGCTATGTGGATAAGCATCTAAGTAACTAAATATAAACATGTTATTTTTTTTTATTTATGTCATAGGTTTATTACCGGATTCAGCATGAATGGTTCGGCTCGTCCGGGGTAGTACCAACCTCTCATAGAAAACCGACGTGAAGTAACGGTGCTTGCATTGTTGCGTTTCGTTCGGTCAGTGAGAGCGCCGGAGGCCCACCTCCCCTCCCCTCTCCTCTCTCCTCTTCCTCTCCCTCCACTAACCCTTCCCCCAAAGGGTGACAACGCACTTGCGACTTCTCTGGTGTTATTAGTGTCCATGGACGGTGGTGATCATTTAACATCAGGTGACCCACCTATCGTTTGCCATCTATGACACAAAGAACAAATTTTTAATTCATTATTATATCATTGTTACAAATGCAATGTAATACGGAACAGCAAATTACTCAATAGCAAAATAACGGACAACAGTTGATAATAACAGTTATTTTGAAATAACACAACAGTGTAATAATATATTATTGATATATAATCGTTGTATAATTGTACAAACGAGTCATTTAAATACATAAATCTTTTTACTCAATAAGCATTTTGCGTACAGTTTAATTGTACGTAAAAACTATTTTGATATTATTACATTTCTTTCTTAATTTCATATATAGAAATAAATGCGATAGCAATCATTCTTGTCTTATTCATTCCTTCATTTCACTTTACGATATCGTTGGCTTAATTTTCTTAAGCTAAATTATTTGAAGATTCCCGTCCATTGCTGAAGTTCCTCGGCGATAAATATTAAATTCCTCTCGCGACGCCAGTCACAATCGAGACGGGCCGTTTGTGCGTTCCAGTGTATATTTTAGGGCACAGCGGAAATGTTTTCCTGTTTGGAAATTTTATTTTGAACACACTGTTATAGCGTTAATCGGTTTTATTGGCGCTAGAATTGTTAAATAGTAAATAGTCTGAAGAAACACGCTATCTGGGCCAGTTTTATATGAAACTAGCTTCTGCTCGCGACTCCGTCCGCGTAGAATAGTTACTTTTGGCTAACTAATACGCAGGGAAACTCTCAAACGGAAGAAAATACCCCGTTTTGAATGATTTTTAATTGGTGCTCCGCTCCTATTGGTCTTAACGTGATAGGCTTTAACCTATAACCTATATCCTTCCCCGATAAATGAGCTAAAACTGAAAATAGTTATCAAAGCGGACCAGTAGTTCCCGACATTAACGCGTTCAATCAAACATACAAACCCTCCAGCTTTATAATATCTGCATAAATATATGGCTCATTTAAATGTGATAACTGTTTTTGAAAATGTTAAACATTCTGTATAGGAAGTACACAAAGTACGTAATACTGATAATAATTGTTGCCATAATGAAGATTTTATTACCTTATAGAGGTGAGGAGCAAGTTCTTATCTTACAGGTGATTTCGTAGCCAGTTTGAGAGGGAAGAGGTCTGTTAAGTAACAAATATTTTATTGCCATGATGCAATAATATTTTACTGATTGAGTATTTGATTAATACTGTCATAAAAAATACTATAGGAACAATTCTATTCCACTGTGTTAATTCGCACGTGATTCTCAGTACAATACAAGAATAAAACGTAATTAAATATACGTAACTGTATATACCTTTTTTTTCTCGCGGAAGAATCTTCTTAGATTCCCACTTCGCCGGGAAACATAGATAGGAATGCCAGATTTGTACTGATGAAGCCCAATCGGTTTTCTTTTCGCATCATTTAGCCGGGATGGCAGAAACTGCCCGTGCAATACTTCTACCCGACCCGGCAGGTGTTGGCCCTGCAGCTGGTTATTAGGTCCTCCGTGAGGAACTGCTTTTTTTTCGAACTAACTATGCTATTAGCGTGCCAATGCTTTTACGAGCTTCACAAGGCTACATGCCCTGAGAGGAACTGGTAGGAGGCGTAATGAACGTTAATGTGCCTTAACCACATGAGCCTGTGTAAGAGTTACCGATGAACGAACCGTACATACCTATATCGAGTTTATTTAATTTACCCAAAATAAATAATATAATTATAGATTTTCTTAAACGGTCTTTTATAAATTATACTTTTAACGCCAGAAGCTAGTTTCTATTGGAAATAAAACTTTGAACTAAATTCTTCTATTGATCGGAATTCCTCCACGTTCGTAGCGGACCGCGGTATTATTGGATTTGGTAGCCGCGCCTTATTTTATTATTTGCCCACTTTAGGCTCCAAACACAAAGGGAAATGAAATCAATAATATTATTTGAACGCAATAACTATGCGTAGGAGTTTTATAGTCCTTTATTAATTGTAAATATATTATATATTAGATGTTCATTGATCACATGTTCACATATTCTGCTCTATTTCCTTGATTCGCCTTTATAATTGCGACAAAACTTGAATACCTACCTAGAAGATCCTTTCAGCGTATGATGCCTAGCCAACCGAACTCAAGTCATCCATATCTTTCTTTATTCTTCTTATATATTATGGCAATTCTTTGTCGTCATATTGTTTCTATCATAGTCTTACGTATTTCAAAGAAGCTATAAATACAAGACGGGTCAATTTTTTTAACTATTTTATTTGGGGACTTTAAACATCTTAGGTATGTCAATCCCATCATAGCCTATATTTACTAAAACTGAAATTCATAAATCTAAAATAAATATTAAAGTGAATTGACAGAGAGCTTAAACAAACTGCACAGCATTTTGGAAGAGAATCGGAAGTCGGTTCTGCGAATCATAATAATGATGGGTGATAAACCCATATACTCACGATAATCATATTAAACTTTTTAATAAACAGCGCCACGACGACACGATTTTTGTGACATTCCATCAAGACACTGTAGACATCGACAATCCTATAATACTCGTCGCAAAGCAGTAAGTTTATAATTATCATTGTCAATATATTAAAAAAAAAGTTCTTTATTGATAAGATTTTTAAGCTTAACAATAGTTACTTACCAAAAAACAAATAAAGAAAATCGGATGAGAAACAGACGAGGCATATGTTCTTAACTGTATTCCCACTGCCGATTTATATATATATATATAGATAAAGCATATAATATAAAATATTATATTATTATTTAATAAGTATAGTTCCAGTCTTTATCGACACTAAAATTACGACTATCATGTATAGCAGTTTTGACGAAGAATTAATAAGTGGCACCTGGACGATTAAGCTACACCTGATTTCATATAAAAAGCACCACCTATGTAAATGTATGTATATTACCTACCCTATATACCTACCTAAGCGTCTCATAATAAATAGTAAAACAAGATACATTTGATAAATAAAAGTATTCATATTGAGATGTAATTGAGAAATTTTACTCCTACGTCTGGAATCTGAGTTATAAGTTTTAATGAGTATACGATGGGACGCGACGTAAAGAAATTGCGTTTTGTGTGTCTACATTTCTACATGTATTTAAAAGCTACATATTTCATACGGATATGCCCGAAGTTCACTTGAATTATCACAATATATTTGAACTGTCTTAAATTCGATAATTCAAGCGCTTTTTCTGTATATTCTTTTAGTATTGTATTTTTTTTATATTTAAGATGCAATGGTAAGTTGTAGGTGGTGGAGCTACGCTGAAGGTATTACTGGTTTCAGCATGAATGTGTCGGCTCGCCCGGGTAGTATCACTCTTTCACAGAAAACTGTTGTGAAGTAATAATGCTTGCTTGTTGCGTTTTGTTCGGTTTAATTAAATCAAGCGTGTATATTCTTTTGCTATTGTATTTTTTTTATATTTAAGATGCAATGGTAAGTTGTAGGTGGTAGAGCTACGCTGAAGGTATTACTGGTTTCAGCATGAATGGGTCGGCTCGCCCGGGTAGTATCACTCTTTCACAGAAAACTGTTGTGAAGTAATAATGCTTGCTTGTTGCGTTTTGTTCGGTCAGTGAGAGCGCCGGAAGCCCACTTACCCTACTACCCACTACCTAAATCTACCAAAATCTGTAACAGACACATTAAACGTACACATATATCATATTTATTATTATTATAATAAGACATCCCATTACACATAAGGAACATAAATAAAGAAAAATAAATATATAAACATGACAACTCATCTGTTCGTAGTACATAGGGAAACATTTATTAAACATTTATTTACAAGAAGATCTGATAGCTCATGTGTTCGTAACATAAATAATGAATATCTAGAAATATTCATACATACAGTTGTCATTCTATATATATGTGTCTTTAATATTAAGCACGAGTTTAATTTTACACTTCGCTGTCTCTCGAAAGAAGAAATTGTGAGTTCAAGCACTCTGAAGTATTAAACTTTTATATGCTTCCAACGTTTTGATATTTCAATGTAATAACCACTATATTTGTAATATAAATAAACCAATTAACTAATCCTGTTGAGACAAGTGAGC
The DNA here is from genome assembly GCA_015888305.1 of Antheraea pernyi. Taxonomy (NCBI): domain Eukaryota; kingdom Metazoa; phylum Arthropoda; class Insecta; order Lepidoptera; family Saturniidae; genus Antheraea; species Antheraea pernyi. Next base: position 1,210,404 of record MU158728.1, on the reverse strand, counting down.
CTTGAAAATTTCCAGTCGATCTTTTATTACAATTAAATGTACCTTTATAAGGAGTTCAACGTTCCTTTAGCTTTAATCTATTTTCGTAAAGTTTCAGACACTTTAGTTTTCAAAGGCTCTGTGTACTAAATAACGGAAGATTTATTATCTAAAATCTCATTAAAATTCTTAGATTTTTTTTTTGTCGTATTTTATATAAACGGTACATATATAGTATTTGAAGTATTAGAAGTAAGTGACTACGTTATAATTTATTATCGACTAGCTTTTGACAGCGACTTCGCGTAAATACAGATTTGACCAACCTGTTTAGAAGAGCACTGGACGTGTGGTTATTATACCCTGTGCCCTTTTCTGTACCTATGAAAAAGTGTATACAACATTTCATTGAATAGTTTTGCCTCAAAACGTTACAAACAAACTTACATTTATCATCTTAGTTTGGATTAACATACACAATACATTTGACAATTTAATTGTTTTAGTCTGAAAACAGTTGCATAAAACTGAATAAATAATTAATATTAATTATATAAATTTATGCTTAATCATATATTTAATTTAATATTATTCATCATATATTATTTTAGGTTGAAATTTAACTGCGAATAACTTTTAACCGAGTTGACTTAGCGAAAACTTATATCAGACCTTTTTTGTAGGCCGTTCAATTTCCTGCAAAATTATGTATTTACTTTTACCACAGAATAACTCGTTGAGATACATCAAAATTCGAAATAAAAAAATAAAAATTTCCCGTGTAATTTAAATGAGAAATGGAAAATCACGATGTGACACCTCTGAAAATTAATATTAAGAGCTCAAACTTTTTTTTTTTTTCGTCAGCTTGGACGATAATTGTGTGGTAGCTAAAAAAAAAATTTCTTTGGCCTACCCTACTGTAGATAGATGTAAGAGCAAACGCAGATCTTTTAACAAGCGAGACTTTTTTCATACTGCCTAACTCTGTTGGCCTGATGAGTCTTTACCAACTTCACCGAAATGTTTGGGTGAACACTTAAGGTACTCAGCTAATGGCAATAAGCTCAAAAGCACCAAAGTCGTCGAAAGTTGGTGTGGGCTTTTGCACTTTTGCAAGAATCTGACTAACCTGACCAAGCTACATTAGGAATACATATATGAGTTAGTGAGACACACACGTGCAACTCACAAATACAAACATGCATTTCGAATTTGACATAAACTCAAGTTTTATTCATGTCCAACGGGAGAGGACGATAAAATAAAAGAAATCCGACAATTAATGCAGATAAATCGTTAAATAAGTTCACGAGAATAAGTCACTGACAATTATATAAAAAATTCATGTGTATACTTAGATTGAAGTTAGAAAACTTCGACCTGAGGTGAAATAAACTCACGTCTAAAGATTATCTGGTAAAGACCGAAGTGTAACGTTTATATCCCGTATAATCACCGTAAACTTGGACCTCTTTCCGACAATATATACGGGTGGGCAGAGCAAACAAGTTTCGGGGTTAATTAATTGCTTTCAGAGTGGGCGGCGCACAAGATGGGATGGATGATACAGGCCGAAATAAAATAACAGTATGGCTTCCAGATTATTTATCATGCTCATGACAATATTGGGATCAAAATTTATTTTCTGAAGTTTAATATATTTTCAGTCATAGAATTAAGAACAGAGAACGATGGCATTATAATAGGACAGCTTTTTTATTTTGCCTATTGCTGGAAATCGAATGTTAAAAGGCGTTTCTTTTTTATAAATTACGAAAAAAATAATAGTAGAACCAATGAAATAAAAAATTACGATTTTTTTTATTAATCTTGATTTTATTTCGCATAAGATACAACAGTATATGGATTATTATACTATTATCATATAAGTATAATATATTATTATATTGTAGATATTATAATATATATATTATATTATAATAGTAAAAATGGCCGATCTCATAAGGGCCTATAAATTCATTGTGTATTATTTTTATTATGTTTAAAAATATACCGTATATTGGATAGGATTGAAAAAAAAACTTCATCATACAATAAACTAACTAACAAAACTGTTAGTAACTGGTACGAATCAAAACTGGCTATGAGAAAACATATTGGAAAATGTATTATCTTTGAACTTTTCATATAAATTATTTACTTACTTATTCCTTTCCGTTTCATTGGGCATTAAAACAATGGCAAAGGATTAATCCAATCCAATAAATAAGTAGCCCAGAACCGTTTACGCAAAACTCCACATCAAATGATTATGCCGATACATTAATTAGTTTTGAAGACATTAAGCCTCAAAAGAACTGTATATTTATATAGATATTTGACTATATATTTTGTATGACATTGAATTTATGAGAATGAACATATATGAATTGTATGAGAAGTTTTACAAGATCTGTGTAACATTTTTGACAAACCTATTCCTGCCGTAAGGCAGCTGTTTTTATACTACAAGTAGCTGACCCGTGCCCACTTCCTTGGGCGGTAATAGGCATGATCAAGCTACAACTTTTTTCTAGAAATCAATTATATATATCTCATCATTACGGCAGCGTTCGTAAGAAACGTTTTCATTCGACCATTTTTTCTCCGACACCCCAGATATTACCCCATACAACCTCACAAACTTGCCTCAAAACGTTACAAACAAACTTACATTTATCATCTTAGTTTGGATTAACATACACAATACATTTGACAATTTAATTGTTTTAGTCTGAAAACAGTTGCATAAAACTGAATAAATAATTAATATTAATTATATAAATTTATGCTTAATCATATATTTAATTTAATATTATTCATCATATATTATTTTAGGTTGAAATTTAACTGCGAATAACTTTTAACCGAGTTGACTTAGCGAAAACTTATATCAGACCTTTTTTGTAGGCCGTTCAATTTCCTGCAAAATTATGTATTTACTTTTACCACAGAATAACTCGTTGAGATACATCAAAATTCGAAATAAAAAAATAAAAATTTCCCGTGTAATTTAAATGAGAAATGGAAAATCACGATGTGACACCTCTGAAAATTAATATTAAGAGCTCAAACTTTTTTTTTTTTTCGTCAGCTTGGACGATAATTGTGTGGTAGCTAAAAAAAAAATTTCTTTGGCCTACCCTACTGTAGATAGATGTAAGAGCAAACGCAGATCTTTTAACAAGCGAGACTTTTTTCATACTGCCTAACTCTGTTGGCCTGATGAGTCTTTACCAACTTCACCGAAATGTTTGGGTGAACACTTAAGGTACTCAGCTAATGGCAATAAGCTCAAAAGCACCAAAGTCGTCGAAAGTTGGTGTGGGCTTTTGCACTTTTGCAAGAATCTGACTAACCTGACCAAGCTACATTAGGAATACATATATGAGTTAGTGAGACACACACGTGCAACTCACAAATACAAACATGCATTTCGAATTTGACATAAACTCAAGTTTTATTCATGTCCAACGGGAGAGGACGATAAAATAAAAGAAATCCGACAATTAATGCAGATAAATCGTTAAATAAGTTCACGAGAATAAGTCACTGACAATTATATAAAAAATTCATGTGTATACTTAGATTGAAGTTAGAAAACTTCGACCTGAGGTGAAATAAACTCACGTCTAAAGATTATCTGGTAAAGACCGAAGTGTAACGTTTATATCCCGTATAATCACCGTAAACTTGGACCTCTTTCCGACAATATATACGGGTGGGCAGAGCAAACAAGTTTCGGGGTTAATTAATTGCTTTCAGAGTGGGCGGCGCACAAGATGGGATGGATGATACAGGCCGAAATAAAATAACAGTATGGCTTCCAGATTATTTATCATGCTCATGACAATATTGGGATCAAAATTTATTTTCTGAAGTTTAATATATTTTCAGTCATAGAATTAAGAACAGAGAACGATGGCATTATAATAGGACAGCTTTTTTATTTTGCCTATTGCTGGAAATCGAATGTTAAAAGGCGTTTCTTTTTTATAAATTACGAAAAAAATAATAGTAGAACCAATGAAATAAAAAATTACGATTTTTTTTATTAATCTTGATTTTATTTCGCATAAGATACAACAGTATATGGATTATTATACTATTATCATATAAGTATAATATATTATTATATTGTAGATATTATAATATATATATTATATTATAATAGTAAAAATGGCCGATCTCATAAGGGCCTATAAATTCATTGTGTATTATTTTTATTATGTTTAAAAATATACCGTATATTGGATAGGATTGAAAAAAAAACTTCATCATACAATAAACTAACGAACAAAACTGTTAGTAACTGGTACGAATCAAAACTGGCTATGAGAAAACATATTGGAAAATGTATTATCTTTGAACTTTTCATATAAATTATTTACTTACTTATTCCTTTCCGTTTCATTGGGCATTAAAACAATGGCAAAGGATTAATCCAATCCAATAAATAAGTAGCCCAGAACCGTTTACGCAAAACTCCACATCAAATGATTATGCCGATACATTAATTAGTTTTGAAGACATTAAGCCTCAAAAGAACTGTATATTTATATAGATATTTGACTATATATTTTGTATGACATTGAATTTATGAGAATGAACATATATGAATTGTATGAGAAGTTTTACAAGATCTGTGTAACATTTTTGACAAACCTATTCCTGCCGTAAGGCAGCTGTTTTTATACTACAAGTAGCTGACCCGTGCCCACTTCCTTGGGCGGTAATAGGCATTATCAAGCTACAACTTTTTTCTAGAAATCAATTATATATATCTCATCATTACGGCAGCGTTCGTAAGAAACGTTTTCATTCGACCATTTTTTCTCCGACACCCCAGATATTACCCCATACAACCTCACAAACTTTACCTCTTTATAATATTATTATAGATAATATAGTAAGTTAATAGCTTCTGCCCGCGACTTCGTACGCATGTAATAGTTATTTAGGGCTAACACGCAGTGGAAGCTCTCAAAAGGAAAAAAAACCCGATTTTAAAACATTCTTCATTGTTACTCCGCTCCTATTGGTCTTAGCGTGATGAAATATATCCTATGACATTCACAAATAACGTGGCTTTCTATTGATAAAATAATTTTCATAATCGGTTTCTTCCTATGATTACCCCCTACAACGTCACAACGTCACAAACTTTACCTCTTTATAATATTACAATAGTATAGATGTTTCAGACTAAAGAGTATATACACTAATGCATAGCATTAATTTTCGGTTAACGTTTTGACGCTTCAAAAATATACAAAAATAAGCATTAGCGGGTAGCCAAGTCGAGCAAAAAAGCGGCACGGCCGTATTATCCTTTTCTCCAAGCAATTAAGGTCATTATCGCCCCCTTCGATGTGGATAAAACAAGAAGCCTGAATAGATTGACTTGGCAATCGCACTAAACAATCTTATTTAATGTAATATGTATTACTTGTGAGTTACATTGTGTTTTCATGTGAGGGCCAAGTCAATCTATTTTATTTAAAACATAAAAGATTTTTAATATTGATATGGTCGCTATAAAATATTGTTAGGTTAGCTAATTACGCCGTAGCTTCACACAGAAAATCCCTTAAGTAAGTACTTAATAAAGTAACCGACTTGGTATTACATGGATCTCACATTTTTTTACGGTAGCGAGACTTGTTCTTTTTACAAGTTTTGTTTTCGATGGCATCTATATAAAATAGTTATAACACAACAACAGCGCAATATATATTTGTCAAAAATGACGTCACCATTGTTGATTTGCATACGAATCGTGAAGCAAAATTGTGAATATTGCATTGCGCATTTTGTGCCGAATACCGGTGCAATACGAACACAATCGGAATCAATAAAGGTAGCAGACGACACTTTAGTGCTGTGCATTATTTATAGAGCATTGTCTGACTGAGTCCCAGATGATCAGGTGAACTTAACTACACATAACCCGCAATGTAGTTCATCACCAGTGTCTTTTCGAATCGTATTTTTATATACTTTTCTCCTATTTAATGTTATTCTTACTTTTGTTTAATATAATTACGTCTTCGATAAGTTAATATGATACGGTGGCCAGCGTACATATATCTATGTCTATGTCAATAATTAAAAAATATATTATCAGGCCCGAGTAATTTTTATAAGTGATTGGCAGATATTTATACTAATACTATATATACTAACTTATGCTCGTGGTTTGTCTTTGTTTCTTTTTTTTATTAGGTCTACGAAACTGTGTTCAATTAATCTTACAATTTGTTATTATAATTTATATAAATAAACATAAAAATTAAACACTTCTGGACATAAACACAACTTACACTATTGAAACGGTGCGCATTAAAGAAATATAAAAGAAAAATAACTAAAAATTAAAATGTACCTTCAAAAATAAAATACTCAACAAAAAAAATAAAAAACTCTAATACTATCTATATATAAAACAAAAGCAAAAATAACAGTTTCGACAACAGTACTTCTTGATTAACGATTCTGCATCCCTGACAACGTGTCTCAGTTGCGTAGTTATGAAACCACAGCAAACAAACTTACATTCGCTTTTGTTGCATTACATTGTATAGAACTAAGGACAAGGGTATTAGTAAAGATTTATTTGACAATATTTTCAATGTACTAATATGTGAATGAGTTAATATCCAATAAAGTTACGCATTCTGTGCAAATAATCAATATTTCTATCCACTTTTCTAACCAGAATAATAAAGTCGAAACTTAGCGAACTACGAATTACGAAAGTCGAAGAATTAAAGTAACTGTAGATGTGTTCTAGACCCACTTCATTACATATCTCTAATAATATTATAAAGCTGAAGAGCCGAACTACTGGGCTGATTGGAAAAATTCCTTCAGTGTTATAGCTCATTTATTGAGGAAGGCTATATATCATGACGCTAAGACCAATAGCAGCGGAGCACCAATGATTTTTTTTACAAAATCGGTGATTTCTTAGCGTTAGCTCAAAGTGACTATTCCACGCGGACGAAGTCGCGGGCAGGACCTAGTTTATAATAGTTAGTAATCAATCTAAAATAGTTTACAAAAAAAATCCATCACTTTTATTATCAAAACATACCTATTCATATGTCGAGGCCCTATTACATCAGAATATATCTAATAAAAACGGTACCTCTCGATGGAAGCTTTTGTGCTATTGTCAACGCTACCTACCTTTTAAGGTTATTCGTTTTCTTTGAAAATACACAACCATTTGCAGGTTTATTTGTATGTACGTGTATGATTTAGATAATGGGCTGACATTTTGTGCAAACATATATTGATTACTAGGATTCATTCTTTGACTTTAGAATTTTATGAAATTCTGAAAATTGTCCGTACAATCGTTTGATCTAAGCCGTCTATAAATTGGTCTTGAATGTATATAGGTATTGATCGCGATACGACTGACAGATAATTAATTGGTGTGCCTTTATTCGTCACTATGTTATTTTATACTTCAGAAACAAATTTGGATTTAACGGTTTAATATTCTGTTATATCATTCGGTCTTTAAAACATATTTGCCTTTTTGTGATGTTGCCTATAAAAAAAAACGAGAAAAAAAAACTTTTTAAGTTAGCATGCTTAAAAAGTAGTAGTTCCCCAATTATATATAACACTAGGAGACTATGTATACCTGCAATTTCATCCCATTACATCACAAAATAAAATTTAATTATACTTAGTAATAATGTGAATACGAATGTGAGTTTGTTTGTTTACAACGTATTCACGTATTAACTACTCAATCAATCATCAAATATTTTGCATACGTGTTGTTAGAGATACACGAAAGGACAGACTGTTTTCTAGAGTTAAATCCAATCGAGTATTATAATACTACCTTCTTTTTTTATGTGAAAAAAAATCCTGCTCAGGGCGGGACGCCCAGAGGCTCAGGGGAGCATGAGTAGTGTCGAAACGACTCTTACCGTCTAAAAAAAACTCCACCATGAACCGTATGCCGTGGGAATGGCCCGGGATCACGTAAGTATTGGCCGCATCAACTATGACAACCCTATTCCGGGACTGCTTCCCAGATTGCCAAACCGAATGCAGTGGTCAGCTCCCTCGTTTGAAGTTGACCCCTCCACCGCTACCCACCACTGATTTTTTACCATAGTTATCTCCTCATTTACCATGGCATCTCTAAAGGCCCTTCCGTCCTAACCTACACCTGACTCGCGCCCTCTGTATAACTCTAATTCTAACCTATGCCCTGATCCTGACACCCTAAGCATCCTGCCATAAACCATTGCCTACTTTTTTTTTTTTTTTTATCGTGGGGAAATCCCTTTTGGATACACCACCCTCTCGGGGGAGAGAGTGGGTTATGTCCGACTCGCACGGACCAAAACCCCACGGTGTACGTCTTCCGCTATAGTTGGGGCGGCACGAGATCTCTATAGACTTCATCGTGCCGCCCTAGCGGTTGGCCCAGCAGTAAAAGCGCCGCCGCCGGGCCCCGTCCAGTTGGGAGACAGCCGTGTACACACACCAGCCATCTCCTGCGTCCACCGGACCTGTGCAATGGGAAGATGGCCCCCCCGACCCATCTTCCCTGGTCCGATTACAGAGGGAGGAGGCGGTCAAACTACCCCTACCCCTACTAAGCCTACTTATAAACACTCCTTTTTTTATTAACGTGGATAAATCGTCATGTACACGCCACCCTCCCAGAGCAGAGAATGCGTAATGTGAGGCTCGTGACCTGCAAAGAGTCAATGTGGAAGATCAGTCTCCCTTAATACAGTGCACGCGATGCCTAGGGTACGGCCACGGTAGGAAAATGTGCAAAGAGCAGACGGACCTCTGTAGTCACTGCGGAGAGAATCACTTGAGAAAAGACTGCTCGGCCTTTAAAGAAGGGAAATTACCAAAGTGTAAGAATTGCAGCATTGAAAAACTTGACAAAATTGACCACAACGCCTTTGACAACGACTGCCCGATTAAAAAGAAATGGGAGTGAATCGCGAGAATGACCATAGAATACTTTTAAACCAGTGTTTATGTAAACAAATATTAGATAAAATATATAATAAATGGCCTAATATCTGTCCAACTATGTGAAGTATCCCTCCTAAAAGAGGGGTGTAAGGGGTGTCAAATAACATCTAAGACATGAGACACCCAAGCCAACCTCACGTGGTGCACCCTGGTGAATAACGAACGAGGCAATAGCGAAAGCGGGGTGGTAGGGATCTACAGCCTGACTGGGTCGCAACCACCATGTACATGGCGAAAAAGCCCATCATAGTGATTCGCTTTTGCGGGTCGCGTTTCGGGATCAGCCTGTGCATATCCAGCTTTTTGCAGGCCGGCATGACAGCGGCGACCGGCGATGGATAGTATATCGGTGGTCGCCGTTGTTTTTGGATTGTACTGTGCTTACCATCAGGCACAGTGCAGTCACTTTGCCGTCCTACTATAAAAAAAGTGTTACAAAAAATAAATTGCTAAATTAAACCAAGAGTTATTATTGAATCTAAGCATATAGGGATACTAGGTATGATCGAGCCGACCAGCAGGCTAATAGACAGCGAAATACTCGGAATCTATTATGACAATTGACAAATGTACTTTGCAATAAAGAGCAAGAGTATTAATGATGAAGTACAAGCTAAAAGAGAAACAATTAACCAGCAAATAAGGCATATAGGAATGAACCACCACAGCCAGATGTCCAAAGGTGACAACCGGCCGTGTGGGGGTTGCAGGTTACTACAAAACAAAAATAAATTGCGCACCCAGGCTGTATGCTTCTATATTCAATCTAAATATGTACTCTAAAATTTGGTGAAATAATAACAGTAATCGAATTTAAATAGAAAATTTTAAAACGAAAACTTAATTAAATTCGGTTAATATCTAGTGAAATAAAAGAAAACAAACAAAATTTAGATTTAAAGACTCAACGTTTCAGTATAAAATAACATAGTGAAGTCATGAGAGAACAAAGGAAAACTTGCTAAAAATTAGTATAAAAAATGAGGTAATTTAAAATAGTAAATAAAATTTAACAACAATGAAAAACAGAAACAACATCGCGAAGTAAAGAATATAAAATTAAAGTAGAATCAAAACCAAATAGGTATATAAAATTAATTAAAATTGTGAAAATTAAACTAAATAGACAAAAGAGGAAAAAATTTAAACAACATAAAAATGGTCTCTGTCTACCCATGATAGAGCACCCCTGTGGGCTGAGGGCAACCCTCAATCAAAAAAAAAACGTGAGGCTCGTACTTACTAAAACCTCACGGTGTACCAGCCGCCGCTTTGGTATAAAGCTATAACCATGTCACCCCAGGGATCAGCCCGGTTGAAGGTGGCCGCCGAGTTCCAGCCTAATAGGGGGCAGACTGGGTACACACCAGCAGCCTCCACTTGTCAGCCGACCCTATGCACTGAGGAGATGGGCCCCACATGGTGGAAGGAAGCGGGTAAAATATTCTTCATGAAAAAATACATAAGTATGTCAACGTTTATGATAATCGATCAAATTATAGACTAGATGATTCCCGTCCGCTTCGTTGAGCACAAAAAAAAAATAGCAAATAGTCGAATTATAAAAAAATAGTCTAAATTTTAAAAAAATAGCCTAAAGCCGTCGTCCAATATATTTGCATTGCATAGTCTTATGCCGACACGTTCAGTAGTTTTGACGTGATTGAGTCTCAAATGACGTGTATTTTCATTGTCTATACAAACTAACTGGTTTCCGTAACTGCGTTTTCGCGAATATGATTTTGTTAGTTCATGGGAACTAGTTATTAAATTCTCTCTTAGTCCCCCTAGGAAAACGTAATCAATAAATAAATTATTTGGAAAACTCCTCTATCTGCCAGTAATATTAGCTTCAATAATCGGTTTGGATACATGGAGATTATCCCAGACAGCAAGAGACAATTTAATGTTATTTATACGTATAGATTTTTCGAAACTACCGCCATTATTACTTACCGGGAATTTGGCGAAATTCCTATTACACATGACAAAGTTGTTGCCAAATGTCCCAATAGTAATAATATAAAGTACGTTATTTCCAAAAACCGTTACTCATTTTAATAATAGTGATGTTATAGCATGACCTACAATCACTACTAAATATTTATCAAGCTTCGAAGTCGATACATTTATCCTTTATATATCCTCTATCCTCTATACTAATAGTAATATTATTTATTATTTAACACAGTATTTTCTTCACGTGTTGATATATAATTAGTATTACCTATGTTTCTTTTTGATTTTTTTTTCTAGATGATAAAAACTGTATTGAATACAAAAATTGTAAATTTTAGACGTGAAATAATTAAGTACGACGTCTAAGGATTTATGAATAAAAACAACTATACTCGTCAAAAGCTACCAAAATAAAAAAAGGAGATCGGTTGACAAATATTATCTTCGTTTATTTATACATAGAAGATTTTTTTTTAGTTACCCACTTATAAAACAATATCTACTTTGAGTGTCGTATCTGTATATTATTATCATGTATTCTCTATAGGTATAAAATATAAATTCCAACCTACGTATTACCGCGATATTGGACAATACAGTTTTATTTCAACAAAAAGACATTGTGACCCGACTCTCATGCATATTTTAAACGGTACGGTCGAACCGCGGTCTTTTCCTACGTTAAAATCTATTTGCTTTATATATCGTATTTCCTTATGACTGCCGGATATAAAAGGCTTTTCTAAAAATATATAAATGTAGCAGATTGCTTTCGAAAGGGTTTTTAATATGTATACATACCTATATATTTCATATAAACATATAATAAATACAGTTTTATTTTTCAAAAATATATGAAAGAGATAAACATTTAAAAAATTCTAAAAAGGTTAAATCACTAACCGAATGGACAGTTTTCAAATATTTTATGATATGTTAGAACTGAGTTTTTTTGACGAGTTTTTAAATGTATTGAAAGACTAATTTTTGCTCGAGGCTTTGTTAATGTACATTTGATGTAATCCTCGGAAATAATTTTTTTAAAGACAAAGGTACCCTTGTCCTTTTGTATCCCTCATAACATTTATGCAAAATTTTATGATAATCGATTGAAGAAGGCGTTACTTTACGGAAATCCATCATTAAATATTATAGTCGACGCTACTTTGCACTTCCATCTGGGGTTGATTGAACACTACTACGTCTAACTGCAATAAAAAGTGAATCAATATATATATTTATATATTAAATATACAATATATAATTAATATAAATATAATAACTGTCAATAAGGTAGGGTGATTCATGAAGAACGTTTTAGTATATAATTTGTCAAGGATCTTTTCATAATCAGAGCGGGACAACGTCTGCTGGGCCCGCTAGTGTTTAATTATATACTTTAAGCATAAATATGTTAATAAATCCAAAGCTTATATCTCTAAAACCTTTTAGAAATGCTATATAATTAAATAACAGATTTTTTTCTATAAAATATGGAGTAAAAAGTTTTTATGTAAGTTATTTTCTTTTAGATAAAGTACTCTATAATGTAACAGCTTTTCCTCACGAGCACATTAAATAAATATCGGATCCTAAAGAAATACTTACCTTAAAAGATTTCAGCTTCAAAGAAAAACCATTTATATCTAAACGTAAGTTCGACGAAAAATACAAATATAGTTCAGCTTGTAATATCACTATTATAGTGAAAAGAAATTATGAGAACATATTTACTTAAATTAAATTGTCTTATAAATTAATTGTGTCCATTTACTGTAAGGTTTTAAGAGTGAAAGAGCCACGCTGAAGCTATTACTGATTTCAGCATGAATGGGTCGGCTCGTCTGGGGTAGTACCACCCTCTCATAGAAAACTGACGTGAAGTAATAGTGCTTGCATTGTTGCCTTTCGTTCGCTCAGTGAGAGCGTCAGAGGCCCACCTCCCTTCCCCTCTCCTCTCCCCCTCACTCCCTTTCTCCGAAACACAGGCTGGCAACGCACTTTCGACTCTCCCGGTGTTGTTAGTGTTCATGGACGGTGGTGATCACTTAACATCAGGTGACCCACAAGTTCGTTTGCCAGTTATGACATAAATAAGGTACATTTTAATTTATCTTACGCTTGGAGTGTTGTTCATCATTCGTTATATATCCATTTCATAATATTTTGATCTATACATCTGGATATCGCATGAAATATATTATGCTAGTGAGTAGCTTCAAATACTTTCTCAGAAGTCGCAAAATTAATTTATATAATAACCATTAATAATAATAATATTGTGATATATACTATATTATAATTGTGTGGTGTAATTAGAATGGATACAATTAAGAATGAGTACGTCAGAGGAAGTTTGAAAATAACGACAGTGGCAGGTTCAGTAGTTAGATTTGCATAGTAAGGACTTATTCTGAGAAGAGATATAATATTATATAATACAGGCATCAATATTGTTGCTGGAAATCCAACACGGGGGCAATTTCACGATTTAAGATACATTATAAGTAATATGTGACTTCACACAAGTTTAAATTAGATATTGTTGAAGTCTATAGAGATCTCGTGTCGCCCCAACTATTGCGGCAGACGTACACCGTGGGGTTTTAGTCCGTGCGAGTCGGACATAGCCCACTCTCTCGCCCGAGAAGGTGGTGTACACATTAGGGACTTCCTTCATTTAAAAAAAACGGCAGAAGGAAGAGTTTAGTTCAACACACAAAATAAAAGATAAATAGTAACGTTAGTTGCCAATGTTCAAATGACATAGGTATTTTCATGATCTCCTTCTATTAAAATGTTAGAAACACTTGCAACTTAGTCCACGTTAAATTACAATATAACATTTAGTAATAATATAATCCTAACTAATATTATAAATCCGAACGTGCGTTTGTTTGTTTCTTTGTTAAGCATATTAATGAAATTTTGCACACATTTTGCCAAGAGAATAGAAAAGAAAAGGAATTGAAAAAAGGATTTTATTCAGAAAAACTACTGTTCCCGAAGGATAGGTCAAATCTACATTAATGCGAGCGAAGCTGCGAGCAAAAGCTAGTATTATAAATTCAAATAAAAGTTCAAATTTAAATTCAAGTAATCCATCTCGATATAACTGCTTCGTTTTCTTAACACAGTCCCTTAATATCTAAATTAAACTAACGTATACCCAATAATATAATTCATTCGCTTTTATGAAATATCCTGGGGTTTTTCCAATTACTTAACATAACCCACAAATTCCTTATATAAATTTGAATTTCAATACGAATAACAACAATATTTGCTATACGCTTGCTTCGATTAAGACGAGCAATTTCAGAAATGGTACGACAAGATCGTACTATCACAGAATACCTGCATAACTATGGACTGGAACTGGCGTGTTGATGTCCACGAAACATTCTATTGGAAAATTCTTAGTGAGCGAGAATTATTCTGTGCTCTCTATACTACTATACAGTCAGACAATGATAACAAGAATAATGTCAAAATGATCTCGGTACTTTTTGGATTGATTACGTCTTTAGCGGCGTTGAGCAATTTTTGGTAGGAGAAAAACTTCTTATGCTGACACGCTAGTGAGGCGTCACTGACATGCTAGTAACGTATGCGCTTGCGTCTAACTATCGACGCTGCGTACATGTACTACTGATATTTTCTCTTGAACTACACAGCCTATCATATGTTTGATCAATTCATAAACTGCTTTTTGGCTTAATTAAAGAAATGGAAGAGATGCAAACAAATATACCTACATCTTATGTGAAAACTTAAATGTTACAACTTACCTTGTTATTAATAGAAATATCATCATGTTGCAGATTTATCCATGTAGGGTATAATACATTTATGAACACTTAGAGTTTCTTCGATATTCGATAATTTCTTCGAAATCCTTGAGAATTTCAATTTTAATAATCTAGTTGTTATATCGACTTATATTTAGCAAATATCTTCACGCATGTGTGTTTATTTGGTTTGGTATTGCAAAGTGAACGATAATAATGTAGATTTTTAAATAAATATCACAATAAAACACTAAAACAATCTCACTCGATCCTAACAAAGTACCTTTTTGTCAATCGTCTATTTTGATATCTATATTCGATTGAACGACTCGATCCACAGCTGTCAGATTGTGTGGAGAGTACCGATTTCTCGATCCTAACGACGAAGTCGATCCAAGTTAGTCCCTATTTGAACCACAGTACGATTATGCGCTAGTGTTGATTTCAAGAGAACGAAATAGCATGAAATCGACTGATACTCGATTCGATTTAGAACTCGAAAGCGTTAAGAGTAAGCCACCTGTATCAAGGTCATAATTATTGCTCAGAGTTCCAAGAGATGTCAAAACCAGACTAATATTAATAATTTCAATTGACAAATTATGAAACTTTATCCATTTTATAAATATGTATTAAAGATATCTTTACAAACACATAATGTTATGTATTTGGTGTGCAAATCACAAAACTTATAAAAACTTTAATTGTAACTATTGTAAGGTACGTTAGTTGGTTTGAATTTGTACGAAATATGCAATGACCTGAAACTTTTTTGTAAGTAGGTGGTAGAGCCACGCTGAAGCTGTTATTACTGCTTTCAGCACGAATGGGTTCGCTCGACCGGGGTATTACCATCGGAGCCACAGAAAACCGACGTGAAGTAACAGTGCTTGCTTGCTTGCAGTGCGTGCTTCCTAGCCCAACTCCCCTCCCCTCTTCCCTTACTTCCCCTCTCCCCCAAGACAGGTTGGCAACGCACTTGCGACTCCCCTGATATTGCGAGTGTCTATGGACGGTGGTGATCACTTAACATCAGGTGACACACTTGTCCGTTTGTCTCTTATAATATAAAAAAAAAACTTTTTGAAAAAAACACATTGTAATGAAACCATAGCAGGGTTTATAAACTCGCCTGGCTAGCTAACACCCTCTCCTTGAAATTCAGTCGCCAAACATAGATTATAGATGTGTTCCAATAGTTACACTTCAGAGTCAGTCTCTTCTAAGCTTAAACCGTGTTATTACAAAAAAAGTTAAATACGTATTAAATACTTGGTTTAAAAAAGTTTCCTAATAAATGCACCTCGCTCGCCCGAGGCATGTTCGCGTTATCCTTTTCTAGTCTAATCTAACGTAACCAAAGCAAGACAAAAGAGCAAGATGACGAACATTCAGCGACCGCGGTGCATTTAATATTAGACCTTTTTCAAGCCAGGGTTCAATACGTATTTAACTTTTTTGTAATATCACCGATAGTGTTTACCATCTTGAAGCAAGATCGTCATTTAGCATTAGATAACATTGTGAACAAACGCAGCAACATATAAAAATATTTAAATAACATTGAAAAGGTTCAACCTTAGCCTACAAGCAATTGTAATTGCGAAACAGCTAAACTAGCATACACAAAACTCTCAGAATATAATTTAGGAACAGATATTACTGTTTCCTTTAAGTGATTAGTAGCGATACCATTTTGTTATCAGAAGTCCATTTATTAAATCCATCATATCCATTGGTTTCTATATCATTTCGTAATTCTGAAAACTGGATTGGAATTCGTAACATATTTGACATTATGACACAATGTTGAATTTATATTACAGGTGAAATGTATTCGCTGATATATCCGTTGTTGGTCGGATGCATTTATTACATATTATATGCTGAGACTTGATAGAGATTCCGGTCCATTGTTAGTTTTCAATAGGTCTCGTTAAGGTTCTGGAATGGCCCTCGGCCGACTAACTCCGTATCCCTTTTGTTAGTAAACGAGCCCTTGATCGATCTCATAACAATGGGCCAATTTCAATGCTAGTTCGGCAAGCTTATTTCCAAACTATGTTTGTGTTTGGTACATTCGATGGGCGACAGTTGAATTTTTTAATTCCCTCAATAAAAGTCGACGAATCACACGCAACTTAAACCGGTGGTTTTAGAATGTTACGGGAACATGTTTTCATAGGTGGTGGAGTCACGCTGAAGCTATTACTGGTTTCAGCATGAATGGGTCGGCTCGCCCGGGGTTCTACCACCCTCCCATAGAAAAACGACGTGAAGTAACATTGCTTGCATTGTGGCGTTTCGTTCGGTCAGTAAGAGCGCTGGAGGCCTACCTCACCTCCATCCCCTCCCCTCTCCTTCCCCCAAGCACAGGCTGGCAATGCACTTGTGACTCCCCTAGTGTTGTTAGTGTCTATGGACGGTGGTGATCGCTTAACATCAGGTGAGCCACCTGTTCGTTTACTCCCATGACATAAAAAAACAAGATTTTTTATATATCGTAATGAACTAATGCTACAAGTTATGTAAATTCATCCCCAAAGGATATTAAAGTAAAAAAATGAGTATAAAGTTCTCGTCAACCTTTTTGGCCGCTGTGAATATAACCATAAGCTCGGACTTGTGCGTAATATAGACAAGAGTTTAATACAAAAAGTAGCTAAAATATTATTATAAAATGGAAAATTAGGATTTACGTATCCTTAAATCTTCTCGATGTTATAAATATGATATAATATGTATTTATAAATTTAAAGCGGTCATAACGTTAGGCGAGGATTGTATATATGTTTAACACTGTATTACTACAATTGCGAGATACTTGTTATTTCTTATAATTGTTTACATTTTTCGTTGTTTCGAGTATTTGATCTTGAACCTATAGAATTCCTTCGGTTTAGTTGTTTTTAACCATTTTATCTCAGATGACTAGTAAAAAAATTGTATACCGTAAGGGTGTTAGCACTATCAGGTTTTGACAATATATACAAGTGATATTTATTAATTTTTAATACCTGTGCACGCGTATGTTATTATATTAAGGACTCCTTATCTACTGTAATAAATGCATGAGCTATAACAAAAATACATACGATTAATATTTAAATATATTCATACCTACGTTTACGATGATCAGTAGAACAGTATATCAATTGATATGTTAGTACAGTCACGAAACGGATAACACAAAAACTTTCTCAATTAAAACACGCTCTGTTGGGTATAACAACCTTCATGGTGATTGATTAACTATCTTGGAGTTCTATCTCATCTTCTTTATATATAAATTTCTTCTGTACGTGTGTGTTACAGAACTCCTCCTAAACGGCTGGACGGATATGAAATTTTGTGTGTGTTCCAGTGGATCCGAGAATGGTTTAGGTTCACAATTGAAACCGGTAGGTGGCGCTGCGGTTGACTTTTAGGATTTTTTTAAATTATCAAAACAGGACTACGTCCGCAGGGACCGCTATTTTATATATACAAAAGCTCGAAATAATAAAATAGAATTTTTAATTCACTTGAAACATTCTTTAGATTGTATTTAACTTCTTATTTCATTATTGAAATAACTATTTAGTGGTCCTGATAAATATTATAGAAATTACGTGCCCTATTATCTCACTTACACTTTTTTCTTTACTAATAAAATAAACTAATAGGAAAAATATAGTTTTAAAAACAAGCGAATCGCGGAAACCAATCTCTTGGTAAATTCATAAAAATTATAAAATAAACAAATAATATATTATTGCAGAATACGATTCGCTTATAAATTGGACCTTATTTATTACCAAAGATTAAATTCAAACTAGTGTGTACACGAGTATTTCCTTATACAATACGAAGTTGTTCTAAGCAAACCGGATATAAGAAAATAATCTCAGACCGTATGTCGTATTATAGATGTGAGAATATAATGTTTTATTTAACGTATTTCTAAAAATCTTCTATCGTTTGAAACGTTTGCAGTTGATAGTCACCAATTTTCGTATGACAATGGGAAGTTGACTATGTAAAAACTTATGTCATAACTATTGTGTATATTGTACATATATTCGCCACAATTATGAGCTTTGAAATCAATTTGTTGTAATCTGAATAAAAAACAGAGATTTATTTGGAGGAAAAGTCTAAAAATTGGATAAAGCTATTATGACGTCGCGTCATAATGGCAATGCTTACCTAGAACTTGCGATCTAAGTGTTTTGTGACTTTGATTTATTATTATTTACAATATGGGACCACGCGAATCCTTAAAGACCAAGTTTAAGAAATACAATACGTGTTTGTAATAACACCAGAAACGTTTAAAATATAAAAATATAGTACGAATATCGATCAAAATCAAAATAATTTTTAAAGTACAAAACTATAAATAAAGGGATAATGAATAAAACGTTATACCTTAATCAATTTAAAATATCAAGTATAGTTTATCTAAAAATAGAGCATAAATTTTCATAAATTGTTGTTCACCGTTATTAAATATAAATTGGTTAACAATTATCCGAATGAAACGCCAATCAAGCCTCAGATGGCCTGCAATTAAGCGGTGGTTAGTTAGCATGACAAACGGGACGGCTGCCTGGTCTCCCATTATCCATGCATTAGTATATTTATGTTCCCTATAATGTATAGTGTATAGTGACGGTTGAACATTTTGTGTTATTTTACAACCTCTTATGGCTAAGGAAAAATTTTCGTCACGCGTTAAGCGTTAAACGTAAGGTAGGTGTATTTGTGTATATGTGTAAATATGTGCAAATGTCTGTGTAATGGTATATGCAATTTATACTATGGGACTACATATAGTATACATTTGGAGGAGCATATTACAGGAGCATACTCATATATATCATTACATTATATAAAACAAAGTCCTCTACTACGTCTGTCTGACGGTCTGTCTGTCTATTCGTGATAAACTCAAAAACTACTGAACGGATTTTCATGCGGTTTTCACCAGTAGATAAAGTGATTCATGGGAAATGCTTAGGTATATAATTTGTTAATGTTTTCTTATTATCAGCGCGGGACAACGTCCGCGGTACTCGCTAGTATTGTATATATAGTTTATGTATATACTCGTATAATTTAATACGTATAAGCCAAAGAAGTTTTGTTATTGTGGCATGGCAATATGACAGCACTATGCCTAATGGTCAGCACAGTACAATCCAAAAACAATGGCAACCACCGAGTGACACACTATCCATTGCCGGTCGCCGCTGTCATGCCGGCCGGTGAAAAGCTGGATATGCACAGGCTGATCCCAAAACGCGACCCGAATCAAATCGCTATGACGGGCTTTTTCGCCATATACATGGTAGTTGCGACCCAGTCAGGCTGTGAAACTCTACCACCCCGCTTTCGCCATTGCCTCTTTCGCTATTCAATAGGGTGCACCACGTGTAGGTGAGGTTGTCTTGGATGTCTCAAGTCTAATGATGTTATTCGACACCCCTTACACCCCCTTTCATTTCCTCAGAGTGTACACACTGATACACGCACTTTTTTTAATTATTGTAGCTCGGCAAAATTACTGTACTGTGCCTGATGGTAAGCACAATACAATCCCTAAATAATGGCTACCACCGAGAGACATACAATCCGTCGCTGGTCGCCGCTGTCATGCCGGCCTGCGAAAGTATCTCTTTACGTTGCGTTTGAAAGACCCTATGTCATAGGAAGCGGGAAACACACTGGCTGGGAGATTATTCCACAGCTTCATGGTACGGCAAAGATACGACTTTGCGAACTTTTTAATTCGTGCCCAGATAGAATTTACCGTAAAACTGTGGCTCCGAAGACCAACGCGCGTGGTGCGGTTATGAAAAGGTGAGGAAGTGATCAAATTATATAACTCTTCAAAACACTCGCCATGATATAGACGGTAGAACACGCTCAGTGAGGCAATGCCTCTGCACTGAAGCGACTCTATAAACTCTGTAATGTCTGCATCATTAACAATGCGGACAGCCCGTCTCTGCAACCTGTTATTTGTTATAAACAGCTATCAATTAATCTACAGTTACCGTTTTGTGCAGTATTTAAAGTTGTATAAAATCATTTCATTTGTGGCTTTAGGAACTAATTGCTATACAATTACAGCTATACAATTCACACTCATTCCTTGTAGCGTTACTCTTACTTGTTCGCACGCTGCAATAACACCGAACGAGGATTATTATTGTGAATAATAGTAACGGACAACGGATTCTCAACAGCAGAATAACATTTTATCTAGCAAAAAATGCGTTATTAGTTGTAATAGCAACAATCTCTAAATTTATGGGCTTTGTCCATTTGTTCACTTCAACAAGAATGTCGTTTTGTAAATACTATCATTTTGTACTTCAATAAGTTGAACTATCATCACGTCTCTAATTCACTTTTTTACTATTATTTCGTATACAAATTCAGCTCTTTATTATCGTCTTCCAATCCCTAGAAATCTGACAAGGAATATCAATTTCAATCTTTAAACATAGTTAAGTCTTAACAAAGTTTGGACGTACTTAATATTCCTGGCGTATCTATCTGTATTAAAATGCCTATAGTTTTGTATGTATGCATTTGTTTACCAAAATTTGTAGTAAGTTATTATAAGTAGTTTTTATAGTAGAGTTACAGTTACTATAATTAGGATTATAAAACTAACTACTTTCTAGTTTAATATTTAAAAAAATGTTTGACTGTTTATTATTTTGGATTTTTTGGAGAATCTAGGTTTTAGACTTAAAATTGCTTACCCGATTCTAATCGTTTTTCTATAAAGTTAAGAAAGCAGTCATAAATCACCACATTGTATTATTTTCAAGAAAATGCTTTAGATTATGATGCTTTAGTGTTTTGTTTTTTTAAATAATATACTGGAAATATTTTCTTTTCAGTTTTGTCATAATAAGTGAGTTATTTACGACGTAATTCATAAGAAAGCAATTACTTTGCTTTATGGTGGTAGAGCCACGGTGAAACTATTACTGGTTTCAGCATGAATAGGTCGGCTCGCTCCTCTCCCTCCCCTAACCTTTCCCCCCAAAGGGTGGCAACGCACTTGCGACTCTTCTGGTGTTGTTAGTGTCCATGGACGGTGGTGATCACTTAACATCAGGTGACCCACCTGTTCGTTTGCAACCTATGACATAAAAAACAAAAAAGAAACTTAAAGTTTACTGAGTAAGCAACATTAGGAACTTTTTTAAACAATACTGATTATGAAATCTTTTAAATTATTCATTTATTACGGAAAAAAACTGAATAGAAAATAATACCACAGTATTAATCAAAGATAAACAATATTGTAATGTCTCATAGTGCTATGACATCTTCTTAAAAACAATAAAATGTGGTAATCTACGAATAAATACATTTTAATAAGGCTATATATGTATCGTCGACACGAACTCTTGATGTGTAGGATGGAACAACACTGAATTGTTCTTTTATTTTGAATTTAAAACGTTACGTGGCACTTTTAAGATACATAAAAAAACAACATTAAAATAAAGTAACTACCTTTCTGAACCCTACAGAAGCACAGTAAAGAAAAAGGTATTGTAATTCGTACATAACGATTTGCAAATTACGCAGTCCCGAGTAAGATTTATTTGCCGTGAGAGCGTTTTTGCGGAAAAATTTTGTTGCTCCAACCGATTTCTAACTTTAAATAATATGCTATCATCCCGAACCACAAACGAATTATTTTTGTTACAATCTTCTCGTTTTAGAAATTTACGTATTGAATTACTATTTAGACTAACATAGACCTCGTGATGCAGAAATATTTAATACTGCTATGAAACCAGATCACGGTTTTGATCACAACAATAAAATGATAACGATTTTATGCGATGAGCGCAATCATATGTTATTTATGGATATTTTAAATATCTAGATTTGCTTGTATTTAAGCCATTTTTCGTTTGGAATAATCAATAATCGTCTATGAATTATATTCTCATATCCAGGCGCGTATCCTAACTATGGTTCGGGGCAGGGGGTGGGGGGATAAATCCCAACTATCCCCCCTCTGTATACGTGCCTGCTCATATCTATAACTGATTATTTTCGGTAATACTGAAGAAGTATCATCAATATTGACAAATGTAGCGAAGATTTTCATATATTTGTATCCTATTTATGCTTTATTATACATTTTATTAAATACTAGCGGGCCTGGGAGACGTTGTCACTCATCGGCTGAGTGCTTTAAGCGCTCGCCTTAGTAGTCCGGTGACGCTGTTTAAGACCTTCGTAGATCAATAGCGTAGTCAGTTCGAAAAATAAAAAAAAACGTCGTCACACCCTGATTATTTAAAAAATCATTGACAAATTATACACTAAAACCTTCCTCGAGAATCACTTTATCCAATGGTGAAAACTGTATAAAAATTATGAAATACAAATTATTTCAGTATTAGATAGTTCATTTATCATCATGCTAAGACCAATAGGAGCGGAGCACCAAGGAATAATGTTTCAAAATAGTTTTATTTTCTTTACGAGAGCTTCCGATACGTGTTACCATTAACCCTAAGTAGTTACTTCCACTCGAAGTCACGAACAGAACCTAGCCAAAGATATTGACAGAGTTAAGAGAGTGAGGCTTGGTTGTTTAGTAGGCATTTTATTTCATTAAATAGTGGTACTGCAAAAAAAGATTTGCTCTTATTTTCTTCGTAAGTAAACACGTGCGAAGACACGACGGGAAGCAAGTTAATATAAAAAAATCGTGAAAGGTGTAAGTACCAGCAACAAGAGTAAATAACAATGAAAGAAACGGTAGGATTTTATTACTCGTTTCTAACATTTGTGCGTTAAAGCTAAATAATTTATGAGGGTTTTTCACACATACTACTGGTACGTACGTTGTGCTGGCTGAGAGACTAACCTTGACCTTGACTTCATACGTTAATTATGATCTATGACATAGAAAGCTTTGGGATTTTACAGTTTAAAAATATGTATAATATTCCTGTAACACGCGGTTTATATATTTGATAATTTAAAGCCCAAAGAAATTTTCGTTTTTTGTTTCTTTGACCGTTCTAATCTCTGACACGACGAATCTGAATTTAATAAATCTTTTACATATACTTTACTAACTGGCCCGGCCTGGCGGATGTTGTTCCGCGCTAATGATAAAAAAACCTTGACAAATTATATACTTAAACCTTTCTTGTGAATCACTTTATCTACTGGTCAAAACAGCATGAAAATCTGTTCAGTAGTTTTTGAGTTTATCGCGAACAGACAGACAGACAGGCAGACGTGCTAGAGGACTTGTTTTATAATATGTAATCATTTATTGAGGAAGATTATGGGCTAACTAAAATCGCGCTGAGTCTGTTAAGAAAAGAACGATTATCATACATAATGCCGGTCAGAAACTACGTTAAGAGAGATAATTCTCTGTAGAGATAGTTCCCTTTCTTCTGTCTTCAATATTAATATAGTGCGGGAGAACTACATACTTCGGCTCAGGGTGTAGCGGGTCGAAGAAGGGTTAATTACGTGACAGAGACCAAGCAATACTAAGAAAAACCGAACTGTAAATGCCTATCAGTGAGGAACAATACCGCATGGCTTAGTTGTGGAGTCGGCTCTCTATACAATAGTCTCGATTTATACAAACTCTCTTTAAGCTTATCTAACTGCGATGGCATTAAATCATAATAATAAATATGTAATAAAAGCACAAGTGAAAAATGAATTAGATTATTGTTGGCTCGACATACGGACAATTCGTTATCTAAAACTTGAATAAATTAATGTATAGTTTATTACACTCTTTAGTTTTTTTTTTTTTATAGTAGCACGGCAAAATGACTGCACTGTACCTGATGGTAAGCACAGTACAATCCAAAAACAATGGCGACCACCGAGTGATACACTATCCATCGCCGGTCGCCGCTGTCATGCCGGCCTGCGAAAAATTGGATATGCACAGGCTGATCCCGAAACGCGACCCGCAGAAGCGAATCACTATGACGGGCTTTTTCGCCATATACATGGTGGTTGCGACCCAGTCAGGCTGTAAAACCCTACCACCCCGCTTTCGCCATTGCCTCGTTCGTTATTCAGCAGGGTGCACCACGTGCAGGTGAGGTTGGCTTGGATGTCTCAAGTCTTAGATGTTATTCGACACTCCTTACACCCCAAAAGTTTGTATGCTGACGAGCTGTTAATATTACAAGATATTTTCTTCCAGGCAACCAGTGGTACAAAAATAGTAGTTATTGTAGGTAGTTCCTGCTCCCCGGCCAAAAGGTGTAAGAAGGTACCATGTGGTTTTTTAGCCTGTGCGACTGGGGCATATCCATTCACTGTTACCCGGCAAGATGGATATCAATCTGTTAGGGATTTCCCCATGAAGAAGAAAGTAAAAGAAATAACTGATAAAATACACATTTCATAATAACATCATGGTTTTAAATATACCAAGATAATAATACTATGCTTAAATTGCTTGGCTTTGCAGGCACCGATATATTTTGATAATAAAAAAGACAACTCAGTAATACTTCGTTCTAATTATCTTTGTTGGATATTTGTAAATGACTATATCACATTTAATGCACTGATTGATAAATAAAAAAAAGTAAAAAAAATATTGTAAACAAGGTACTTCCCGGTTATGTTCAATATGTTGTGTATTGAACTTACACACTTCTTTCTTTTATCTTATAGCCATCAACTATAAGATGATTACTTAGGTATAGTTAATAGTGACTGAACAATTGATGGCAAGATGGTTGTATGTACTTGAGCCCGCTGCAGTTGTTAGACGCCTACAGCTTATAAAAAAAACAAGAAAACCTTACCATAATGTTCACAATCCACAGTATTGAGGGCACGACTATATGAATGGACAAAACATAGGACGCTTGCTCAACAATTCAACGATTACAATAATTACATTCCCTTTAGGAAAGTTCTAGACGGCGCCCAAATTTTTTTATTTTTTATGTCAATTGCAGGCCAACTAACAGTGATGTTAAGATATCACCACCGTCCATAGACACTAGCAACACTAGGGGAGTCGCAAGTGCGTTGCCAGCCTCTGTATGGAGGAGGGGTAGGGGTAGAGAAAGGGAAAGCGACAGGGGAAAGGAGATGGGCCGCCGGCGGTCGCACTGACCGAACGAAACGCAACAATGCAAGCACTGTTACTTCACGTAACTTACTCATTCATGCTGAAACTAGTAATACCTACAGCGTGGCTCTACCACCTTGAAAATGAGAAAACGGTAAAAACCTTTCTACGCTATCATAGGAAAATAAAGCCAGACTAGATTTTTTTAATGCCATGCATACTTACAGTTCCCGACGAAAATAACAAAAAAAAAGTCGAGGCAGCCATAAGGAAGTCAGAAGTGAAAACTGAAAACAATGAAAATAGTGTGAATAACAATATTTAAATTTCAGAAATTATTAACATTAGTGTGCTTTTCATATCTAATTGCACTCTGAGCAATGATTATATACATTTTTATAAAGTCTATTACTCAATCAAACGTATGATGAGCTGCAAAATACCAATATTACATGTACACAGGTCCCTATACTACGCATCACTAGTTTTTTTTATAGCACTGCAAAGTGACTGCACTGTGCCTAATGGTGAGCACAGTACAATCCAAAAACAATGGCGACCACCGAGAGATGCCTTATCCCTCGCCGGTCACCACTGTCATGCCGGCCTGCGTGAGCGAACAACCTCCGTCCGTGTCCAGAGATGACCAGTGTTAATCGTCTCACCGGTACTCGAGCCACGGCGAAAGTCATTCACTACTGCTGAACGAATAACTATTACGGGCTGTTTCGCTACATGCATGGTGGTCGCGACCCAGTCGGGCTTTAAAACCCCGCTGTCGCCATTGCCTCGTTCGTTACTCAGCAGGGTGCACCACGTGCAGGTGAGGTTGACTTGGGTGTCTCAAGCTTAAGATGTTATGCGATACCTCTTACACCCCTAAAATAGTCCTACACCCCTAGTCTAGTGTAAACACATTACCCAAGTCCCGGTCACGCTGACGTAGCATATCATGACGCGAAATTAGAAACTTATCTCCTGCCAAAAATACCGCTCAAGGAAGTTTTCACTTTAAAAAAATGCCGCACTAGTAAATCTCTATTTCATTTTATTACATGAATCGTAATTAATTGAATTTAATTCCACAAACGTTTTTAATTACATTAGTAAAACAGGAGTCGTAAACGGAATTTCATACATTTTAATCAAAATAATTGTTAATTACATAACACAGAACGTCGCCTTTCACTTAGTAACAAGCGTACTCGAGACGCGTATGCAATTAATAAGGTTAAAGATACGCCAGGCGTAATTAGTACATTACGTGTGTACTGCATATATACGCCGAGAGTAATTAGGTAGGTATATGGAAATACGTTTCATTTTATAGTCATTAAATTTTATTAAAAAAGGCATAAGAACTGTAAAAATATTGTTCACCTTGTGGCGAGGTATAATAGCATACGTTTCTATACTAATATTATAAAGAGGTAAAGTTTGTGAGTTTATGAAGTTGTAGGGGGTAATCTCAGGAACCACTAGTCCGATTTGAAAAATTCTTTGAGTGTTATATAGCTTATTTGTCGAGGAAGGTTATAGGCTATATATCATCACGCTAAGATCAATAGGAGCGGAGCACCAATGAAGAATATTTCAAAATCTGGGTTTTTTTCCTCTTGAGAGCTTCCGCTGCGTATTAGCGTTAGCCCAAAGTAACTATTTCACGCGAACGAAGTCGCGGGCAGAGGCTAGTATTTTATAAATTTAGATCTTAAATAACAAAAACTTATATGAATCCTTGTTTAATTTAACAAATGAATATACTATTTTACAAAAACACAGTAAATGAAACCTTATCTCAGAAACAACAGAACGCAATTCAGAATTCATTAGTTCTCAATTACACCTTTATTATATTAACATAAAGAAATGTGACAGAGAACCGTGAAGTTCTCAAAAATCGATCTCCTTTGTTGTCTAATAACCTCATCTGAATGCAAACACTCTCAAAGGATACAAGAAAACAATATTTCTGAGAATATATAGCTAATAGTTATTATAATTGATTTCAAATTAATTCAATATTCAATCGATTATTAGATGTTCTTATAGCCACCCCTGACTTTATACGTGTTTGTAACTTTATAAACGTGTGTATTTGCGAGGAACGTTAATTTTTGTTTTTAATAAGCGTAGTATCCTTATAACATGAGCTATCTGCCATTGAAAGTCTCGCCAAAATTGTTCAAACCTTTTCGAAAATTAGCCTCAATAAACATACACCGCTTTACTGGTTTTAAGTTACCTTGGTTTTTATTTATAAATCTCTATCCGTTATATGTCACGATCCGTACGTTGCCAATTTACAGTAATTGTTACACCCTTTGGCAAAAAAAAGTCGAGGAAATCATGAGTTATGCAGACAGCAGTGAAAACTAAATACAATGGAATAACCGTGTACTTTTTTGAATTTCAAAATCAATTATAATATTAATTATTCAAAATTTCATAGTTTGTAAATAGAAAATATTAATTTGATTGAAGACGGCGTAACTTTGCAGAAATCCATAATTAAATAGTTGGACGTTTTTTTTTTTCGAACTGACTACGCTATTGACCGAGCAAGGTCTAAACAGCTTCACCGGACTACGATAGTTGGACGTTACTTTGAACACTACTATGTGTAACTGCAACAAAAAGCGAATCAATATAAATATACTGCAACAAAAAGTGAATCAATAAATCAACATATATATTTATATATTAATTATACAATATATAATTAATATAAATATAATAACTATCAATAAATTAAGTGCGGAAGTGCAAATTAGCGTCCACTATAATATTAGAAATTATGAACGGTTTTTACAGTTTTCGACATTCCGAACAATAATAATATACATTTCATACAGCGTACTAATTATTAAAACCTGATGGGTTGTTTTTTTTTCTCGAACTTACCACGCTATTGACCTGGCAAGGTCTTAACAGGTTCACCGGACTACTAAGGCGAGCGCTCTAAGCACTCAGCCGATTTTAAATGATTGGTTGTACAAGCTCAATACAAAATATCGATATTACATGTGCATAGG
The DNA here is from genome assembly GCA_015888305.1 of Antheraea pernyi. NCBI lineage: Eukaryota > Metazoa > Arthropoda > Insecta > Lepidoptera > Saturniidae > Antheraea > Antheraea pernyi. The sequence continues at coordinate 1,181,506 of MU158728.1, read as the reverse complement.
CCGGTATACTACGCGTTGCTAATTTGGCGCAAGCGCAATACGTCACGAGTATGTATGTGCACTAGTCCGGTGAAGGTGTTAAGACCTTGCTTGGTCAATACCGTAGTCAGTTCGAAAAAAAAAAGTTACGGGTATGTCTAGGTCATCGTTGATGTGAACCCGTAATTTTATCCCCTACCAATAATATCTCAACGCGGCTAAAGAAGTTCTCACTTCAAAAACAATAATACTGAAACTTTAAAAAGAATTATGGTCGAATTTCCACAACTGGAGGACCAATCATTAACATAAATATACGGAAAAATACTTTCAATTGTGTTAAGGGAAATGTTTTAGTAAAAAACTGTACCAATAAAGTTTTCGTCATGAATTTTTTAATAGTTTTCGATTTCCTTGTCGACAAAAACTTATATCGTAAAGGGTTTCGTTCTTATGCAAATAGCTGGCATTAGTCGGTATTCAATTTCAGGAAATTACAACTTTATGCCTCACAATTGTTTCCGGTTATTCACCGGTAATTATACGGTTCTGTGGATTCTTTCCGATTATTATATGAGGCACGTCGGGCCACGAGCTTCTGTAGTGAAGTTTAACCTGTTATTTGAAACGATTACCGGTTAACTGATTAAACCTAGGACATTTCTCTAATGGTTTGTAGTTTGATTTATTAACCATAATTGGAAGGACCGGTAATACAGTTTCCTTCCCTTTGAGTTTTATTGTTTTTAATTTACGTCCGATTAAGTATTTCAGTCTTTTTATACTTTACTAACTTCTACTGGTGGTTTCGCTTGCTGAATGTTGAATTAATCTTTTACTTGGGAATAGTATTTTTTTAATGAGGCCTATGCCTATTAATATACTTCTAATAACTTGTATGCAAAATTTCAAGATGATCGGTTAAGTAGTTAAGTCGTGAAAGCGTAATAAAAAAACAAACTCTTTTCAAATTGACCAAAAAGATGATATAATTCATATTACATACAGATATATGTCTTTCAATGATGTATTTTTATTCTTGGAGTCCAGTAAGGCACACGTCTCACGCGGTTGTAACATATTTTTGATCAATTTCACACGCATGAGTGCACGGGTAGCAGCTAATCACTACATAGTGTACCAATTCAAATAAAAAAGAACCATTAAAATCGGTTCATAATTGACGAAAATATTGGTTAACATACATTAAAAAATACATACAACCGAACATAGTAAACTCCTCCTTTTTCGAAGTCGGTTAAAAAGAAAGTCCTCTGTCAGCTTATCTGTTCGCGATAAAGTCAAAAACGACCATTTTCATGCCATTTTCACCAGTAGATAGAATAATGATTCAGGTTTAGGTATAATTTGTCAAGGTTTTCATTTTATTATCGGGGCGGGACAACGTCTTCCGAGCCCGCTAGTTATCTGCCCGTAAAAGCCCGGTGAAAGTCAGTCCAACCAATTAGGAGATAGTAGTATATTGCGGAGGAAGTCTTGAGTAACAAAATAAAATAGTCTAAGTTACTTCTTATAAGGTGAGTTATCTGCCAGTGAAAGTCACGTGAAAATCAGTTCAAACATTACGAATATTCCACTGCAGCCGAAGACGAATTAAAGTCTAAATTACTTTTTATGAGGTCTACCTACATTTCAAATTTGTTGCAGGTAATAAAATATGTACATGTACTATACAGATATACATCATGGGACACGAGAGTGGACCAAAACGTTGTATGTAGATGATATGAATTTAGGTTGGCATCGACTTCTAATATATTATTAGGTAGCGCGAATATCAATATTTTTTATTTAATTTAATAATTCAGTTATTTTTCGCATTTTAGTGCCTTAGTTTTTCACATCGAAGGCGGTTATTTTTTTGTTTTTTTTTTTTGTTTGTCGTGTTATAGTATAAGCCAACGCATATCCAGCTGCTGAGTCTCTCAGGCCGATAAAACATTATACATATGTAAATAAACTATAATTATATATTTAATGTGTGCAGCGCGTTTGTACTTAAAGGTGACTATGTACTTATGTACTTGATAGATGGCGCTGTAACGTTGAAACACTAACACTAACTCTGTTGAAAAAGTAGTTTATGTTTGCAATGCCAACAACCCTGATTGAGAATATTAGAAAATTTCGATTTGTATAAAAAGGAATTGGTAATTAAATGACGTTTCTTTGTTTTCAGAGCAACGCATTCGTTTAATTTAAATTTAGAATTCCGAAGAAATTTGGAAAGATTTTATACATATATCACAGTTGTGTATGGCACCATCACTTTGTTATACTGATTTTACTGTAATAAAGTAGTGGACATGGTACTCTGTTCTTAACTATAACGAGGTTCACATTCAATACTTGGCATATAAGGCATTGCAGTTAATTTCAAACAGATAGCATCTCATAAGTGGTTAACCACAATTAGAACTGTCGTTCTATACGGTGTTGGATATACAGATAACAAAGAACTTGTGGTAACCAGTTAACATCGAATAATCTGCGTGTATTTTTGTCAATTCGTTACATAATATTCATTACGTGAGCATACCAGTTATTAGAAAGAATCAAGCTGCAATAGTGGAGTAAATTAAAATGAGAAGTATAACAGGACTCTTTCGTAACAAAAGTGTGTTAAAATAGTTAAAAACTACTCCCGGATTTCATCTGTTGACGTTACTCAAGGCACAACTAGATACGCCATCTGAAATTGGTAAGAATAAAATTGAAAAACAGGTACGAACTCAGACTTCGAAATTTTATTGGCTAGCTGATAGTACTACAATGTATCTAAACTATCAATGAACGTAAACCCACATGCAACCTGTTTTAGTCAGCCTTTAAGTTAATAAATATTATATTAATAAACATAATAGGGCACATCTTTAGACACGACCTTTCATAGTCTGAATTACGGGAACTAAATGGCTATAATATTATATACATAGAGATATCTAAGACTCAGATATAGACCCAACAGTTATGCTCATCGTAGAAAATGTATTCAAATGCAGGTATCAAGCCTGCGCCCTCAATTTAATAGCAGCTCTGTATTACAATCTATGATCAAGTATTTATTTAATTTATGGGTATTGCATGAAATGTAAACTCAATGATAGCCTCTTTCTAAACATCTTTTTTTATTTTTCAACATCTTCGATCGTAATGACACTTATATCAAAGATTTTAATGGTTTTACCTCAGTTTCTAACTTCCGAAAATTCAACTTGAGCCAGTAGTACTTCTTCAACTTAGCGTGCTTACTACCTTAAGCCATAGTTTAAAATTATGTGAAATTGTCGTCAGTCGTCGACATATTGAGTACTAGCTAATGCCCGTGACATTGTCTGCGTTATTTATTATCTTAACGATATATTTTATGTACAGAGGAAAAACTTTAGAATCACACCGTATGTCCCCATTTCTCCACGCCAAGACACATATCTTTAAACGTGTACTACTGAAACTCGCAGTTCCTTAATACTTTATATCTTATCATTTATTATTTTTTTACCTTATATATTATTATTTATTATCATTATAATTTTTTTTTTTCAGATAAGGACTATATTTTTAAGAAGTAAAGAAGAAATGTGAACTAAGACGAACTGGAATCTATGCACCACCAGACCTGTTTTGTTTTATTTATATAATAAAATAAAAAATACTATTCACAATTCAAAAATAAAATAACGTAAGAAATAGAAACGTAAGAACGTAAGAAAGGAGAGTCGCAAGTGCGTTGCCAACCTGTGTTTGGGGAAGGGGGAAAGGGAAGTGGGTCTGCGGCGCTCTCACTGATCGAACAAAACGCAACAATGCAAGTACCGTCGGTTTTCTATGAGACGGTGGTACTATTCCGGATGAGCCGATCCATTCTGTCTGAAACCAGTAATAGCTTCAGCGTGGCTCTACCGCCTTTAAAGCTTATAGGTCCATAAAAACATAAATTCGATGTTAATTTATAATAGAAAGAAGAACCAATATCTTTAGCCTTATCAAGGAGAATTGTATTGAATAATTTGAATTGCGATGATTATTTCAACTTTGTCCAAGTACGGACCTGTATAGAATGCGGAAATCTTAACTACGAATCGTATTCATGAGCTTTTCGTCTTATAATATAGGAGTGTTGCTTATTTGCATTTTGGCTGCTCTCACTGGCATCAGTTAAGATTCTACGAAATATTTGTCCAGACGACTTCACTATCTTTTTTAATATATTACTATACTTGAGAATTATTGCTATATTCTTGGCGTTGGAAGACAAAGGAAAAATTTAATTTACAAGACTTTATAGTCAAGATATTAAATTATAAAATAAAAAATATATTTTGTACGAATAGTCAATCAATATTTTAATGCGTTTCGATATGTATATACCAGATGAATGAAGTCCAACATAAGTTTTTACACCTAAAGTACAATTAAAATTCGTTTATTTATATTTCTTTATTTATTTATATAGTCGACGCGAGAAAGCGGAAATGTCGTAACTTGCATTTTGGGCCAAATTAAAGGTAAAAAAAAATACCGCTGCGAATGGCCTGGGTCTCGTTTTTGTACGCTTAAATTTTTCATCGATACGACTTTGACTCTGCCGAGATTTAGCAATACACATAAAGCAATACACGTAACTAGAGTAAAATATATATTTGTAGCATTTTTGGCATCAGATAAACTTTAGATTATATAAGTACATACCAACTTTTTGTCTCTATAAATCTTTATACATTTCTTCTGTACGTGTGTATGTCACTGAACTCCTCCTAAATGGCTGGTCCGGTTTCTATGCAATTTTGTGTGCATGTTCCAGTGGATCCGAGAATGGTTTAGATTCATTGAACACGGTAGGTGGCACTGCGGTTAAATTTTAGATTTTTTTTTATTATCAAGGCAGGACAACTTTCGCCCGGCCCGCTACTATAATATGAGTTATAAACTTTTGAAATAGTGTTTTGGCTCTGGTGTAAAGTTGGGTTTTTCAAGTTACAGCAATTCCGCTATTTTCCATCGTATCTTTATTAATTCCTTTATTTATCTATGACTTCATTACTTTTATAATATATAGTAATTACACTAAATAACAATGGACACGCTAGCAACCTACCTCTACAAACAGTACTTTTTCCTGTATTGAAACTAACCTATGCCATTTTCTGTACCCCGACAACGTATAATGTCTATGATGATTGATCGAGTAATTAAGGTGAGAATGCAAAACAAATAAACTCACATTCGCATTTATAATATTAGTAAGATTAAGGAGGTAAGGATGACTGCACCCTTAATTAACAATATTTGGTAAAAATTAAAAACAGTATATAATCTAATAAAGGTTTTTATACAGGTCCTTTATAAAAGCTTTGATTAGATTCAGCGTACAGACATCAACAAATAAATTACAATGAATATAAGAAACTACGTGAAAGACAGAAAAGAAAATTGGTAGCAAGATTGAGGAAGGAGGCCTCCCTAACGTTAACCAGATGAATCCATTCCCCCTCAGCGAATCAAGTAGTGGATACAAATCACTGCATTCAATGGGCGAACGGAAAATTAAAACATCCCCTCTTATATCGGAAAATAAAAACGCCTAAAAGGACAAGTCACAGACTTTTAGAATATATTTAACAAAAATCCCTATTTATTCCATTATATATTTTATTCCTAACTAGCGGTGGCTTCGTCTGCGTCGTTTTTTAACATTATATTTTATCATCATATCAGAAAACATAAGCAATATATAGTTTGCTCGACTTTTTCACTGCAGAAAAGCGTAGTAGTTATATAAATTGTAGTTTCATACAATTTATAAGAATGTATATCTAATGTGTCTGTATTAATCGATTTTCGTGAAAAAAATTGTTGCAGATGTCTTATAGTAAGTAATTTAAATGGTGGTAGAGCCACGCTGAAACTATTACTGGTTTCAGCATGAATGGGTCGGCTCGTCCGGGGTAGTACCACCCTCTCATAGAAAACCGACGTGAAGTAACAGTGCTTGCATTGTTTGCGTTTCGTTCGGTCAGTGAGAGCGCCGGAGGCCCACATCCCCTCCCCTTTCCTCTCTCCTCTCCCCCTCCGTCCTCAAACCCTACCGCCCATAGGATGGCAACGCACTTGGGACTCCTCTGGTGTTGTTAGTGTCCATGGACGGTGGTGATCACTTAACAGAAGGTGACCCACCTGTTCGTTTGCCATTTATGCCATAAAAAAAAATACATTACAATCATTTTTAGAATTGTCTGTCTGTTTGTTTGTTTGTATGAACACGCATCACTACTAAAGTACTGGGTTCAAAATAAAACCACACAAGAAAAGCATAAAGTGTATCGTCGAGAGTAAATTAGTTTTTATTTTATGGAAATTGGTCATGTCTATCAAAAGTTATTGTAATTTTAATGACGACGCGGCGTAAGTACGAGAGAAAAGTAGATATGTAAATGAAATGAATGTACTAAATCAGATGATTTTATTAATCACCATTGTTTACATAAGGTTCCACGCGGACGAAGGCGCGGGCAAAGCTATTATTCAATAAAACTGTCATGATAATCTTTATAAATATCACATGTCTAATTAAAACAAAGTCAATTCAATAGTTTTTGCGTCCCACCGTTCACTAATTCCGTAAAAGAGTGACAAACTGTCTGATTTATAATATATATATGTACATTGTACACATATACTGAAATAAACTTCTGGATATATATGCAATAAAACAAAAATAGTATTATTTTACTCTTTTCCGGGCTATATTTTTTTAATATCGTTGTTTATCCCAATTACCAAATGACTGTAAAACTTCTATTTTAAATTATGCATGGATTACGTATTGGTTTGAGTGCAATTAATATTAAAATGAATGTGTATCCAAATAAAATATTAAATTTATCAAACATTTTAAACTCTTAGTTTTAAACAGTGTGTTAAATATATATTCAGTAATATCAGGCTGTTAACGGAGAGTATTTATCACGGCTCTTCCCACATTACCGCGCCGGACACAAGTGCGAGCAGATTAGCAAACTAGATTGTTCCGAGCCAAGTTCCGTAACACTGCCGGGAGGAAATTCAATAGGACCCTAATTTTCCAGCCGCTGTCTAACGGACAATAGGTGAACAATACCACTTCGGTGTAATTTCATGTACGTATGTATACATTATAAGGCTGAATATGTTTTGGTTTGTTATTTGGTTTATAATTCTTCCCGTTATTCAGTAACCAAACCATCAAAATATTTTGGATATCACTGTGGGAATTACAGATCGGTAAAATCTTGCATAGATACCGACGATGGCTATTGACCTAGGATTAAACTATGATTGTCATAATGCATATCTGACTTTTAATTAATTATTTAAGCTCATCTTAACTTAACTATGCTGTCTTTAGCTTATTACCTTGACTTCACAGCCTCATCGGACATTTTAAGCGAGCGCTTTAAGAACTCAACCAAAATCTATTGCTGCTTTTTTTTTATCGTAGCACGGCAAAATCACTGCACTGTGCCTGATGGTAAGCATAGTATAATCCAAAAACAATGGTGACCACCGAGTGACACAGTATCCATTGACGGTCACCACTGTCATGCTGGCCTGCGAAAGGCTGGATATGCATAGGCTGATCGCGAAACGCGACCCGTAGAAGCGAATCACTATGACGGGCTTTTTCGCCATATACATGGTGTAAAATCCAGGCTGTAAAATCCTACCACCCGCTTTCGCCATTGCCTCGTTCGTTATTCAGGACGGTTCACCACGTGCAGGTGAGGTTGGCTTGGATGTCTCAAGTCTTCGATGTTATTCGACACCCCTTATATTATTATTGAATAATAACACCTATATAATATATTAAAAAACATCAGATCAAAATTACTAGAAGCATAGATAAATTGCATTTCAGCCTACTTTTTTTTGACACGCGTTTTGTATCTGTGCGTTATTCTTGTTTACATTACTTAAGTAAATAAACTTACCATCGGTGATTAATTATAAGAATTACCTGATTCGCATTTAGTGTATAAATCAAACAACGTTTTTTACTGTGACACAGACAGAGAATGAAATTTATTTCATAATTTATTTTGTCATACAACCGTACAATAGTAACTACTTAATAACATAATAGATGGCATTACTAGTATATTTATATTATACTAACATAGTGTAACTTTAATAGATTTTATTAAAATTATTTAGCTTGCAATGCCCGGAAAATGTACTTGAAAAACGCAGAGCAATTATTCTGTTTGCTTTTTCTTGTATAATTATATTCAACTGAATATAGTATAGTTCATATTGCAGCATATCTAAGTTGCGCATGAACGAATACTTTCAAACAAAGTTTTTCGTCCTAAAAATGAATCTAAGGAGAATCATTTCTTAAATAATAAACCGTGGCATAAATATACATATGGCTATAATTTCTAAAATTGTTTTATACACTTCTCATTAGATACCTAAAGCTCACGAGACTATTTATTTTGCCGGTTCTCTGAACACGCCACGCCGACCGAATATCTAGAACTGCTAGCCAGATTAGGGAAAATATGTTTGCAATTTATAGTCTATTTATTGAAGAAGTAGTATAGAAGGAAGTAAGAAAAGTCATCTAAGATCACAATACAATTATTAGAACCGTTACCATACAAAGTGCAGTCAGCGTTATAAAATACGCTAAACGACAACGATGTACAAGTGCGGGCGGGCTGTGTGATGCGGCACGACGTAATGTTCGAGGACGGTTCTGATTAAACGCGAATGGAAACTCAAAACACAACTTGTATTTTTAGTAATTATATTTATCCAATCTGAACATATGTATAACGGTTCTATGGCAGCATTTTTCTTACATTCGTAAAATAATTACTTAATATAGTATAAGTAAAAATGAGTAGTGTAATCCAGTTTCCAGCTTAGGCCTCTTACGAAGTATCTACCTTTCTTATATTCTGGAATATAATAAATGATAGCGGTCTTTATGATCATTTTTTCATCTGACCTTAATAAAATTGTTGGTAAAGCCGATATGTTAACTTCACTCTAATACCGGCGCTTGGGAACGTGACAACGGGCTCCGTGAAAAATGTTTTCACTTTTCGTGCGGCAAAATGTACGAAAAAAGAACTCGTGAAAAACGTTCCCCATCATAGTCGTCGCACACATCTGGCGTCGCGACACTTCGATATTGTTTTCAACGAATATTGACAAAATATTATAAAATAATAACATTACATAATTCATAAATGACATTGAAAAAAAGTTGTATTTCTTATATTGTATTTCTGGATTAAAACTGAAATTCCAGTTTCCTACAAATATTACAAATGCGAATGTGGCTTTGTTTATTTGTCACTCTTACGCGCTTCAACCATGCCATTTTGAATACTTATTACCACTGTTATAGTAAAAAAAGAAAAGATCCTTTCATCCAAAAAAGCGTTATGCCCGAGAGATAGGTCAAATCTACTTTAAAACGAGCGAAACCGCAGACGAAAGTTATTACGTTGATATAATGAATTTGAAATAACTGGAACTTCGTCTCATTTTAGTATAAAGATTATTTAACTAACAATTTAGCTAACCACGATCTTTATATTATTAACATCTTTATAACAAGTTTCGTTGCGTGTTAACGTTAGTATTATATACGTTGCTATGGTAACGTGGCAAGATTCTATCGCAAACATTTTCAAAGTTTATTTGGTGTTTCTATTACGTTGGTGATGGTAAATCCCATCCCATTCGATATACTGTTATTATTCACATCTCTAATACTGCTATACTGACTTGATTCATTCCGTAGTGTGTAGAGTGATTGTATTTTTATTTTATTTAACACCATAGCCATTAGCGTTGGTGTGAGATTATTTGTATCTAGAAATCCCGACAATTCTTTTGTTAATAATTCGGCTAATTTGGTCGCTCGATCCCCTCCTATTCTTACTACACGACCACGCCATTTGAGACAGTGTATATTCATTATGCCAATAACATTTGGCTCGACCACAGACCATTCGATGTCTTCAAGGCTTTTAGATGTAAAATTTCTTCTTGTTTTTTCGCAAGTCGCAGGATATTTCTAAATACCTTTCTTTCTGCGATAATCACATCTTATTTTCCATTTTGAATTCAACCATTTCTGATTCTACCTTCTAGGCTTTATTTGTTTAGAGATTCTCCATCTTCAAACATGTTTATTCTTCTAATTACCATTTCTATTGCGATTAATAAGTATCGTTTTCCACGGTGTATACAACTGTTATACTATTTACTCGCTTTTTCTGGCAGCTTCGTCATTGTTCATGTAGATTTGACCTATCCCTCTGGAACAGTATTTGGTGTGTAGATGAAAGAGACCTTATCTGAGGGCACGGCGGTAGGATCCACCAAGTCGAGCAAAAAAGTGGCACGGCCGTACTATCTTTTTCTCGAAACAATTCAGGCCATTTTCGACCCCCTATAACTTCGTTGTGGATAAAACCAGAAGCTTGCCGGTACTAATAAGTAAGTATTTATAAAAGTATTTAATGGTGGTAGAGCCACGCTGAAATTATTACTGGTTTCAGCATGAATGGGTCGGCTCGTCCGGGGTAGTACCACCCTCTCATAGAAAACCGACGTGAAGTAACAGTGCTTGCATTGTTGCGTTTCGTTCGGTCAGTGAGAGCGCCGGAGGTCCACCTCCCTTCCCCTGTCCTCTCTCCTCTCCCTCTCCATCCCCTAAGCCTTCCCCCCAAGGGTGACAACGCACTTGCGACACCTCTGGTGTTGTTAGTGTCCATGGACGGTGGTGATCACTTAACATCAGGTGACCCACCTGTTCGTTTGCCACTTATGACATTAAAAAAAAGTATAGTATATCGCAATTACTTCCACAAACGAGTACTATATTGGCGATAGAATTGTGTGATACAATATCGTAGCTATTTCTGTGTGTATACGATAATTTAAATAAACCCAACCAACTATATATTCGTGTTTCGTCGCTTTCGACAAAATTCGTTTTTATTTTAATCCGGTCAGCGTACTATCCCAGATTGACTCATCAACTATAACACGCGTTGTGGTAGTTCTAATTTAGGTTTTTTGTTGTGTATTTATTTTTAATTAATCACTGTTTCTTTCAAATTAATAACTTAATAGTGTCGATAAATATATGTGTACCTTTTTTATACTCTTACGTTTATAGTAAACACACTGTGTTATTACAAAAAAGGTAAATACGTATTGAATACTTGCTTTAAAAAGGTCTCGTATTAAATGCACTGCGGTCGCTGAATGTTCGCCATATTGCTCTTTTATTTCGCTTTGGGTATTTTTTGTATCATAGGAGGCAAACACAGATGGGTCACCTGATGTGAAGTGATCACTACCATCTATAGACACTTGCAACACCATGGTAGTCCCAAGTGCGTTGCCGACCTGTATCTGGGGAGTAAAGGGAGTGAATAACCCGAACGCAATGCGTTCCTTATGATATAAGGTTTATACCAAGCTTGTTTTATTGGACAACCATTTTTCACTACATTAACTACGTTATTAATTTGTAAGGACAAGTAGAATTAAAAGTCACTTGATATATATGTACGACACTGATTTATTATAATCATATTAAAGCAATTATAAGCACACAAAGTTAAACGTCACTTTGTTAACACTTTAAATCGATACTCAGACGGAAAGAGCTACCGCGCGTTAATGTGGTGCAAGACTGCCCCGAGTCGAAGCACGCACGGCCTTTTATAGCTGGCTACCCCTACCCCACCGTAAGGCGTGGCTTAGGTTTGGCTAGATGGCGCTACTAGCGGGTGGGGTAGATGCATGGCTAGGCTTGGCTATGGCGACACGTCCGGTGGTAGTAATAGGCATTAGTACTACAACTTCCGGTGGGCAGTACCGTGGCGCGATACGATGCGCTTCCGGTTAATACCCAAATATTTGTAGTATGCGGACCACGACAGCATAAGTGAAAGGTATTTGTGGCCCGTTAAAAAAAAAGGTTGAGTACCACTGTTCTCAACTATACAATAATCATATATGTAAGTAATTTTTCCTATATGTTTTTCATGTTTTACTGATACGGCTATCATTGTCCATGACTGGCCAGTATCAACCCAGACATTGATTGATTGACAAAGGATGACTGATCGTTTGTGGCCTTTTCATATTTTTTTAATAAAAGATTTTATTTACCCTATTCAGAAGTACGTCCAAAGGATATTTAAGAGTGTTATCCTGTACCTAACGTTTTTTATATAAGTAACTTAAGACATGTGGGTCACTATATTATAAATTTGAGTTTTTTTTTGGTACGCTCTCACGCCCAAACTACTCAACCGATCATAAGAAAATAAATATATTTAACGTCAAAATCAAGCTTTTTTACCTTGACAATTTGACGCAAATGGACCAATATTGTTTTGACGCTAACGTCAAAAGCTGTTGCTAATTTAGCCGTGGATTGTGTATCATCAGCTTCCACAAGCGCTTTTAATTCGTCATTGTCGACCAAAGTCTTTGGACGACCGCGAGGTTTATTTTTCAGGTCGAAATTCTCAGAACGGAAGCGAGCAAACCAATAACAGGTGGTGCGTTGATTTGTAGTGTTAGCTCCATAAACATCGTTGATGTTGCGTGCCGCTTGTGCCGCGTTGCTGCCACGACGGTACTCATACTCCATAATTACTCGAATTTTTAACGTATCCATGATGACAAAAAAGATGAAAACGCGATGAAAATGTAACACTAATCAATAAACAAATGACTACTTTTGGAAAAAAAAAATCCTTTTTTTTAATAAAATTAATTTGAAATTAGAATTGTTAGCCAAACAAAAATTTTCATTTGAAATGGCCAGTACTGCAGAACGGCAATTTCATAGGTAAAGACCTATTATTTACATTCGTTATTAGTGGATACACAGGGAGGTCGTCATTTCCAGACGTCGTAATCGTTCACATATTGATCCACCCTATAATAGTCTTTTAAAGCGATGCTATGATATGATTTACTGAAATCGCATCGATAGACGTACGAATCGAAGAGAACAACGTGATGTAAGAATAACACGGGATTGTTGAAAATTGAAAATCTATCGCCAAGCATATGGGTTATTATAGGTACGCTCCGGCAGCTGTATTTGTGACCCAGTCCTCTTCTAGGCTTACATATTTGCCATCTTGGTTCAAATAGTCACTTAGAATAGTAGTCAAGTACTAAAATGTATAAGGCACTAGCTTTTGTTCGCGGCTTCGGTCGTGTAAATATACATATGATTTATCCTTCGGAGACAGTACATTCTTCTGGATGAATGGTGGTACATGTCCTTTTTTTTTTCTCCTGAGAAATATGTATGCAAAATTTCATGTTGATCAGTTGAGTAGGTGGACATGAAAACGTAATAAACAAACTCCTATTACGCATTTACAAGATTAAGTATATAAAAAATATTGTTCACTTTAATTTTACATCAATCCCATGGAACCCTATTTTTTTATTACAAGTGAATAAATTCATCGTTATGAAATACGTATAATCGGCCGGTCAGTCAGGGAAACCAATAACACTCTGTGACTATTTATCCGGGCTGAGCTTCGCCTTTCAGTAACTTCCACATAGGATTGCGTGTAGATCAGCGACATCTTGCCTTTTATATGCCGAACTCCCACCAATGAAGTTCTCGCACCGGTGTGGATATTGAACAGCCGATAACTTGAACCAATTAGCCAAACAAAAATTTTCATTTGAAATGGCCAGTACTGCAGAACGGCAATTTCATAGGTAAAGACCTATTATTTACATTCGTTATTAGTGGATACACAGGGAGGTCGTCATTTCCAGACGTCGTAATCGTTCACATATTGATCCACCCTATAATAGTCTTTTAAAGCGATGCTATGATATGATTTACTGAAATCGCATCGATAGACGTACGAATCGAAGAGAACAACGTGATGTAAGAATAACACGGGATTGTTGAAAATTGAAAATCTATCGCCAAGCATATGGGTTATTATAGGTACGCTCCGGCAGCTGTATTTGTGACCCAGTCCTCTTCTAGGCTTACATATTTGCCATCTTGGTTCAAATAGTCACTTAGAATAGTAGTCAAGTACTAAAATGTATAAGGCACTAGCTTTTGTTCGCGGCTTCGGTCGTGTAAATATACATATGATTTATCCTTCGGAGACAGTACATTCTTCTGGATGAATGGTGGTACATGTCCTTTTTTTTTTCTCCTGAGAAATATGTATGCAAAATTTCATGTTGATCAGTTGAGTAGGTGGACATGAAAACGTAATAAACAAACTCCTATTACGCATTTACAAGATTAAGTATATAAAAAATATTGTTCACTTTAATTTTACATCAATCCCATGGAACCCTATTTTTTTATTACAAGTGAATAAATTCATCGTTATGAAATACGTATAATCGGCCGGTCAGTCAGGGAAACCAATAACACTCTGTGACTATTTATCCGGGCTGAGCTTCGCCTTTCAGTAACTTCCACATAGGATTGCGTGTAGATCAGCGACATCTTGCCTTTTATATGCCGAACTCCCACCAATGAAGTTCTCGCACCGGTGTGGATATTGAACAGCCGATAACTTGAACCAATAGCGTTTGAGGTCATTAGTAACACACTGGATAAAGTCAATAGCGCGGTATCGCAGGTCAATCTCTCGCCTCTCGGGTGTGTCGGTACCGGAAGTAGTCATTAATATCATAAATATATAAGAAAACCCGTTAAAAATAACTAATAATTACACAATACTTGCGGGCCCAGCGGACGTTATCTTAAAATTATAATAAAAAAAAAATATCTTGGCAAATTATTAACGTCTTCCTCATGAATAACTTTATCTACTGGTGAAAGCCGCATGAAATCCGTTCAGTAGTTTTTGAGTTTATCACGAACAGACAAAAAAACGAGGTAAAGGACTTTGTTTTACAATATGTAGTGATATTAACGCTTCGTGAAATAAAGCTTTTCTAAGAATTCTTCCAATTTATTTTTCTTTACCGAAAAATGTATAAATAATACATCACTAGTTCTTCGAATATAGCAGTTAAATAATATATTATATGAAACGATCGTATCAGTAATATTGGGAATGATATCTTAGAAACAGTTTGATTTGCTTCGCTACCAAGAAACCTGAAAAGTGTTTTAATACATTTTGAAGGTAAAAACAACAATTTTATATTTGATTGGGTTTTCCCTTTAATGTAGGTTTTTATAGGTAAATGAAAGATTTTTGAAAACAATAAAATATTTTTTTGAGATCAAAAATCAGTTTTCACTAGCCCGGTACTTTGTTCTGCATTACAACATAAAACATAATAATAAAATTTAACACAGCTCTATCTAGTGATGACTTGTAATAAAACAAGCCTTTAACAACAGCCTCTCTTGCGTTAATATAGAGTTTATTTTTTGGATTGAAAGTACCCTATGCTTTTTTATACAGAAAAAAGTAGGTGCTAGAGCCACGCTGAAGCTATTACTGGTTTCAGCATTAATGGGTCGGCTAACTCGGGGTAGGATCACCCTCTCATAGAAAACCGACGTGAAGTAACAGTGCTTGCATTGTTGCGTTTCGTTCGTTTTAACGTATCCATGATGACAAAAAAGATGAAAACGCGATGAAAATGTAACACTAATCAATAAACAAATGACTACTTTTGGAAAAAAAAAATCCTTTTTTTTAATAAAATTAATTTGAAATTAGAATTGTTAGCCAAACAAAAATTTTCATTTGAAATGGCCAGTACTGCAGAACGGCAATTTCATAGGTAAAGACCTATTATTTACATTCGTTATTAGTGGATACACAGGGAGGTCGTCATTTCCAGACGTCGTAATCGTTCACATATTGATCCACCCTATAATAGTCTTTTAAAGCGATGCTATGATATGATTTACTGAAATCGCATCGATAGACGTACGAATCGAAGAGAACAACGTGATGTAAGAATAACACGGGATTGTTGAAAATTGAAAATCTATCGCCAAGCATATGGGTTATTATAGGTACGCTCCGGCAGCTGTATTTGTGACCCAGTCCTCTTCTAGGCTTACATATTTGCCATCTTGGTTCAAATAGTCACTTAGAATAGTAGTCAAGTACTAAAATGTATAAGGCACTAGCTTTTGTTCGCGGCTTCGGTCGTGTAAATATACATATGATTTATCCTTCGGAGACAGTACATTCTTCTGGATGAATGGTGGTACATGTCCTTTTTTTTTTCTCCTGAGAAATATGTATGCAAAATTTCATGTTGATCAGTTGAGTAGGTGGACATGAAAACGTAATAAACAAACTCCTATTACGCATTTACAAGATTAAGTATATAAAAAATATTGTTCACTTTAATTTTACATCAATCCCATGGAACCCTATTTTTTTATTACAAGTGAATAAATTCATCGTTATGAAATACGTATAATCGGCCGGTCAGTCAGGGAAACCAATAACACTCTGTGACTATTTATCCGGGCTGAGCTTCGCCTTTCAGTAACTTCCACATAGGATTGCGTGTAGATCAGCGACATCTTGCCTTTTATATGCCGAACTCCCACCAATGAAGTTCTCGCACCGGTGTGGATATTGAACAGCCGATAACTTGAACCAATAGCGTTTGAGGTCATTAGTAACACACTGGATAAAGTCAATAGCGCGGTATCGCAGGTCAATCTCTCGCCTCTCGGGTGTGTCGGTACCGGAAGTAGTCATTAATATCATAAATATATAAGAAAACCCGTTAAAAATAACTAATAATTACACAATACTTGCGGGCCCAGCGGACGTTATCTTAAAATTATAATAAAAAAAAAATATCTTGGCAAATTATTAACGTCTTCCTCATGAATAACTTTATCTACTGGTGAAAGCCGCATGAAATCCGTTCAGTAGTTTTTGAGTTTATCACGAACAGACAAAAAAACGAGGTAAAGGACTTTGTTTTACAATATGTAGTGATATTAACGCTTCGTGAAATAAAGCTTTTCTAAGAATTCTTCCAATTTATTTTTCTTTACCGAAAAATGTATAAATAATACATCACTAGTTCTTCGAATATAGCAGTTAAATAATATATTATATGAAACGATCGTATCAGTAATATTGGGAATGATATCTTAGAAACAGTTTGATTTGCTTCGCTACCAAGAAACCTGAAAAGTGTTTTAATACATTTTGAAGGTAAAAACAACAATTTTATATTTGATTGGGTTTTCCCTTTAATGTAGGTTTTTATAGGTAAATGAAAGATTTTTGAAAACAATAAAATATTTTTTTGAGATCAAAAATCAGTTTTCACTAGCCCGGTACTTTGTTCTGCATTACAACATAAAACATAATAATAAAATTTAACACAGCTCTATCTAGTGATGACTTGTAATAAAACAAGCCTTTAACAACAGCCTCTCTTGCGTTAATATAGAGTTTATTTTTTGGATTGAAAGTACCCTATGCTTTTTTATACAGAAAAAAGTAGGTGCTAGAGCCACGCTGAAGCTATTACTGGTTTCAGCATTAATGGGTCGGCTAACTCGGGGTAGGATCACCCTCTCACAGAAAACCGTCGTGAAGTAACAGTGCTTGCATTGTTGCGTTTTGTTCGGTCAGTGAGAGCGCCGAAGGCCCACTTCCCTTCCGCCTTCCCCGTCACCTACCTTTCTCCTCCCTCCCCCCTCTCCCTAAACACAGGCTGACAACGCACTTGCGACTCGTCTGATGTTGCAAGTGTCTATGGACGGTGGTGATCACTTAGGTGCCCCACCTATTCGTTTGCCTATGATATAAAAAAAAGAATATGTGTTTGCAAAATTTCATTTTGATCGGTTTATTACTTACTGTGTGAAATCGTGACAAACAAAATCACATTCGCATTTATAATAAATATTAGTTAGAGTAGATAGCATACAAGTTTTATCCATTAAATGAATAGCATAAATACTTTTCAAGCTTATTGATCTCTGATATATCGATGTCCATTTTATATACTACTTACTACTCGCCTTGTAGTCGAAATTCCATCCCAGAACTTCATCCTTTTGTCAACAATCTGCATTGTACAAAGGTCCACCTTGAACCATGAAGAATAGAGAAATAAGAGAAAAAACTAATTGAATTCTTTGTCTTATACTTAACAAATGTAATCTATTGAATATTGTTATAGTTAACAGTTTAATTTATCATCTGTCAAATACAATAGCACATCGAATATAAATTCGACGCGGAAGTAATTATTTCTTCATCAAAAACGATATTTATAGAACTTCGCAGCTTTGATCAGAAGGCTGTAAAAATTAAACCGTCGAGCTTCGTGAATCGTAACATTTGTAAAATTGAGTTCACGTTCGGCGTTCTTCTGATCATGATAATTGGATTTCAGAAATATCTGCTAGCTATCTTATTTAAAAATAATATTTTATCATTCTAATAGTAGAATGAGGATACAATTTACATACAAACATTTCTTACCAAATAAAAAATAGATTGTATTATGATATGCTAGATTTTATAAAATACCGGTATGACTTGATTACTAGAAACTGTAACAAACTGGTCATCCTATGTTTCAAACTCGGTAAAACCAGTAACAGTTTCCTAGAGTGTTATGTTTTAAAACAGATCCCCAAAGCATATTACCGATTTACCGGACAGTAAGTCCAAGTACCGTGTCAAGCTTGATCCAGCGTGGATCATTATATGAACGATAGCGTTGTCTGGAATTAGCAGCGCTTTTTGCATTCGCTAAAAACGAATGTAACTTTAATGTATTTTCATTGAAATACTAGCTGAACCGGCCTGTGCAGTTATTACATGAATTGGACTTCGAAAAGAAATCCAAAATTAAAACGTGACGCCATCTATGAGATATCTATAACAGTTTTGCTCTCAACAAACTAATTTAAAGCGTCGTCTGTTCGAGACTGCTGAAATTTGCAATTAATAAAAATAATCAACATTGAGAATCAATTAATTTGTAATTAAAAGTTATTGAGACCATTAATCGAAATATAAATTATATCTCAAGTGCATTCAAATTTGTTTATTTTTATATCATACCTGTGGCAAACGAACATCTGGGTCACCTGATGTTAAGCGATCACCACCGTCCATGGACACTAACAACACCAAAGGAGTCGCAAGTGCGTTGCCACCCCTGGGGGGAAGGGTTAGGGGAGGGAGAGGGAGAGTAGAGAGGAGAGGGGAGGGGAGGTGGGCCTCCGGCGCTCTGACTGAAGAAAACGAAACGCAACAATGCAAGCACTGTTACTTCACGTCGGTTTTCTATGAGAGGGTGGTACTACCCCGAGAGAGCCGAGCCATTCATGCTGAAACCAGTAATAGCTTCAGCGTGGCTCTACCACCATTAAAAACAAATGCCAACTTTCATGAAGGTCGGTTAAGTAGTTTCGGAGTTAGTCGTGGGCACACATGATAACCATGGATTTTTATATATTAAATTGTACCTTAACACCGATAAACCCGATCGATTTTCTTGCCGGTTCTTCTCGATGACTGGGTTGTTTATCCGAACCGGTGGTACTTTTGACGTTCATAAGCACCTCATCAGGACCTAAACTGAATAAATTATTTTATATTTTGATATCTAAACAGTCTATTTATCATACCCATATTGGTGCTTAACACTCAGTCACATAACTGATAATTATCGTCATATGAAAGCTAATTATATCCGGATATCAATCTTGCGACTTCACTTACTACTTCGGCATGAACCTTGTCTAATAGTTTGGTTTTTAACCTACTTAGTTACATACACAGTTTTGATGGTGGTAGAGCCACGCTGAAACTATTATTGATTTCAGCATGAATGGGTCGGCTCGCCCGGGGTAGTACCACCCTCTCATAGAAAACCGACGTGAAGTAACAGTGCTTGCATTGTTGCGTTTCGCTCGGTTAGTGAGAGCGCCGGAGACCCATCTCCCCTCCCCGCTCCTCTCTCCTCTCCCTTTCCCTCCCCTAACCTTTCCCTCCGAAAGATGGCAACGCACTTGCGACTCCTCTGGGGTTGTTAGTGCCCATGGATGGTGGTGATCACTTAACAGCAGGTGACCCACATGTTCGTTTGCCACCTATGACATAAAAAAAAAAAACATATATTTAGTAATAAGCATTGTTACAATTTATAACAAAAAGGAATGGTAGCACTATAATAACTTATATATATATCAAGTCTCTACCATGGAGAGTGCTCTGAAAAGCTGTTCGAACCTGCTGCTAAGTACCGTTACCGAACAACTCATCACGGACTGAAATTCCATCAGTGTAATCTCGATGATTGGAAGTCCTCAACTGTGCGGTTCTCACGTTCGCTTTTTCCACGTACGTCAGTTCTCTGGAATGAACTCCCAGCGGTAGCGTTTCTGGACCATTACAGTTTGCAATCTTTCAAGAAACGAGTCTATTCCATTCTCAAGAGCTTTCTCGTGTCATAGGTGTCCATGGGCGGTGGTGATCACCTACCATCAGGTGACCCGCATGTTCATTTGGCACCAATCGTACTAAAAAATCGAATTTAAGTAACCCAATAGGTTTATAACATAGAATTAATTTATACATAAACTTAAGACTAGCCGGTGCAGACGACTATGATCGCGTGAAGTTGGGTTTAATTTTTCATCGGCTTAATCATGGGTTACTTTTTAATTAATTATTGTAATTTTGTTATTCAACCACGTACGTTTTACCGATTATAAAGTTCCTGTACCGAAGTTAATAAATTTGACAAGTATTATTTACCAGTAAAATCTGATCAGAATTGGGCTACTTATTTCGAAGATAATTCGAAGTAATATACAGTTTAATATTATAGGAGTTTATTTATTTATCATTTTTTTTACGAAAATCATATTTTTTTAAATATAATAACACAGATAAATAAATAATTAATAGGAGACCAAATACAAAAAAAAACAAATAAAATAATATAATATGAGATCGTTGTTCAACTGCCCTTTAAAGTCTTTACACACAATGTCTTAATTTAAATAAAAACAATGGATAAACGTTTGGAAGGTAAAAACATCTGGATTTTGTAAACCCTCGACGTGTGTGAAGTAGCATAATGAAATCGCAAGAACGCTGCGCCACCGGAATAGGATTTAGCGGTCTATTGTTGCAAAACGATAAATTTTCTTTTCTAGCAAAGTACTCGTATCACAGTATTTCACACGGGTATCTGGAACCTTTGGATGGTTGAATCCTACAGGATTTGTTATAAAACTCCCCTTGCTTTAAAACGTTTAAGCCAGAGGTGGGAAACCTGTTCAGGGATTACTATTTAACACAATAAGACATCTAAGTAGACAACAAACCACATACATAATGTGTGTATGGCTGAAACTTTGTCTGCATTGTTTATTATTTTGACAATATTTTTTTATGTACAGAGGAAAAAATGTAAATAATGTTTCTTTAGTTCCCCTCTGTACGCAACATGACACACATCGCGGAATTCACTTGGACACGCACAAAAAATTTAGTCAAAATCTGTCCAGCCCCTTAGGAGTTCAGTCACATGTACACGTACAGAAGAATTATATATATAAAGATAAAGACACGATATCCGTTACGAAGATACGTTTTATACATATGAACCAGACTTCTAAGAGATAAAAGTAGATAAAATTGTTCGGAATCTATCCAGTAGTATTTTCGTGATGCGCTCACAACGGTAAACCTATTTTATTTTATTAACATAATAATAAAAGAGAATATACTAGCAATAACTTACGACGTCACCCGCGTTAAATTATTCAATAAAACGTACAAATAATAAAATAGCGCCCACTAGTGACGAATTATGATAAGATGGAGAACTTAAAAAAAGAGTGTTTGTACTCATGTACACGCGTTAGAAGTACTTCTTTGGCGTAACAAGATAAAAATCTTTTCAAAAATTTTACCTTTCGCCTTATTCTACGTGTGTAGAAAAACGATACTAACAATAGAAAAAAGGTATTTAATACATTGAAAGTTTAATACAAAGAAATACAAACAAAAAATACAAAGAAACAAAATGTTGACTATAGCTAACTTCAGGGTGTCGATTTTTCGTGACGGTGTGCGCGCGTATTGTAATAATTTACTCTCATCATTTTTCCCTAACACACCAAAAGAGGTATAACTTCAAAACCTTTTCGATAAGTGCACACCTCACCACTTTCCTACTTCACACATTACTCAACGCGCTGTGCTTATACGAATAATGGGATCTTAAAACTGTAATAAATTTGTATCGAATTTATCTTGATAATTTCCTTGGATAAGTACCAAGTGTATTAAAATGAAACTAATAAAACCTTATTGATGTGTATCTCGGAGCTTTTGGAGTGATATTCGCACCTTAAACGTTACTCGAGGATATGCATTATGAATTTCTCTGTAACGTTTTCTCATACAAAATTATACTTTACTAGTCATGTATGCGCAGTAAACAGATAGATATTTGGAAAAATGATTCATTTTACATCGATGTATTTTATTACTTATCGATAGTCGCTGGCATTTTTTATTTTTGGAGAAATCTGAAAGTCCAGAGACGTTAAATTTAGATTCTTCTTGTATAAAAATAAAGAAGACATATTTTGAGATGATTCGTTTTGAACGACTATTTTTTTCGCTCCTCCAGCAAACTATTGTTCTACGAGTATATACTGAACGAAGAAATCCCTGACATTTTAAAAAGTATTGTTAATAATTATTGTACTCTTTCAATTGAGTGAAAGAACTTTCCGTTCACAGATTTCTTATAAATTCCGGTCAAGACGTGTTTTAATGCAATCCGGACATACAGACAAAAAGACAACCTTTTTACAACGCTTTTATTAGCTTCACCTGTATGTATGTTTGTAACCGACCCCTTTGAGCTCGATTTTATCCTACTTTGAACGAACAGATTTACTTCAAACTTTGCACACCTGTCAAAGGTCAAAGGTCGAATGCAATAATCCGAAAAAAAAAGTTATTTTTTTTTAACTAAAATATTAAAAATAAATAATCTCTCCAGATATCAGTATTTTTATCTAACAGTGGTCACTGTTAATATCCGTATTTCTATCATTTTTTTGTCACTTTTTACAAAAATATATATTTATTTCTAATTTACACTATTCTTAATCCAAATTTATTAAATTTTATTTTATGTTTTTTAGTTGGATTTTTTTATAAAAGCGTGTTTTTTTAGTTTTTTAAAAATATTATTTATTAATGTCATAGTCGTGATTAGTCTACTTTATAATAACGACTTACGACAAAATTTTAGAAGAGATGTACTAAGAAAACTGTCAATTTATTTATATAGTTATCTTTATCTATAAAATTTATACGTACGATCCTGCAAGCGGTTTTGTCATCTATGTATATCTATACATATAATATAGAAAGAATATATATTTAACATGTCTGTACTTTTTCGATTTTTTTGAAAGAAATTGTTATAGGTGTCTAGAAATAAGTCGTAAAATACATATCAGTCATTTTTAGAAATGGCCGTCTTTCTATCTGTCTGTTTGTTTCGACACGCACATGGCAGTAGATAGAGTTTGAGGTAGGGCGGCATTGGTTACAGGTAGGGCGGAAGTAAAAAAATATCATAATTGACCTGCCCTCGAATGTCACAAACTGTGGTATGTTCGGGAAAGTTTAGATGACTATCGCTACAATTTTTTTAAATCTCAAACTATGAATAAACAATTTAATTATAACAATATCTTAGTATTTCTAAGGTAGGCCATTGCTCCACAATGTCCCTCCCCCCCTAGCTACGGCTGTGAACATGCAAAATTGGTTAAGTACTGCATTGAGGAAAAAAAAATACAAAAAATCAAGTACGAGAGAAAAGTAGATAATAACTTAATACATTCAGAAGACTTATTAATCGCTGTTATTTTACATAAGGTTTTACACGGATCGAGTCGCGGGCACATTTAGTACTAAATATAAAGAAATCTTTGCCATCTATTATTGATTAATAGTGTAATTGGAATGGAATAAATGGAAAATAGGAGGCAGTTACACCTAGCCACATTATTATTCGGTGTAATAAAAACCGGGAAGCCTGAATATCTTTATGAGAAACTAGTTTGGGCAAGGGATCTGAATAGTTACAGAACTAGAGCTTATAAGTATATGTTATGTACTCATCGCCATGTTACCACTTAATTTCGAGGCAGTTTTAAGTTCATTGCTACCAAATACTGGAACGACCTGTCCCCTCCAATGCGCAATCTCAACGCATTACATACATTTAAAATTAATTATAAAAAGTTTTTATTATTATCGCAATGCTTGTAAACTAAAGGCTTTCCATCCAATTTGTGTTGCATATATATTTTAGACACGCCTGCAATTTCTTTTCTTGTATGTTGTTTTATGTATCCTTCTTTTTTATTTCATTAATTTCCCCTATATACATATATTATATAGCCTCTATATATTATATTATATCTCTTTATGTACCGTATTATTTTTTGTACATTACTTACTTTTCCTATATATATATATATATATATTTTTATATCATAGGAGGCAAACGAACAGGTGGGTCACTTGATGTTAAGTGATCACCACCGTTCATAGACACTTGC
>MU158728.1:1122223-1155148 GCA_015888305.1 Antheraea pernyi | reverse complement strand
CGTAATAGAGAACAAATAAAACATTGGAAATAAAAGTAGTATAAACATTTTGAATAGGAAAACAAAATAAACTTTGAAAATGTTAGCTTTGATACTTACTACATAACTTCAGAATTGGCTGTATGGATTAATTCCTTCGCCTGTCCTATTGGACGAATATTATTACTGCTACTTACTACGTTACCATGGCAACGTATATAATAATAACGTAATCGCTCAAAAGCAAAAAAAGTGCCCGATTTTGAAACATTCTTCATTGGTGCTCTGCTTCTGTTGATCTTAGCGTGATGATATATAGCCTATAGCCTTCCTCGATAAATGAGCTATCTAAAACCGAAATACTTTCTCAAATCGGACTGGTAGTTCCTGAGATCATAGCGTTCAACCAAACAAACAAACAAACAAACAAACTCTTCAGCTTTATATATTAGTATAGATATATAAATATTATATTTTATAATTTTAATTCATATATTAATTAGTTTTTTAAGCACCGTGACTTGCATTGGTTTTCAGCTGAAAATCATAACGCTAGCATATGCTCAGCTGGACACCATTTCATAATGCACAGATATGCATATTTTTGTCCATTCTTGTATACTTGTATTTTATGTTGTGCTTTATGAATAAAATATTTCTTTCTTTCTTTCTATAAATTTGTTATCCACTTACTATTGACACCCGTAATCGAAACGATGTGTTAAGTGTGATATCAGATTCAAACACAAATGAATAACCGGAGCTAATGAATTAAAAACACACTGCATCAGAAATCAACGTCATATCGAAGCCATTCGTTAATAGAATAACGACTATCATATACTGAACCGAGTCGTTTGAAAAGTATGTGCGAAGTTTGATTGGAACTGGCGGAATAAAAGGGTTCTTTTTATATTGGGCGTTGATAGTCCGCGCGTTGTGAATAAACCATGAGTTGTTTTCAATTTAGCGTAAAAGCGTTCCGTCATAAAAGCTGTTCCAGTTCGGTCTCACAATTAACATTTTATATGTGTGACCTATCATATATTATTATGTCCTATACAACTACATATATTTTTATTAATGCATATTCATTTAGTTTAATTAAAAATCTTATACGTTTTTCCGTTTTTGCTTCTTTTTCTTTTATTCATAAACTAAATTATTACATAGTATAAAACAAAGTTTCCTACCGCGTCTGTCTGTCTGTCTGTTCGTGATAAACTCAAAAACTACTGAACGGAGTCTCAAACGGTTTTCACCAGTGGATAAAGTGTTTCATGAGGAACGATTTTGTATATAATTTGTCAAGGGTTTTTTTTTATAATCAGGACGGGACAACGTCTGCTGGGCCAGCTAGTAAATGTATAAACATAAAATTATTCTAAACTAGCTGAGCCGCTCCCACTTCGTTGGGCGATAAATATTTATAAACAACTACTTTTTTTGACTTAAATATTAAGGTTAGACGTATGCTGTCGCTGACTTTCTTGTAGGCATTATCAAGCTCTAAATATCGTATCCTATAGTGATAGTCTTATAACATCAGTCGCTCAGTAGTTTTATTAAGGCAGCGGCGTTCGTAAGAAATGTTTCCGTTCGACCGTTTTTTCTCCGACTTTACAAATCCGACTTCCACAAAAAAGATTTTTCATTTTCGGGCTAATATATAGGATATGACACTCACAAATAACGTGGCTTTCTATATGTAAAAGAATTTTCAAAATCGGTTTTATAGATCCAGATATTACTCCCTACAACGTCACAAACTCACAAACTTTACCTCTTTATAATATTAGTATAGATAAATATAACTCAGTTAATAGTTACTGAATGTATTTGTGACCTGCTCGTATGAATTAAAGAATTATTATTGTTTTTTTTTTCTACATAATAAAGCTATTTGTGTGACCTGCTCGCATGAACTAAAGAATTATTGTTGTTTTTTTTTAAATGTTTTCTTTTATATCTTATTATATATTGCTGGATATTATTGTAAACAAAGAATTGATTGATATTTTTAATTATGTTGGAATAGTTATTTAATTATTTTAAGTTTGATATTTTGTAAGTCACGTTTAACATTTAGTTTGCTTAATTACGTAAAGATGACCACTGTAATTTAAGAATAAAAATAGGTTGTGGCTGTGTCATGGACACGGCCGTTTGTTGTACGTAAATACGTCTTTAAACGGACAATATTTTCTATTAAATTATTATTACTTTTGTATGTCATAATTATAAGAAGTCCTCCGGGTTTCCATGTTTTGTTTATGATGGCAACTGTTCCATTTAACGGGTTCAGGAAATAAATCAACTAAACAAATAATGACTGTGGTATAACTTTATTAATTGTAGGTATGTGTGTTCCGCTCGATGTCGATGTGATGTCGCCGCATTCACTATTTTACGTTGCCGACATTGCTTGACTCGGTCATATTGTGTTTTATTGGTACCATTCGATTGGTTTTGAGATGCTCTTTCCAGCTCTATACGATTTCTATGTTTTGATTTGGCTTTTCGACGCGTATAGTCCGACGTTATATATTTTTTCGGTACTTTATTTAATTTATACACTTTATTATATACACTGTAACGATATTACACTAATGTTTTTAATGTAATCAATAGAATTTGACAAGAGCTTTCGATTGAAACTCAAACTAATCAAACAAATGTCGTAGCTTCACCGAGTCGAAAGTTATACTAAATGGAAATCTCAAAAAGCAGCAGAATGACCTCGAAATGGTAGCGCTTACTTCCCCGCCACCTGTGATGAGATACAGTTCTGACTTAGCGTAAAAAAATCTTTGATCCTTCAGGTATATAGTGGTATAATTTAGTTTTGGGTGTAGAGAATAGATTAGAATCTACATTGCCAAACTGTATCCCCCGATTATATTATCATTAGGGTTTTTTGAATTGCCCCTGTGTATAGTAGCAAATTTAAAGCCGTAGTCACGTCAAAAGCTATATTTACGTTACCATCGATATTTCTATTAAATTTAAACCTCATAGTGTTCATCGCACTACCTAATTTAACAAAACATACACAATTAAGACTATTCGAAAAATACTATATATGATTCAAGAATTAAGTAAATTGTTTAATCAATTTTGGATTTCCCGTTTACAAATTATTAGAATGTAACAGTAAAACTAATATATCTTTAAAAAGTTGATTATTTAAAAAATGATTAACTGTAACTATTATGGAAATAAATGTAAAAGTACAAGCAAATTTCTTTTTATGTAATCATTCACCATGCAAATGCATACATTATTTTTACAAATGACACGTATTTTTACATGCATTTATTTAGCTTACAAACCGAAAATGTTGACAAAAATCGACTAAGTTTTTGGTGCATTTGTATAAAAGTTTATTTAAAAAAAAAAGTATCCATTTAGCAATTGTTACTAAGTATTTTTTTTATTTCTCCTATTGATTTGAAATATTTTAAACATATTTTTTTATATATTATAAGATTTATCTTTTGATCACAATTTTACGTGTTGTTAAATGATTGCATGGTCCAAGATGGATAACAGAAACCTAGGGGGACTAAGGGCAGTTGCTGGAACAAAGTAATAGTTGCTTGGTAGAAAAAATCGTATATATGCTATGGTTTCATCACCTAAAATATTCATTCATCGAATAACCATTGTTATTTTTGCTTCTATAATAACATTATATAGCAAATACCAAGTACCCTGCTGCGTATATTGCATATTAAATATTGTGTCTACATGTACCAAAATTAATAAATTCCTTTGCCAAATATCTAACTAACCAGATGCAGTAGCATGTATGAAATCCTTTGTTAAACTTCTGTACAAACATTAGCAATCTCCGCTTATAACGTGTTTTCGTACGTCGTTAAATGTATTAAATACTCTCTACACAGTTTCCTGTTTAAACTAATGTATGTATACTTCTATATTAATATTATAAAGCTGATGATTTTGTTTGCTTGAACGCGCTTATCTCAAGAACTACTGGTCCGATTTGAAATAAAGTTTCATTATTTGGTAGCTCATTTATCGAGGAAGGCTATAATCTATATCATCACGCTAAGACCAATAGGAGCGGAGCACTGATGAAGAATATTAACAAAATCTGATTTTATTTTTCCTTTTGAGAGCTTCCGCTGCGTGATAACGTTAGGCCAAAGTAACTATTCCATCGAGACAATGTCGCGAATCCAAGCTAGTAGTAACATAAAAACTATTTGAAATGTTGTAAGTACAGGATTTGTTAATACAATATTCCAATTTATTTCTGTAGACCAAAAACATTTATAAGTTTCCATATTTGTAAAAGGAGCGCATTATACATTATATGTGTCATCATCGGTTTCTTTTTATCAAGCACAAATGACTAGTGATCGACAGTTTGCGTAATTAAACCAATTTTTTTTTGTATATTTATATTACTAAAGAGGAACTATTTCCCATTTTTTATTGATAATAAATACTAAGGCTCGTTAAAATGTTAAATTTTCAATTGATCTTGGTTGGGAACAGAAGAGGAAGATGTTTTTAACTAGTAGTGTTTTTCTTGCTTTATGATTTAGCAGTGTTTATAAAAACAGACAGACAGACATTTCTAAAATTTGCTGAAATGTTTATTATTTATTCGTAGACACCTGCAACATTTCTTTTTAAATAAAAAATACTTACACGTTAGATTTACATTCTTACGATATAGAAAATCTATGTATAATAAGATGCATTTGGTAATGACGAATACCATACCTGTACCATAACAGTAATTTTTTATCGTATATTTTGGTTCGTAACTTACTCAAAATGTTTATTGTCGCATAAACGGGTACGGTTCACCAGAAAGTTTCATCGACTGACATCCGCTATATTTGGAATATCGCCATGCTTGTGGGAAACTAATAGAAAATTCCAAAGTTTTAACGATAAAATCAGAGTTATCCGACATCACCGACCGTAGTCCGGACATCCGTTGTCTTTAATCTTACCTACCCGTCCTTTCGTCCTTTCGAAATTGCTTTTTCGTGTGTTATTACGTATTAAAATTCGAATTTGAATTTGTGTAAATGCGAATGTGAATTTGTTTATTCCTCAAAACTAGACTTATTCACAAATATAAAGAAATATATTTAAGTAATTTAATATAAAAATACAAAGAAAATTAGAATGTTAAGTTCGTTTTTCTTTTGTTTATTTTTTTATATTAACTATTTAATTATGTTATTTGTTTTAGCATATAATATATAGTAAGCCCCTATAATTAAGATTGGACTTCTATAGAGTCTATTCTCTATAAATGCTTGTATTGCACTGTCCTTGTGTATATCTTTTGTGTATGTCGTTGATGCTTCAAATAAAAAAAAATTGGTAACCTTCACGCCTTAACTAGTCAACCGATTATTATTATTTTTTATTTACGTTATCAGCAGTACAAAAAAGCATATATATACATATATAGGGTACATACCCTAGAGGTACCCCACTCATCCAGAGAAAATGTGCTGTTAACGCAAACGCATTCAATCTCGATCGAAGCGAAAGCATAAGTTTTTTTTTCCGAACTTGTTGTTTTCGCGAAGATATCATTTGGAATTGGCAATATAAACGGAGACAGGGATGATCGCAATTTAATACGATTCAGTACTCACTCCTTTGACATGTTGCATGAGCTTAATATTAAGTCACCAAGATTTGTTAGTCCTGATATAGATTCATGTCAGAGAGTCGTGGTTATTTCAAAATGATTCAGATGCAGGTAAGAGAGTAGTGGTAATTTCAAAGCATAAGTTTAGTATAAGTGTACGTTTTCAGAGTTAAGGAAAAGTACACAGGGTGACTTCCATCCAAAAAAAACGTTCTGCTTCTGAGGGATAGAGCAAATGTACTTTAACGTGAACATAAGAAAGAAGTGAACATAATTTACTGTAACAATAAAAAGGTTTTCACCAGAAGAAATATGGAGATGCTCGAAGGCTTTTTTAAACCAGTCAGATTAATTATGATTTTTATGGATTAATTACCTCCATTTTGGATATTCTTTTTCAATTTATCGATAAATTTTTCAAGACGCTCTGATATTCATTATTACGTAAGTGTTAATTTTAATAGCTTTATGTCATATTCATTAACCGAAATAATATATATATATATATATGTATATATATACATATTTATATTAAAGGTGGCAAACGAAAGGACGGGTCACCTGATGGTAAGTGATCACCGCCGTCCATAGATACTAGCAACACCAGGGGAGTCGCAAGTGCCTGTGTTTGGGGGAAAAGGAGGGAGGGGAGAGGAGAGGAGAGGGGAAGGGAGGTGGGCCTCCGGCGCTCTCACTGACCAAATAAAACGAAACAATATAAGGCACTGTTACTTTACGTCGGTTTTCTGTGAGAGTGTAGTAAAACCCCGGGCGAGTCGACCCATTCATGCTGAAGCCAGTAATAGCTTCAGCGTGGCTCTACAACCTTGGATTTTTTTCTTTTAGTGTTTCATTGTTATAACGTCGATATGAATACTAGCTTTTGATAGTGACTTCGCTGATATTAAACTAGATTTCATCGATTCTTTGGGAACAGGACTATTTTCTTTTTAAAAAGAATGACCCTATATCAATTTTTGTATACCTACCTGACAACGCTTACAAAAAATGTCTTCATAATTAGTTGAGTACCTAGTTAAGCCATCAAAATGTAGCAAATATACAACCTCGCATTCACGTGGTTAACATTATTTACAATTAGAATTATCTAAAACTAGCAGACCCTGCGAACGTTGTCCCGCCCTGATAATAACAAATCCCTGACAAATTGTATACTCAAACCTTCTTCATGGATCACTTTAGCTACTGGTGAAAATCGCATTGAAATCCGTTTAGTACTTTTTGAGTTAATCGCGAACAGACAAACAGATAGACATGGCAGAGGACTTTGTTTTATAATATACTAGCGGGCCCGGCAGACGTTGTCCCGCCCTGATAATAAAAAATCCTTGACAGATTATGTACGAAAACCTTCCTCAACAATAATTTTATCTTCTGGTGAAAAACTCATGAATATCCGTTCAATAGTTTTTGAGTTTATCGCGAACAGACAGACAGACGCGGTAGGGGACTTTGTTTTATACTATGTAATGATAGTGAAGCTAGAGTTGTTTGTTTAACACTTGAATTGCGTCACAAATTTCACTAATCTCATCTCGAAAATATAATCCAGACTAAAGCTTCAGATAGAAACCACACATCGCCTAACTTTCATATACTGTGAACGATTTTGGGATCAGTTCCAATCGCTGAACGGAACTCGGCTTCGAGTTTGCGCCGATCTCTCGTTTCCGTCGCTAAATGACAGTTGTTGGTTTCTCAGCTCGAACTGAACTGTTTTCGCTTACTCTGCACACTTACGAAATTTTTCATGTATTTAATCTTTATTATGAAGTATTCTTCGTCAAGTTTTGTTATGAAACTATTTCTATAAAAACACTAGCTGATATCGGCGACTTCATCTGCGTTGTTTATTATCTAAAAAAAACATAAAGATCACTTCCAAATTTTGTTTCGCAAAGAATGTTATCCGTTTACTTCCCCTCTCCAGCGCGTGCGCACCGTACCGTTTTCGCCACTTTTCCACGTCAACAAAACACACATCTCTGAATGCTCATGCAAATAGTTTTTTTTTTATTATAAGAACTTTATATGAAACTAGCGGACGTGTCGTACGATGTCTTACCCTGATAATAAAAATCAATTGTGAATCTAAATCATTTTTTAATTTACCTGCACACTACCAAAATATATCATCGTAATCCAGCTGTGAGGAGTTCAGTCACACACAGTTCACACATGTACAGAAGAAGTATCGTGGTATTTTGTACATAGCGAATTTATCAGTGTTAAATCTAAAAAATTGATCGCGTCTATCCACCTTTCCTCGTAATGCGCTCACAACGGCTGACCTATTTTATTTATATTATCAAAATAATAATAAAAAATAATATAATAGCAGCCACTTCCGACGTCGTCTGTGTTATATTACTCTATAAACGTACTAACAATAAAATATAAGCTAACGCCTAGTGACGGATTATAATAAAATGGAGTACTTAAAAATCTTCTTAACGAAAAATAGGTTCAAGCTTTCACACT
This sequence comes from Antheraea pernyi, assembly GCA_015888305.1. NCBI lineage: Eukaryota > Metazoa > Arthropoda > Insecta > Lepidoptera > Saturniidae > Antheraea > Antheraea pernyi. The sequence continues at coordinate 1,147,017 of MU158728.1, read as the reverse complement.
GATCACATAAACGTTGTCGAATATATCGACCTTATAATATATTAACACACTTTTAGATACAATGTATATCAAATTTTATAAAAAACAATATCGGCCTTTTGTAACCATCGCCCATCTACATGACGTTTTTTGTGAATTAACAAACAAGCATGCCGTCTTCCCGATTTTAATAGTTACTGTAACTTATAGCTATAGCTCACCTTCATAGAACCGCAGTCCTATGGAAAATTATACATAAGTTGCTACTCCTGAGGGTTGACTGGGAGAGATTTATTTGCAATTAATTATATGTTGCTAATCACACCATTTGAACTGGAACACATCAGTATAAAAATTACTGCTTTGCAACAAATATAGGTGTGACAGTAACGGACATGCAGTTAAATTTTGTTCAAGTTCCCTCACTTTGTAATACTTACTCTCCAAAACGGCTGGACCGATTTTGATGAAATTTTCTGTGCGTGTTCCAGTAGATCCGAGAATGGTTTAGATTCACAATTGGACCCGGTATTTGGCGCTGCAGTCGGATAATAGGCTTTTTTATTATCAGAGTGGGACAACGTCCGCCGGGCCCGCTAGTTACTTATATCAATTAAACATTACAATAATTTAAACATGTTTAAATTTTATAATCATTATTAGGACGCTCTATATATCTCATTTGATTTGAAGAAGGCACTACTTTGCGGTAATTCATCATTATATATTATAGTGGACGTTACTTTGCACTTCCGTCTGGAATTGATTGGCCGCTACCACGTCTCACTGCAACAAAAAATATGTTAGAGTCTGAACATTTTACTCTTTCTATAACTGGTTCCAGATTTAACCTTTCAGGTACACCTCGCAGAAATAAAATCTAATGTTTTTTTGTTGTAATGAGACATGGTAGCGGCCAATCAATCCCAGTCGGAAGTGCAAAGTAATGTCTACTGTAATATTTCTATATAACCAGTAACAAAAACATCATCAATATGCATACACGTATATAGAGAAATGAACCAAACAATTTCTTTCACAAAATTGTACACTAACCTGTTTGTTGTTAAATGAAAATCTGAAAAATGCTTATTCAGTTATATGCAGTGTTCGTCGTTCAATGGAAAAATACAGTTTTTTCCCCGATTCTCGAACAACGTTCGCGGTCGACGGAACAATCAAAAGTTGCTTTTCATTTAACTTACCGACTGCGAAAACAATGCGAGTATACATTTTAGAAAAATACTGAAAATTATCAAATTCGTTTGTATTGGTTGATACGATTTGCTTTAAATTAGTTTAAAGTTTCCACCGTAACAAAACAGATTTACTAGTAAAGAATAACAAGCTTATTTTTTCTTTGACAATCTATACTAATAGATTTATTTAAAGAGCCCGTGGGTAACGTCAAAATAACAGTTTTTAATTCAATGAACATAAAATTATTTACGGCATTTACAGCCCAAAGCTAATTATTAAAATGTTATTAGCCTATTTGTGAAACGGTTGGAGCGAATTTGACGGGACTTTCGATCGCAGATAGCTGATGTTATAAGGAATAATTTAGTAAACAAATTAGGGTTCCGCGCAAATGTAATAAACTAAAGAAATTGTGTCGAGTACCGTGCACGACCCACACGAACGTTTACAGTGGACAAAAATGTTCTTTTAAACTCCACGTAGATGAAGTCACGTGTAACAACTAGTTATTTATATAACCCTTGGTAAAATTTTCTCGTATACGTATTTAATTAAACACTTGATCGAGTGAGGTCTACAATATTGTGATATGAATATTATAAATGTAAAAAATTATTTTGTTACGATTTCACGCTTTAACTACTCAACCGATATCATGAAAGTTTTTGATAGGTACTCGTTGTCGGGGACACAGAAAAGGATATAGCGTAACATAAACCCAGAAAGAATGGACTGTTCCCATGGGAATAGATCAAGTATTTATTAAGCCGAGTGAAGCCGCGCGCAAAAGTAGGGGAATATTGGATATATAATAGATATATATTAGTCACATTCTTATAGTGTATAAGTGATGCGTTAAAGAGTTCTTAGGTAAATATAGAAGCCAACTTCGTTTATAATCAATTAAAGGAAGCACAGATTGACCTTTTAAATTACTGAGCAATAGTGATCATCCTAATATTTATGTTGTTTTGTTTTTGTCAAAAACATATATAAATAGTTTTTAATTAACAAAAAATCAAAGCAGATTACAATATACCTTTTGCAAAAGAATGTCAAAACATGAAACGTGAATTTGACACCATCCTGAAAGTTTACGAAGCTAGTGTAGTTTAAAAATTTTGCGATAATATTAATTGTATTATGTTTACCGAGACACTTTTAAATGTTCAACTGTATCAAACAAAATATTACTAATATCATTTCAAATATTTGAATAATTAGTATGAATTGAATATTAAGAAATAATTCACATTTATCCAATTTTCTACAATTGAAGCATGTGACCGTTTCAAATAATAACTAAACTGGCAATACGTTGCCTCTGACCCATCAAAGACCCGACTAACAGGTGAATTAAATTTAGGTCCCTTTGGCCCAGAGGGTTCTGTACCAGGCCGTGCGGTCGCAACCACTTCCAACTTTGTTCTCGCAATAATGGATATGAAACCGCACGATATGGACTTCCACTTTACGTTGTAATATTTTGATTGACTATTTTATAATAGTAACTAGTTGTCACACGCGACTTCGTTTGCGTCGTTTATTATCTAAATTGTTTTGTGATGCCGCAATGGGATTAGGCAGTATTTTCGACGAAAGCTCCCACACGGCTTGACTTTTTCCGACACTTCCAACGATTATCGTTATATTTCAACCAATTTACACAAAATCTTGATAAATTACATACCTAAACCTTCCTCGTGAATTGTCTACTCTATCGACTAATGAACCGCATGAAAAACCGTTCAGTAGTGTTTAAGTATACCACGAACCGACAGACAGACGCGGCGAAGGACTTCGTTTTATAATTTGATATTAATAATAATTTGATAAGTTTTTGGTTTTGCAGGTGGTAGAGCCACACTGAAGTAATACTGGTTTCAACATGAATGGATCGGCTCGCCCGGGGTATTACCACCCTACCCACAGAAACACCGACGTGAAATAACAGTGCTTGCATTGTTGCGTTTCGTTCAGTCACTCCTCTTCCCCCCTCCCCCTCTCCCAAACACAGGCTGGTAACACACTTACGACTTTCCTGGTGTTTCTAGTTTCTATGGATGGCGGAGACCACTTAACATCAGGTGACCCATCTGTGTGTGTACTTATGTACACGCGTTAGAAGTTATACTTCTTTGGCGTAACAAGATAAAAATATTTTCAAAAATATTATCTTTCGCCCTATTCTACGTTTGTAGAAAAAATTTAAATAATTTGTTTAATACAAAGAAATACAAAGAAACAAAATGTTGACTATAGCTAACTTCAGGGTGTTGGTTTTTCGTGACGGTGTGCGTGCGCATCGTAAAAATTTACTCTCCTCATTTTTCCCTAACGCGCCAAAAGAAGTATAACTTCAAAAATCGACTGTTAAAGTGTTGCTGCTAGAATACATTTATAGTAGACACTTGGCTATAGTTCTTCAACTTGAGTGTTGTACTTACCTAACGATTAAGAAAAAGTTCAACCGAAATGCAATGAAATCTTCATAATGTTGTCTTCACGATCGACGCGTTGTCCAAACTCATTAACATTAATCCAATGTTGCTTCATCTATAAAAACCTCAAGTACGGAATCAATTTTTTTAATAATACATAAGAAAATCGAATAGTAATTCCTTTACTTAATAACTAACGATACTTCTAAATGTAATAAATAGTTGGGTATCCAACTAACTCACGCATAAAGATGTAACTCCTCAAATAAACCAAAGCCCTTGGTCAGTGGGTAAATAATAAATATCTACAGAGGCACCGAAGGGTTGGCGAACGGTGATAGATGATTCGTTTCCGACGCGATGGCAAACATATTGATGCCACGAGTTTCAGAGAGATGTAATACAAGCCCCTTAACAAAAGGTTTTGTATGAATACGAATTTTGTAAAGTATGAAGAGACAATTTATAACGTTGAATCGTTACGAAAATTGTGATAAATTGCTGTTTCTATCAGATAAAATAACAAATATTTCATAACCCGTTACTGGACATGCAGATTTAAATAAAAGTGCGTGTGTACAGTCTTATGTACACGCGTTAGAAGTTATACTTCTTCGGCGTAACAAGATAAAAACCTTTCCAAATTTTTATCTTTCGCCTTATTCTACATTTATAGAAAAAGCGACACTAATAATAGAAAAAAGGTATTTAATACATTGAAAGTTTTAATAGAAAGAAATACAAACAACAAATACAAAGAAACAAAATGTTGACTATAGCTAACTTCAGGGTGTCGGTTTTCCGTGATGGTGTGCGCGCGCATTGTAAAAATTTACTCTCATCATTTTTCCCTAACACGCCTAAAGAAGTATAACTTCAAAAATAAATAAAATTTTCGGCGAAAGCTCCCAGGCGGCTCGACTTTTTCCGACACTTTCAACAATTATCGTTACATTTCAACCATTTTACACAAAATCTTGACAAATTATATACCTAAACCTTCCTTGTAAATTATTCTATCTACTAATGAATCGCATGAAAATCCGTTCAGCAGTGTTTTTGGATATACCGCGAACCGACACACAGACGCGGCAGAGGACTTTGTTTTATAATTTGATAATAATAATAATTTGATAAGTGACCACTTAACATCAGGTGACCGACCTGTTCGTTTGCTTCATATGATATAAAAAAAAAGTGTGTGTGTACTTATGTACACGCGTTAAAAGTTATAGTTATTTGCCGTAACAAGATAAAAATCTTTTCAAAAATATTATCTTTTAAATTAAAATAAGCAACAAGTAATAAAATTCTCACCAATCAATAAATATAATCAATAACGCATTATGTATAATAGTTTTTCGCAATATCTGCGATCACTGCGACATGTAGAGTTTTCATTTACGCCTATTATCTAGAATATGAACATACACCGTTCATTCCCATATAATCTCTCTACGTCAATAAATCAAAAGATATAGGTACGAGATTCAGTTATGAATTCACATCACTCTGCACGGATTTTCGTGTCTTGTTTGGCGAAACTTTAATCATTTTGGTTTCCATTCGATATTCATAAATACCAGACTATGTGGTTTGTGAAGTTAGAAATTGAAATAGAGATTTTTACATCATTTATGAAACTATGAATGAAAAATTAAATGTATTAAACTAATCTGCATATATACTTTTTCCTTTAAAAAAAATAAAATAAATACTAGATAGATTACGATCATTTTTTATTTGTTTTATTTCGTAGACACTTAGTCCTTATCTAAAATAAGATTATCACGATAATTTCATTTAAAGTTAGCAAAGTTTTAAGAAACTATGGTTATTTATAAAAACTGTACATTGAGAAATCTGTTTTCTTGCCGTAGAAAAGTAGGAGCAAGCGATGGGGTGCTTAAGTGTTTTCCTCTGTATGTAACATATATTGTTAAAACTTAAAATAATAAACACCGCAGACAAAGTAGCGAGTATTACTTAGTTTTTATAATAAGGTTATAGAAATATTAAACTAATAATTAAATTTATTATTCCCACGCAATGGATGACAAATTATTGTTGACATAATTATTCTGCTGTTCATTATTCTTTTTTTCATGTCATAGGAGGCAAACGGACAGGTGGGTCACCTGATGTTAAGTGATCACCACCGTCCATAAACACTTGAAACATCAGGGTGTCGCAAGTGCGTTGCCAACCTGTCTTGAGGCAGAGGGGGAGTAAGGGAATGTGGAACAGGAACGAATGGCGCTCTGGCTCTGGCGCTTTCAGTTACCGAACGAAACGTAATAATGCAAGCACTGTTACTTCAGATTTTCTGTGGGTCGGGTAGTAGTACCCCGGGCGAGCCGACCCATTCATGCTGAAACCATTAATAGCTTCAGCGTAGCTCTACCACCTTCTAAATAAATCTATTCTTCTTATCCGGAATAATTTTTCACAATACAAACGCTGTTATCGCGATGTGCAAACAATATGTACAAATAATATATGTGAAAAGGAAACATTTTAAGCTGCTCACATATAAATTTACGATACAAATAAATAATCATCAATAGTATCACGTCACAAATTGCAGCACTATACGAAAGTTACTCAACAGCAAAATAACTAACAACGGTTTATAACAACGGTTTTTGTGAAATAACAAAAGAGGTTGTAATCTGCTTAAAACTTCGTCCGCGTATAATAGTTATTTTGGGCTAACGTTAACACGCAGCGGAAGCTGTCATAGGAACAAAAACGATTTTGAAACATTTTTCATTGATGCTCCGCTCTTACTGGCCTTAGCGTGATGATAGATTTACATTTATGATAGATTTAAACCCTCCAGCTTTATAATATTAGTGTAGCTTTATTAGCATTTATATTTATATTAATATTTAAAGACCCGTGCACTAGATTATTACTGAGCAATATATTAGCTCAGTGTTAATTTACAATCACAATTCAAAGCATAACGATGAAATTATGATGGCATTACCGATGAATAAATAAATAGATAGTATTATAAAAGCAAGTTATGAATATACATTTATTAATATTTTCGCACAAGTGCGCCGTGCATCAGCCACTCAGACAGAGCACTCCATTTAATGGGAACTAGCACTATAAATTTCAACCACTAAGAGGTATGCAGCAAAAAGACAAGAACGATTGATATTTCTCTCTTTACTTATTGACATAATTTAGCTCTGCTTCAGTATTAAATAATTAGTAAAAAAGCCTTTGAGAATAACTTTCAATAGAAATTTAAGTTTTCTTTTTATTTAGTTTTCTCGTTAATAGTTGACCATAATCATATATTTTTATTGTAGTACAACAAAATGACTGAACTATGCCTAATGGTAAGCATAGTACAATCCAAAAATAATGACGACCACAGAGTGACACACTATCCATCGCCAGTCGCCGCTATCATGTCGGCCTTTGAAAAGCTGGATATGCACAGGCTGATCCCGAAACGCGACCCGCAGAAACGAATCACTATGACGGGCTTTTTCGCCATATACACGGTGGTTGCGACCCAGTCAAGCTGTAAAACCCTACCACCCCGCTTTCGCCATTGGCTCGTCGTTATTCAGCAGGCTGCACCACGTGCAGGTGAGGTTGGCTTGGATGTCTCAAGTCTTATGATGTAATTCGACACCCCTTACACCCCAAAAAGACGATAGACACTTTAAAACTAAAAGGGATTGTCTCTCAAATATAGTCGCCGAAAAACACGTAAAGTTGCTCGGCGACTGATTTTTAATTTGAAGGTAGCAGTTAGCAAGGCGAGCCTAGAAAAAATCTAAATTTAATTTATTTCTACTGCTATAAATTACCATTTGACTGTAAATATATTATCATTCCAAAAAATCGGTCCCAACTTTGTTCTAATAAAGGCTTTTGTTGTTTTGCTTTTCGTTTGGGACTGGGACTGGGACTGGGACCTATGGGACTGGCTCTGAAGTACGTCTACCAGAACACACTAATACGTGCTTGGTGATAGACTTTTAACTTGAGGGTTGTAGCTAGTCAGGAGAATTTGGAAAAACAACCCTACCACCATGCTATAGATTCATTACGAGATTCGACTCAGTTGCTTGGATTCGAACCAATGTACATTAAAATTGCGTTAGAACACGCTATCAACTAAGGCATGTTCACTTCAATAATTATTTATAACTTAGACAATGTTTGAAAGTCGTTTATCTACTGAAATTTCCCCAAAGTGTTCTGAATATTAGCCCACACAAATAACAGACATATCAATTTTAATTATAGACTATCTGATATCTGCGACTCCATCTGCGTTATTTATTATCTTAACAATATATTTCAAGTACAGGTGTATAAAACTCTTATAAGACCAGTCATGTTGTACGCATCTGAGTGCTGGGCGACGAAAGAGACGGATGAGAGAAAACTACATGTGGCAGAGATGCAAATATTAAAGTGGATGTGTGGTGAAACTAGAATAGATAAGATAAGGAATGAATATATCTGAGGAAGTTTGAAAATAGCACCAGTGACAGAGAATTAATAGGTGGTAGAGCCACGCTGACGCTATTACTGGTTTCAACATGAATGGGTCGGGTAGTATCACCCTCTCACAGAAAACCGACGTGAAGTAACAGTGCTTGCATCGTTGCGTTTCGTTCGGTCAGTGAGAGCGCCGGAGGCCCACCTGCCCTGCCCTCTCCCCTCTCCCCCTCCCCCTCTCCAAACACAGGCTGGTAACACACCTGCGACTTGCCTGGTGTTTCTAGTGTTTATGGATGGCGGTGACCACTTAACATCAGGTGACCCATCTGTTCGTTTGCCTGCTATGATATAAAAAAAATGTAGTGATATTTTGTGTAGATAACCAAATTATTATAATTTAAAAAAAAAACTAAATTTGCAATAACTTGTGAGTTTTACTGTTTAACCCTAATCTCACTTGGTACAGATTATTATAAGCACCATATCGCTAACCCCACTTTTCCTCGGCAACAAACCCCACATTGCTGAACGCTTGGGCTTATAATGATTTATTAAAAAATAATAACTTTATAGTAAAATATCGTGATGTTTTTTTAGACTACGATCAAGTACCTAACAAATAAAACTAAAAAATGTTATCAAAATCTATTCAGTAGTTTTTGACTGATAAGCGCATAACAATAGACCCCTATCATTTCATTTGTGTAAATAGATATAGATTCGATAATTATGTGGGCTCACATGGCTATAGCAAACTTTACAAAACCGAGTTAAGCCATGTGCGTGATAACTTTTTTAAAGTTTAAGGTAATATGTTCACACATCGTATTATATTCTCGCTCCATCAATGAAAACTACCTGTGAAAACAAATCTTCTTCTTCTTCTTCTAAATACATCTACTACTTTAATTTAATCTAATTATTTAAACATATTTTTAATGAACATTCTAACATTACCCATTGTATTAAATGCTGTCATTTACGATCATCATTATGCTTTGCGACTCAATCATCAAAAGTTTCATAGTTATTCCAAACCCACGGTGACTTGCCCTAAGAAGTAATTTTAGATCACAAATACCTAATATCCCTGTTTCAAAAATGTTGTAGTGGCATCCTTTTATACCACAATCGTCTGTTTATTGGCAAGCGGTCAACACATCACGTGGACGATTACAATACTAGAAGTATCAACTGCACGTTTCCAACCCTTGTTTGTAAACACCTCAAAATTGAGCCCCCTGTGAGAATCTCAACAAGCAGTTCCTTCCACGGCCGGAGTATTCGCAGGAGAAAATGTGAAACTGGACTGTCCATGAACATTTTCTTTCCAAGGTGACATATGACGATGAATCGTCATAGTATAAAATAATAAGTAACATAAAAATAAGTCGTTTAAAACAAGTTTATAACAAAATCACATAAATCCGAGATTAGTGTCTATGTCACATCGTTCCGTCACAGTCGATGGAACACCGGTCGTATATGTTGGAACTTTGGCCATTCCATGACGACTACGCGGTAACTTGACGAAATATGTTTTTCTGGTTACCAAATAACGTGACTCATTTATAATAGAAATAGGTCCATTAAATAAAAACGCTATCTATATGATAATAATAGATTCCATTAAATGACATACTAGATCTACTATATATCTAATCTTAAAAGATATTGCCAATCTATAAGCTTCATAAATCACCATGTAAAAAATTCACGAAAGTTTTTATACTGTCCAGTCTACTTTACCTTGTCAATAGGTGACGCATGGTTGTATTTTAATGTTACTAAGTTTTATGTAGGAACCCTAACTAATACGATACTGAGTTTGTTTGTTCGTTTGTTACATTTCCACGCTTCCATCTAATTACCATACAATTTTGCAACCACGTTATTAGGACAACAGTATAGGACAGGGTAACTTTCGTCTATAAAAATTATTATCAAAGGATAGTCCAAAACTACACTAATGCGAGCAAAGTCGCGAGCAAAAGCTGGTTTAAAATAAACAAAAACGCAGTTGGTTGCCAACAGTATATATATTAACTCGGAGCTGAAAGTGACTCAGTACCGATATTATCCAAGAAGGTTATTTATTAAACAAGTAGTACCAAAATAGTACAAACAAACGTTATCTGTGAACAAATTGATCCATTTGCTTTGAAATTCTTAAAGTCTATTGGAAGATCGTATCATTCCAATGGATTATGTGTTATTAAGATATCATCCAATGCGAATAAAGAGATAACACTAAAACCTTTTCCATTAGCAATTAATCTCTTTGCGGTGATTTCCTGGTAACTTTTATAGCGCTTCCCAATTTTATTCGCACGTCTTTATTTGGAATTAGAAGATATTCATTCCTAAAGCAGCTACTAAAAGCTTTCTTTCTACTTACAGCGGGTGCTTTAAGGATTTTAATGTACGTTCAGGCACGCATTAGTTGCGCGATTGTTCTTAAATTGCCTTTGTTTACAATCGCCTGTATACCGTTATATCTCTGTGGGAAACGGGAAATGTTACAATTTCCTGAGTTTGTATCTAAATATTGCACAAGACTAGATTACTACCAGAATAATGCTTTATTTTATCATAATTTATATATAATATTATATAGTATATGAGACTTCGCAATAGACAAGGACGTTGGTATAATATATCGCTCTAAACTGAATTTCGCCAGTTTTATTTAATATTCCGTATAAATGTTTGGGGTTTGTATTTGAGTTTGTATGTACCCCAATTAAATCACTGCTCCTTCTGGTTAGGGAAAGTGCTCGCCATGTGGTCATACAATTAAAAATCAGGCGTTAACCTGAGTTTTTAATTTTAACGTATCGATAACCTTTCGTGCGGGCCAGCGCGCAGTAACTCATTCGCCATTCATACGTCGCGCTCACATATAATTTGCTTAGCATGCTCTCTGCCTTGCAGACCTACATTGTGTCCCTAGATATTTAATTCTTCTGTCCGTGTGTATGTGACTGAACTTCTCCTAAACGGCTGGACAGATTTTGATATTTTTTGTGAGTGTTCAAGTAGATTCAAGAATGGTATAGATTCACAATTGAACGTGGTAGGTGTTGCTACGGTTAAATTTTATGATTTTCGTATTATTAAGGCAGTACAGTATCTTTATTGGCACCGAAAGTAGTATGTACGATATCTATTGGACGTAGAATATTTGGAATTACTAACATCTTCATAAGAGTAACAATTAAAATATTCCATGAAAACACAACATGACAATTTGATCCAGTGTAGCTTATAAATGTTCTACTAATATGTATGATCCAATTAGTCTTGTAGAATCTGAGAAAATAATTGTCTATATACCCAAAAATAGCAATATATTTTATATACATTTATATGCTAATTTAATAAATACTCTTTTAGCACTATATTCATTTCTACATTACAGAACTTCTTTTATGTTTTGAAACACATAATGTTAGCAAAATACGAAATTGACTTTTACCATAGAGTAACAAACCCGCGCGTTGTAAGTGTAAGCGGTTTCATAATTCTATGACTTTTACCGATTTTAAAACTAGCAATGAATTATCTCTATATATCCACAAAATTAGAATCAAATTAAAAAAAGTGGCACTGGATCGTAGTCTTTTTGTAATAACAACATTTTACACATCAAAATGGAATCATCAGCATATTTACATTTAGCGTTTGAAAAGAAACTATTACTGGTTTCAGCATGAATGGATCGGCTCGCCCAGGGGAAGTACGACCCTCTCATAGAAAACCAACGTGAAGTTAACAGTGCTTGCATTGTTTCGTTTCGTTCGGTCAGTGAGAGCGCCAGAGGCCCAACTCCCTCCTCTCTCCCCTCCTTCTCTCCATCTCCTTTCCCCTAATACCTTCCCCCTAAAGGGTGGCAATGCACTTGCGACTCCTCAGGTGTTGTTAGTATCCATGTACGGTGGTGATCACTTAACAGCACACCTGTTCGTACGCCACTTATGACATAAAAAAAAGAACGTTGTTGACAATACTCCAGACGCTGCTTATTATAATAAAAAAAGTCAATCGCAATGGTGGGATGCACAAAATTCTTATAGATATTAATATTCGAGTCGCGGTAATCGTAATTTCAACTTAAGCCTGTTATTTATGTTCAACTGTAAAAATTATTTTATATGTTCAACATTTAAAATTATTTTATAAGGTATAAATTGTTACTCACACGTCTTCATGAAATAGTCTAGTAAGCAGGGCTTTTCTTTCTTGGCACGCGGGGGCACGCTTAAAGGTGATTTAAAATATCGAAAAAATTCCATAGAAAGGGGAAAAATTAGAGAGTTTAAAAATACAATCTTGGTAAACTTTAGAAATAAAAATGGATTTTTGATAGGTCAAAGTTATCCAATTACAAAATCTAATCTTTCTTGAACAGTTACCGCGTCGCACAGAGGTTTGTCTCTAATATAGAGGTCGTAAAAAAATTACAGATGTATAATTTTAGAAAATTAGCGTGCCCCAAAATAAGAAGTGAAAAAAAAAGGCCTGTTAGTAAGTATTAATTATATCCTAAAACAATAAAATTCAGTAGCTTTAAAACGAACTATTAAGTAATTGATTTCAGTTTAGTTTTCTTTAGACCAAAAATGAAATAATAGAAATAGTCGTTCGCCCCGAAGAATTCTTATTTCCCGGCCGATACCAGGATGTCACGAAAACAGAAGGTTCGTGAATGATAATGGCCTGATTAAGAAAAGTCACGTCTTTTGTGTATTGTTGTTGTGTTTCAGCTCCAGTTGAAATAAAAAATACAAACAACGAGAGACGCTCCGTTAAAAATTAGGGTCAATTTATTATTTCAATATTGTATAATATTTTAGGAGAGTTTAGGGCATATTCTTTTTAGCCTGATTATTTGTCTTCATTAGAAAGACGCATTTTAAATTCATCAAGGTTTTAATTAAAGAACAAAGATACTTAAATATAAACTGAGTAAAATTTGAAATAAAAATAAAATTCGGTTTGGGTTAGTGAATTAGTATAAGCTAACCTTTGCCAGCGGCTTCGCTCGTGTTAATGTAGTTTCGATCTATACCCCGAGATACTACATGTTTCCATGATAATTCTTGACAACGTGCATGCAAAATTTTCATGAGTATCTGTTCCGTTGTCAGGACGTGAAAGCGTAACAAATCAACAAACGAATCACATTTATAATATTATTAAGGACGTTTTACTACACCTGTAAATAAAACTATAATTTATGGTATTCCTATTAATGGTTTTGAAACTAAAGTAAAAAGGTAATCAAATGAAATGCACTATAATTTATTGCGCAGTTTAATTAATAAAAATCTTTCAGCCCGACGAAGGGTCACTCCCTTGTTTTTACGAGAATTTTAATTACGATATAGCTTAGCCGCATTTCGCCACGTCACGTTTACGCGTTTTCATTACTCGTGTAAACATTATAAATCCCTTGATAAAATGGACACACACCGATATTTTTTCCCCATTTTTGTTGACAACTACCAGCGTGCTCGGTATGAGATTTCCCGTGGGAATTGAAAATCTCAGAAGATGAATGTTCTAAAATCTTTTAACAAGGAACTCTTACGCAAAATTTTACGTGTAAAAAAACTAGCGGTATATAATGACCATAATTGCATGATTTTTGTGGAATATGACGTTTTGTGTACAGATGGAATTGTGGAGACAAAAACCAGAAACAACACTGTGCAACGTTGTTACTAAAACCTAATTTTCTTCGAGTTCTATGACATAAGCATATCTGTTCATGATATAAATATTTTTACCCCTTCCAATGTATATTATTACAACCTTCAATGACTGACGTCAAGTAGGACAATACTTCAAGTAATACGGCTATCAGCGAAGAATGTATTATTTAACCTTACCTGCATTCCATTTTTCGAATGCGTGAAATAAATTTCGGTGTTTGTAGTTTCGTTTTAACTACTGTTACATAAAATTTAGGCTTTTTTTAACAATTTGAAATTGATAACATTTTAAAAAGAAGCGTAATTACGTAAACGCCACCATTCCTCTTCTTGTTTGTTACGTCATTATGTTAAAACTGTTACATAATTGTATTGTTAATGATCTTTATATATTGGTTCAAAGGACTATATCAGATTTATATGATGGGAAATAGAAATTAACATTGTGACACCGTATGCGCTCGGGCTTGTCTGTAACTTGTCGACGTCTCCTCGGTAGTAGATTCAAACATTGTTCAGTTTGGAGGAAGGGAAAAATGATGAGAGTAAATTTTTACGATGCGCGCGCACACCGTCTCGAAAATCCGACACCCTGAAGTTATTATGCATCACTGTCACGTAAAACCCTGAAGTTAGCTAAAGTCAACTTTTTCTATTGTTAGTGTCGTTTTTTCTACAAACATAGTATAAGGCGAAAGATAAAATTATTTGAAAAGATTTTTATCTTGTTACGCCAAAGAAATATAACTTCAAACGCGTGTACAAGGTACACACACACTTCTTTTGATTACAATATTTTATAAAATTATAAATGATAATTAAAGACTCAAATAAAAAAAACTTATTCGCAGTGTAATATATATTTTATAGGCTTTTTAATTTTAGCTGATTATATCCTCAAAGATAGATATTTTTTATATCGTTAAATATACTACATAACAAATAAATTTATTATTATAATTGTTTAACACAGGCAAACCCTCCACTACAAATTCGTTTGAAAATGTATACCATTCACTGACGCAATGCAGTACAGATCAATTTCAAGAAAACAATATACCATAAGAATTGTTAACTTTAACGAAATCCTCAATATTGAATAATTAGTCAACACAAGATATTTAATACTACATGATTAGAAACAAAAAAAGAAACGTAATATATTTCAAGCGCGAAACACATTAAATCATGATTGAAACTTGTTTTAAGTATACTCTGCAGTGACTTACGATCTTGAATATCATTAAGAGAATAACTTTTATAACTCAGATCGTCCCACTCGCGCATATTAATGGACATATATACAGTGAGAAGGCGTCACTAGGCGTGTTGATGTCGCAAATGATTTTATATAAATCAGTTCAAACCGTATACTCCGAGGAACTAATGAACTCCCCTGAGGCTTGCGGTTCAATTGATTTGTTTTGTTTGTAGTTCGTGGGTTTCGTTTTTGTTTATTATAATTGTTTGCCTGCGATGTACGATAGTTCAAGTGTGTAAAGCTTTGGGATATATGCAATAACTTGCTTTTGTTTGTTGCTTCGCCGGCGTTGATGTAGATTTAATTTACCTGTCCCATGGGAACAGTTCATCTTTCCGGGATGAAGAGTACCCTTTGTCTTTATCTGTAGGTACCTACTTGTGAGAATGTTTATCTTTATAAATAAATTTCTTATGTACGTGTGTATGTCACTGAACTCCTCCTATACGGCTGGATCGAATTTGATTGAATTTTGAGTGCGTGTTCCAGTGGATCTGGGGATGGTTTAGATCCACAATTTGTTTATCAAGGCATGTACGCCCGGCCTGCTAAGACAAATTTCTTGGTTGATTTAGTAGTTAAGGCGTGAAAGATTAACCTAGGAATAAACAAACAAACTAATATTCGTATTTATAATATGAATAATATATATATATATATATATATCTCGACGAAAGAAAGCGGAATTGTCATAACTTGAAACACCCAACTTTACAACAGAGCCAAAAAACTATTTCAAAAATTCATAACTTATTTATATAGCAAGCAATTCCAAGCAGTCTCTGTGACACATAAACATAGTAGCATTTACTTTATTTAAAAAAATGCATATTTTACCGTAATTACGATATTATTTAATGTTTAGTGCTAAAACTAAGCAAAAGACCAATGTCGTATCGATGAAAAATTTAATCGTAGGAAAACGAGACCCAGACCATTCGAAGCGGTATTTTTTATACAAGAATGTGGTAAAAAGTGTTTAACCCAAAATGCAGGTTACGACATTTCCGCTTTCTGTCTGTCTGTCAATATATAAAATAGAAGTTGTTATATCTCAGATTGATAAACTGCAGCATCTTTGACAAATCAACATAACAGTTGACACATCGAAGTTTCTTTTCATGGAAAATGTTTATTTGCTATCCATTGTATTATAACTCTTCACTAGATGACGCTAAATTACATTTAATTATTTTATATCATATTATAATTACACGCGGACGAATTCTAGGACGGGTGTTTGTAACCATTATAATGTAAGTATTTTTTGCGTAGGTATATAACAATATATTTTATATACAGAGGAAAAAAGATAACGCTGTCCCACTTATTCTTATAGAAATCGTAGTATTTTAAAACTTTATATTCAATGAAGATATCTTGTGCTTTATATACTGGGTGATTGTTTAGACACTCGCACTTCTAGGATATGACACACGTCACGTTTAACATAAAAAATAATGATATTAAAACAAATACTAATAAATAAACAAGAAAACCTAAGTTAAACTTTGTTCTAAGACTTTTAAAAGCATAGCTACAAACGTGTAAATAAAATAATAAACCTAAATGCAATGACCGGTGTCAAAAGCTACAATGGGCGACCCGTAGTTAATAACTTTCAATAGTAAAACGGGCAGTAAACCCTTTTGTTTTGTTCCTGACGGTCCCGTATTCCCTTTCAAATGAAAGTGAAATCATCCGACGGTCATTGATACTGTGCTTTAACATAGACGCGTAGAGGATTGTGCATAATTTTTGATTATTATTAAGATGAAGATTATTAGATAATTAGGTCAAATATTAAGCATCTATATAAGCATATATTAATAAATATTAAGAGTGCAGAGTGTCCTCCAGAAATATTGCTACTATCTAAACAGTCACCTGGTATATAAGAATCAAGAGTCTAAGCAGTAACACTAAAAAAATCCTGATCGAAATGTGCTCACAACTGCATATCTTTATTATTTTTTATACTAAGATGAATACATGCGAAGTCGCTAGCAGCTCCTAGTATAAGAGTGGTAGAGCCACGCTGAATCTATTATTGGTTTCAGCATGAGCCACGTCTGGGGTAGTACCACCCTTTCATAGAAAACTGACGTGAAGTAACAGTGCTTGTTTGCAGTGATTGTTGCATTTCGTTCGGTCACTGAGAGCGCCAGAGGCCCACCTCCCTTCCCCTCTTCTCTCCTCTCCCCCGTCACTCCCTTTCCCTCAAACACAGGCTGGCAACGCACTTTCGACTCCCCCGGTGTTGTTAGTGTCTATGGACGGTGGTGCTCACTTAAAATCAGGTGAACCACAAGTTCGTTTGCCAGTTCTGACATAAAAAAAAAAAACAAAAAAAATATAATTGCAAAATAAAAACCTTTTTCATAAATAAATTACTGCTGTAAAAGACAAAAGATAAATTACAATACGTTGCTTGGTTTTATAAATATGTAAGTGTAATGGGACATAAATAAATTAAATTAATTAAGATACGGCCCGTGATTGATCCCAAGGACCCCGGTACTTAATTGTCGACAGCTAATACTGAGCGAAGAGTGTCCTGTCTCGATCACAACAAAACTCCATTAGGAGGGACTCACCGGCAAATGGATTAATTCACGGAGCTCGCCCGCCTTTAACCGCGGGCGTGATACCAATTATTTTACCGCAGCTTTATAAACTCTACTACCTACATCACATACACTTTAGAAATAAACATAATAACGATAAGAAATAAACGTAATTATATATGCCATCAGTTCCTCTACCGTAAAATGTTGTCGGATCCACGTAATACCAAGTCGGTACTTTATTAAGTCCCTACTTAAGCGTTTTAGAAACTTTTCTTTTTCATACTGACTACGCTATTGGCCTTGTAAAGCCTTTACAGCTTCACCGGACTACTAAGGCACTCAACCGATTTTGTTTAGGCAACTAGCTCAAGGGTGCGCGGTAAAACTCTGCTTGGGCTGTTACCGATATAATTAATAAAAATCACTACATTTAATTTAGACAAAATTATGAAAACACTCGATATCCGAAAACACCACTGTCGACATTATATCGATCGTAAATACAAGAGGCCAATTAGTTCGCGACTGAGCTGCCACAACTCGAACAATAAAATATACATATCTCAATCTCGAGTCGGGTCCACAAAAGTCCTTAATGGGGCACAATGTAGATACGAATTTCCCTATTGTCGACGTTGAGTTGACAAGGGCGCCCCAGTGAGTCGACAACGACCATTTTTTGTAGCTCATTTATTTTCAATTTGCAATAGCCTATTTGTAACAATTCGACAGGACGAAGTGAGAGAAAAATGATTCCTCTATTTTAACGTCTGCTTTCTGTAATACTTGTAAATAGTATATTTATTGGATTGAACATAAATTTTTTAACTTTAATAATATTATAGAAATTGTTCGGAATCCACACTACGGCCACGAATATTCTTATCGCTGTTAGCTACCGAACGTTGATTACCACTATGACTCTCTCAAATGAACTCAAACGAGTCAATCGGGGCTATCGGACCTCATCCCATCTCTGTAGTGTCATTAGTTAATGTTGCGGCCAGTTCCTACAAAGATTTAATCTGGCCGCAGTCTGAGATCAGGCGATTCGCCCTCGCTTCCTTACCATCCGATCTTATCGGCCGGTCATTACCGTTTCGAGAACGATAACGCTCCCTCACAGTGTATCAGTGCCGAGATTGCTACAACTCTATTACTTCGAACTTTTACGTATCAGATGCGATAATTTCGCCGGGATTCTTTCCATTGCTCTGCCCTACGAGAACATACCAACATTTAACAAAAGAAACGTCATGGAATCGACACAAACACTCGTCTCTAAATTCTTATCAGTTCGTCGTGGTGGCCGAACAGTTTGACCGACAGAATATTGATTTGACGACCTCGGGTGCGAACTCTGACATAGACCGACGAATTCGCGTACTATTAGGATGGCTCTCTGCTGATTATAAAAAAAGGCAAAAGTTCACTCACTTACCCTTTTAATTTACTGGACACAATAAGGTTTATCGCCTCGGCGTGAGATAAAATGACTGATTGCGACGACTGCTTGATTACAACTGTATTTTAAATTACATTACATTTGCTTTTATATTGTTTACCTACTTCTTGCTTTACATTTATCGCTAATAATATAAGTTTATAACAGTATGCCTACTAATTTCATTGGATAACTGTTATATTAATCACCAGATCAATATTTAACTCAGGGCACTTGGAAAGCAGGTTCACAGTTCGTAAAAGTTGTCTGAATTAACGTAGGTAACAGTAACCGTATAGGTGTTAATGTAATTTGAAGGGGCTTGGAGGGTAAAATGGATACTAAAACGCTGATAATATGCGATTGTCCAATTAAATTGGCCCATATTGAAAATCATGCGAACGCGTTTCTTTTTATGCACTACTTTTACTTAATAGTAACGTTGTTGCCGGTGAAGAAAAATTCTATGCCTGTGTGCAGTCGGTTTACGGGCGATCATTTTAAGTGATAATGACTCGGACGCATCGGCCGTTGGAGAGGCAGAGAGTGCGGCGTCACAAGCCGAACGCTTAGGCCGATCGCGCCGCTTATCCCGCGCTCTCGCTCGCACGCTCGGCTCAGGCGGAACGTGACAATGAGCCATGCTTTTTCGTGCGTGCAGCCGACGTACGTCGATTTATAAAGCGTTATCACATCAAAACATTGTGCGGAAACCTGAACGTGAAAAGATTTGTCTATATTTGCCCCCGTTAATACGTCGCCGGCTAGCGTACATTTTCTCAAAAACGGAACCTTACAGGCTGACATTATAATTATTATTAAAATATCGTTAATTTATCCTACTACTTAACTTACTGCTTAATATTACGAATGCATTGGGCTTAAAGCCGGGATGAGTGTGTTTATAAACGTTTAGAAACAAGGAGGGAGGTCGCTCGGGGGCACGATCCCCTCTGAATAGAAATAGTTTCCTGGGGGTCGTCGAAGAATTACGATCAACCCGGGGTCAACGGAATGAATTTTGATTTTGCTTTTTCTATCCAACCGGGGGCGGATTATTGTGCTCAATGTCTGTACCCTACAGCTTACTTATGCAAACGCGTCTGCCCACCTGCCCTGTGCTTGTATAAATTTGAATATTTATAAGTATACACACTTGCCCTGTAGAATTTTACGACGTTCCGAATTAGATACGGCTCGAGAAATATTCTTCTCCTTGTTAAATAATTTGTTTTATAAATAAGGTCTTAGGGCTTTTCACAATATTCACAAATTCGATTTTTTTTTTCGAGAGCCACTTGGACAATGTAAATATCGAAGCCAACACTTCAGTTTAAATATTGAAATGAGTTTACATCGAACAAATGTCATTCAAGGATAAGATTAACGTTTACCCCAAATTTTTAGGTACATTGATTTAGAGAGAACTATTTTTGCATGCTGCTTCGCTCGCGTTAAAGTTGTTTTGATCTCAAAAACGGGTTTTTTAAAACAAAAGGTACTCTATGTTCTTTTATGTACCTCTGACAACGTGTATACAAAATTTGTTGTTGATCGGTTTAGTAGTTCAAGCGTGAGAAGATAATAAATTTAAAAAAAATTTTTTCGGATTTATTATATTAATTAGTACCTCCAATTTCTTATTTAAAATGTTAGTGCTTTGCTGTAAATAGCACTACATTATACTAGTATAATGTCTAGATATTCATTATCGCATCTACAGACTTCTATATAATCTCGAATAATCTAGAAATAAACTCTTTTTTATCCATATAGATGTGGAGTAAGATTAATCAGTTTTGTACATTTTTCTCTACCGTTTCTAATTTTTTTATTTGTTTCTGTTTAGTCGATATTGACGAACTTTAGTGTTATTAATTAAAAAACAAATGTTTATACCATCGACGAGTCCAAAATATAATTATAACTAAAACAATTGTGATTCGGTTCAGTATATTTTTCTCTACCGTTTCTCAATCTTTTTTATATTTTTTGTTTAGTTTCTATTGACAAACTTTAGCGTTATTAATAAAAAAAAAAACGAGTTATATTTACACCATCGACGAGTCCAACCTATAATTATAACTAAACCAAATTTGACTAATCTTTATACGGGTAGGAAGCAGATTTTTCATAGTATTGTCTAAGATACATATACCTGTACTTTTCCTAAAGGGATTAACTCAGCAGTACTGATAAAATGAACAGAGGTAACTTAAAATCGATAAATGAATTCCAGTGCTATGTAGTAATAATAAGCTTATAATAAAAATAAATAGAGTAATGTCTAAGTGTTTCTCATAACACCCGCATATCCTGAGTTGGACACCATTTCATAATGCTCCGATATGCACATTTGTATTCTTGTATATTATGTTATACATTATGAATAAAATATTTCTTTCTTTCTTACTCAAAATTTCGATAATTTTTTTTAGTTACACTTCATAGACTTGGACCTTATCTAAGAAAAATATCACGATATCTTCACTTAATGATAGGCCTTTACCTATGAAATTGCCGTTCTGCAGTACTGGCCATTTCAAATCAAAATATTATTTTTGGCTAAGAATTCTAATTTCAAATTAATTTTATTTTAAAAACATGGAATTCTTTTTCCAAAAGTAGTCATTTGTTTATTGATTAGTGTTACATTTTCATCGCGTTTCAATCTTTTTTGTCGTCATGGATACGTTAAAAATTCGAGTAATTATGGAATATGAGTACCGTCGTTGCAGCAACGCGGCACAAGCGGCACGCAACATCAACGACGTTTACGGAGCTAACACTACAAATGAATGCAACGCCTTCCGTTCTGGGAATTTTGACCTGAAGAATGAACCTCGCGGTCGTCCGAAGACTTTGGTCGACAATGACGAATTAAAAGCGATTGTGGAAGCTGATGATACACAATCTACGGCTGAATTAGCAGCCGCTTTCAACGTTAGCGTCCAAACAATATTGGTCCATTTGTATCAAATTGGCAAGGTAAAAAAGCTTGACAAATGGGTGCCTTGCACTGCTCAACAGACACACAAATGAAGGAATTTTGAACCGCATTGTTACCTGCGATGAAAAATGGATTCTGTTTGATAACCGCAAGCGCTCAGCAAGTTGGTTGGATCCTGGTTCAGCACCTAAACAATGCCCTAAACGAAAACTTACCATTAGAAAAGTAATGGTCACTGTTTGGTGGTCTAGCGCCGGTGTGATTCATCACAGCTTCTTACCAAACGGGGTGAGCTTTACTGCAGATGTGTACTGTGAAGAACTGAACACAATGATGGAGAAGCTGGCGGCACATCTCCAACCAGCATTGGTCAATCGCTCGTCTCCGCTGCTCCTGCACGACAACGCGCGACCTCATACTGCATAGCAGAAGGTTTCCAAGTTGCAAGAACTGGGTTTGGAAGTTCTTCGTCATCCGCCCTACTCACCATACCTTGCCCCTACAGACTACTACTTTTTCCAGAATTTGGATAACTCCTTGGCGGGAAAAAAATTCAATACCCGAGAGGCAGTACAAAATGCCTTTGAAAAATTTGTTGCCTCCCGTCCAGTTGATTTCTTTAAGAAGGGCATCAATAAACTGCCACTGCGTTGGCAAAGATGCATTAATTGCATGGGAGATTACTTCGATTAATGCAAATAAAAAATACATGAAAAAAAATCGTTTAAATTTTTCATACAAAACGACAATTTCATAGGTAAAGATCTAATATAAAATTATATTTTTTCTAAGAAATTACGATTCTAAGTAAATATTCGTTCAGTGATGTGTGTGTTTGTCGTAAAGAAATGGGGCAAGCGGTGTAGTGCTAATTCATTTAAAATAAAATATATTTTAAGCAACGTAGACGAAGTCGCGGGTATCAATTAGTATGCAATATACAAAAACACGAAGGTCTTAAGATACAACGAAAGAATTTTCATCAACAAGTGACACTACACATGTGATAAATTGAAGTACCAGGATAAGATAAAATGTAGGGACTAAAAATACGAGTACAAAATTTTTCTTAGAACATCATATAATAAAAGGAATATTCCCGTATAGACCGTACTGCTCCCACATAAATTTAACGATACGAATGTAGTGACGTAAGAATACAAACATCATTGTTCGAGCTCAGTAAAGAGTTAGCTCGTAAACAAGCAATAAAAATGTACTATTTCATTTTGTAAGGGCCTACTGTATCTTGCATAAAGTAAATTTGCTAGTAAACTGTACAACTTGTTCATTGTTACAGTTTTCATTGTTTATGTTAATACGGTCGTAAATAAAGTTTCTTTGATAATTCGAACCATAAAATAAAACCTGAAAAGTGATTTAAATGGCGTAGAAAGATTGTATTAAATTATGCAAATTTTATAGTTAAATAGTACGATATATATTTATTTAAGCCAGTCTATCGATTAAAGAAATAATATATTCAAAGAATTCTTCATTTTGGAAGTCATAGTATTATACCATTTGATGTTGACATTTAATCTTGAATACCTTTCAAATTTGGCAACTTACCGAAAAATCATACTAGACCTTTTTGAAGTTATATTTCTTTTGGCGCGGTAGGGAAAAATAATCAGAGTAAATTTTTAAGATTCGCGCGCACACCGTCACGAGAAACCGACACCCTGAAGTTATTACGATGCGCGCGTACACCGTCACGAAAAACCGACACTTTGAAGTTAGCTATAGTCAACATGTTTTTTCTTCGTATTTGTTGTTTGTATTTCTTTGTATTAAAACTTTCAATGTATTAATTACCTTTTATCTAGTCTTAGTGTCGTTTTTTTCTATAAATGTAGAATAAGGCGAAAGATAAAAATTTTGTAAAGATTTTTATCTTGTTACGCCAAAGAAGTATAACTTCTAACGCGTGTACACGCACACTTTCTTTTAAAGTACGTTCAATATCGTACAAGAGTGTGTTGTTTTCTGTAATAGGCTTATTCGTTAAAGTGCAATAAAATTACAAATAAAAAGGACGGGGTTATTTACATGGAAAATCATGAATTAAACTTTAGCTGAATATTTTTTGCATCATCTTGAATAATATTTTCACAAAAAGCAAAGAAAAAAAGTGTTTTTTTTTGGCCTATCTTAATTTCAGTCATAACGTTTAACGTGCCTGTCCAAAAAAAGTCTATAAATGATACATGTAAATAATAAGAATGTGAATATAACGTGTCCGTACTTTTATATTTTTGTGGAAAAAATTGGCACAAAAATGGGTAAATGTATTTATCTATACATATAATAAAAATGTAACTGACCGCTGTCTGTACATTAAGTATATATGAGAAAAACTATTATTAGGGGTCTTTATAAATGCAATAGAACCCAAAACAATGATTTTTAGAATTTTTGTCTGTTTATCTGTTTGTCTGTGCGTTTATGCACGCTAATCTAAGAAACGCCTTATCCGATTTAGATGTGGTTTTCACTGATATATCGTGGTAAGGTTCACTTAACATTTAATGTTAGTTTCATGTCAATCGGTTCGTAAATAAAAAAGTTATGCCAATTTAAAGAATCACGTCGAACATTTGTTAAACTATCTATCTACTGTTCTTTCTCTTTTCAGTAGCATTGACTGCAACTTTACTAAATTTCATTATAATAATAATGGTCTATATAAAATTATGATTACATAATAATAATAAATATAAGGTAAAAATGATCAGTTTCGGAAAATTAAA
>MU158728.1:1037551-1121751 GCA_015888305.1 Antheraea pernyi | reverse complement strand
CTAAAATAGAATAACCACAATTACTTTTTATTAGGTTCGTTATCTACCATTGAAAGTCCCGTGAAAATCGATGTAACCGTTTTGGTGATAGCACAGCGGGCGAAGCCACGGTTAACAGCTAGTATAAACTAAAATTGCTTAAATTACTTTTTATAAGATCAGCTATCTGCCAGTGAACAATAACCGATAAAACATCAGTACGTAGTGAAAAGGCAAATCGGGTTCGCAATACAAATAAAATGACATTAAATCTTTCTAATGTCACTTGAGATGTATAGTTTTTAAAAATTGCATACCAAAATTATTATTTTTTTCGAGTTGACTATACGCTGTTAGCCTGTAGGGCCTTCACAGCTACACTGCATTTTATGAGCGAGCGCTTAAGGTACTGGCAACCGTATGGCAACAAACTCAAGGGTGCCGATGTGGCCGAACCTCAGTTTTGGCTATTGCCCTGAATGTAATGTCGCGAATTAAACTAAGTTAAAAAAGAATAATGATTGTATACTGTTACTCGAAATACTAGCTCCTGATAGATTAAAAAATATATGAGTTATAATTGTAACTCAATGAAATCCGAATCTGAACAATCCGAAAAATAAACACCTAAGCTAAAGTTATCTAGGTACATATAATAAGAATGTAATTCTAACGTGCCTTTTTGGTGAAAAAAATCGTCGCAGGTGTCTTGGAATAAGTAATCAAATACATTTCAATCGTTTTTAGAAATATCTGTCTGTGTGTTTGAACACGCATCACTGCTAAGTGTTAAAGTACTGCGTTCACGATAAAACCTCACCAAGAAAATCATAAAGCATATCCTAGAGTCACATTTAGTCTTAGTTTCATTACAATCAGTTCACTCTATCAAAAGTTATTGTAATTTGAATGAAGACGTGACTTAAATACGATAGAAAATTAGATAATTTAGAGACCCATCTCCCCGAGACCCATCTCCCCTCCCCTGTCCTCTCTTCGGTTCATTCTATCAAAAGTTACTGTAATTTTAATGATAACACGTATTAAAAACGGTTCATTCTATCAAAAGTTACTGTAATTTTAATGATAACACGTATTAAAAACGGTTCATTCTATCAAAAGTTACTGTAATTTTAATGACAACACGACTTAAGTACTAGAAAAAAGCAGATAAGTAGATGTACTTAATACCTTCATATGTTGTTATTCGTCGCAGTTTTTCACGTTAGGTTCCACGCGAACGGAGTCGCGGACACAACTAGTTTAATATAAGGTTATTAAAATTTTAAGTAAATACGGTTTTTATAAGAATATCATGGTTCTTGCATCAATCATTGATCATAGTATGTTTTCTTGGCGTGATGAAGTGGGCACAAACGATGTGGTGATTATGGTTTTCCCTTTGTATGTAAAATACATTTTTACGACAATAAACAACGCAGATGAAATCGCTAGTATCAGCTAGTATCTTCTAACAGTATAAAAGCAAAAAATAAGACGACAATCAAAGCCTAAGCCGTAAACTGTGTAACAATATTTTCATGCCGTCATAAAATGTTTACGGTCGCCTCGACCATAAGCGAAATTGAACAATTTTTATTTCAACAAGAGAAAGGAGTTATATAAAACGGGAACCGTCCATCAAACTGGATTCTGAGCCACTTGAATGTCGGGAATCGGAAATCAAATGATCCGCTATTTTTATCATTAGAGCCTAGAGGAGGTAGAATTATGTGTCGGACGGTGTGTCACCCAGGTGGCAACCTGCCAAGCAATAATGATAATCAATTAGTTTAATATTTTATTTCTCTTTCTGTTTCAATTTCCTTATTTTTGTATTATTATGTTAAAATTTTAAATCTGTAAAATAGATTCATATTTTGTTTTATTAATATTTAATTTATTGTTGGAGCATGCCGTGCCTGTCTCTAAATATGACTACATTTATAATGTATCACGATAGTACTACTTTTTATATACTTGCTAGTGTATTGTCATGCTGACGGTCCTAAAATAAATAAATAAGCCCAAAAATGTCGTATTCTAGGAAAAGGTGATGTATGTCCAATAAAGTGTGCGTGGTGGATCAATATCAAACGACTCAGTATTTTAATCATTATAGAAGGCGGAATTAGGTTCTGTGGTATCTGATGGTGTGACATCTGCCAAGCTAAAAATGTCGTATTCTAGGAAAAGGTGGTGTATGTCCAATAGGTAGGTGTGGTGGTAAAGATATCAATATCAAATGACCCGGTATTTTAATCATTAGAGGAGATGGAATTAGGTGTATCCGATGGTGTGACACCTGCCAAGCTTAAAAATATTATACTCTATGAAAAGGTGGTGTATGTCCAATAGGTAGGCGTGTAGATATGGATCTCCACTCGACTGGTTGCTACTTTTGGTTTGCCACATCGTCGCATCACCCAGCATACATCCAGCACTTTGGATTCTATACATCTTCTTTTCTATAATCTATAATAAAGAGATAAAGTTTGGAACGTTGTGAGTTTGTGGCGTTGTAGGAGGTAATCTCAGGAACTACTGTTCCGATTTGAAATATTATTTCATTGTTATATAGCTCATTTATCGATAAGGGTTATAGACTATATATCATCACGCCGAGGCCAATAGGAGTGGAGCACCGCTGAAGAACGTTTCAAAATCGGGACTTTTTTCCTCTTGAGAGCTTCTGCTAAGTGTTAACGTTAGCCCAGAGTAATTATTCCACGCGGGCGAAGTCGCGGGCAGAGACTAGTAATATATAAAATAGAACATAATAGAATCATTTTTTAATTGGCCTAAATATAACATATGATCGTTTAGTTGATAGCGTGTTTAGATATTGCATCGATGGTTGTAGGTTCGTATATAGCTATGCAACTGAATCGGAGTTTTCGGTGAAGGAAAATATCGTAATGCAACTATATATGGTAGGTTTTTTTTAAGTCCACCTGGCTAGCTACCACCCTTAATACTGTCGCCAAGTACCTGTTGGTGTGATCCGACAGATGCACTTGCGAGCCAGTCCCCTAGGTTTGGCGTGTTTACAATCTTAGACCACGTCGTTATTTAAAATTAGATGAGATTGTGGTCAAACGCTAAAATCGCTAAAATGAGTATATCAGAGAAAACTTGAAATGAGCGTCAGTTACAGAGAAGTTAAGTATTAATGTGTTAGCATAATAAGGGCATAACATGAGGAGTGTTAATGACTACGTCCGGTACCGCTACGACACACCCAAGAGGCAAGACAACAACGCCACACGGGGGAGCCACTATTGACTTTTTTTTTATTCTCGAACTGATTACGCTATTGACCTAGCAAGGTCTTAACAGCTTCACCGCCACTATTGACCTGCGATACCGCACTATTGACTTTATCGGAGGTGTTACTAATGACCTCAAACGCTATTGGTTCAAGTTATCGGCCGTTTATTATTCACGCCGGTGTGAGAACTTCATTGGTGGGAGTTTGGCATATAAAGGGCAAGACGATCGCTGATCTACACGCACTCCTATGTAGAAGTTATTGTAAGGCGAAGCTCTGCCCGGATAAATAGTCACAGTGGCTACAAAATGTTATTGGTTTCCTTGACTGACCGGCCGATTATACGTATTGTGTAACAGTAGATATAATAGTATTGTAAATAGAAAAGTTTTAAGTATAAAGGTGGATGGATATAAGAGTAGAGGAAGACCGAAAAAAGGTAGAAAGAGATTGTGTGAAAAATAATGTGTAAGAGGACATCTGACTAACGGAGATTTTAAGACGAAAACATGCTGTGCTAACCCTACTTAGCTGGTATAAGGATAAAGAATAGATGAAAATATTTTATATAAAACTCTCAAGCAGTTCAATAAGGATTTTCGAACAAACATTGAACATTAAGCTGCTAATAGCTGTGCTAAAGCGCAATACGGCACTAAATCTAGCTAAATGTTAGTAGTAATTCCACAGGAACAAAGCGATGTGAAGTCCACTACATAGCCTAAACTTTGGTTCTTAAACAGTTATTTATTGATTGTGAAGAGCTTGCTTTTTGTAATTCAAAAGGCAAATAAGTCGCAAAGCAGTATCTTTAAATTTATTAACACTTTTAAGAAGTAATTATTGAAATCATACTATTGACTCAGTGTGTGTACTAAATACATAGTATTCCTACAATTCTTTTGTTATACTATCGATTCCTAATGAATAAATATTGACTATTAGCTATTATTTGAGTAATCTATAGAACGCCTGACGCCTTAGGCACAGGATATTCTTACATGATTAGATTTTCTACATCTCGGCAGATATTTCGTAATAACCTTCAGAATATTATTGCTGTCTAAGGTATTTTATTGTGATTAATATCGACTCGTATCGTTTAACTGAACGATTTATTTTATTTTATTTTTTTGTATGTCGTAGATGGCAATCGAACAGGTGGGTCACCTGATGTTAAGTGATCACCACCGTCCATGGACATTAACAACACCAGAGGACTCGCAAGTGCGTTGCCACTCTTTGGGGGGAAGGGTTAGGGGAGGGAGGGAGAGAGAGAGGAGAGGGGAGGGGAGGTGGGTCTCCAGCGCTCTCACTGACCGAACGAAACGCAACAATGCAAGCACTGTTACTTCACGTCGGTTTTACAAATCGTCGGTAATAAATACGGTGTCGTTAATGATTACGTAACTTATAATACTGTCCTTGTTTTTGTCACGTTATATTTAAACACTACTATTTTACTCGCAGTTTCGCTTGCGTTGATGTGATTAAGCGTATCCCTCAGGATACAGTACTCTTTTCTGGGTGAAAGATCTTATGTTCTTTTCTATACCTCCGACAAAGATATGAAAAATTTCGTGATGATTGAATTAGTAATCGAGTCAAAGCGTAACAAAGAAACTTGCACTCGTATTTCTAAAACATATATTAGTTAGGACATTCGATTGTTCTTGATTTCGCCCCTATTCCTGTATTCTGGCAAAGATTTTATAAAGGCATCTGTGATATGTCACTTAAATGAATACGCAACTTCATTATTTCTTACAAGTGTTACTTTAATGTGAAATATAATATATACACTAAGCTTAAAAACTATAGATACATTTTTATTACTATGAGAATATCGGTGAGGATGACGGAAAGATAATTTTAATAAAGTTTGAGATTTTAATATTCGAAAACCAGCTCATTACAATTTTTTATTTCCCATACAAAATATATGATTTTTTTTTTCAAATTTTTATTATGTTTTTTATAGTATTATATGTTGTTAACGCAGCATTTTCGTGAAATAAATAATAGGTACTTTGTTCATTTAAAAGAAGGGTCTATTTCCGATTTTACTTTTTTTTAATACATATAACGCTTCGAAAATTATTGAGAGCTAAATTTGAATTGATGGTAAATATCATGACTTTTTTAGTTTTGCTAAAAATATAGTTTGAGAATGCACATAATCTTCTTCAATAGAACATCGGAATATTTTGTAATACTTGATTAATTTCAAATGTGTAACCTTTTTATTTGAATAAATAATGAAAAAGAAGGATAAGGTCTAAACAAAAAGATTTTAACTAAAAAATATACATAGAAAACTAATATCACATCACAACCCACCCCATAGATAATAAGATGATACAAATTTAACCAACTTTTTATGTTTCCTCCGGCAGTAATATATCGGTCTAGTGTAGAGATTTTTCATATTTTTATTACGCACGACGTGAAAATCAAGATCGGATGTCGTCAGCCCTTTGAATGTTTTAAGGTCCCCTAGTGGTACTTGTAGCAGCGTGGGGATGACATTTTTAAAGGCACAGGCATTATTCGTACCTACTTTTAAAGCTTTATTTATGAAACTTTTACTATTTCCTTTTTTACTACTGATTCGTCTATTCTCTTTTGGTTTTATTTAATCATATAAGAAATAAGAAAAATCACGTAAAACACAATAGTTCATCAAGAAATATTTAGAGTATGCATTAAATAAAATGCAATCATTTCAACTATGTATTTGTTTATATTGATGTAAGTGAAATGAAATATAAATATGTATAAATAAAAACACAACATAATTACTTTTTTTTATATCATAGCTGGCAAACGAACTGGCGGGTCACCTGATGGTTAGTGATCACCACTGTCCATATACACTAACAACACTCTCAACACTCTCCTAGTCGCAAGTGCGTTACCAGCCTGTTAAGGAGAAGTGGGAGTGGGGAAGTGGGGAGGGGAACTAAACGCAACAATGCAAGCAATGTTACTTCACGTCGGTTTTCTATGAGAGGGTGGTACTACCCCGGGCGAGCCGACCCATTCGTGCTAAAACCAATAATAGCTTCAGCGTGGCTCTACCATACCATATTCGAACAAATAATCTTATACGGGGAATATTTCATAGAAATTATCCTTACCTTTACTATATAGCTTTCACGCCTTAAGTAGATACTCAAGGGATCATTTGGAAATTTTGCATACAAATTATCAAGGCTACAAAAAAAGACGTAGGTACCCCTTTATGCAGACGAAGTACTATTCCTGAGGAATAAATCAAATATATACTAACGAGAGCTAGGCCGTGGGCAAAAGTTAGTGTTTTATAATTACATATGAACCTAAGTTAGGAATACTGTGAGCTGCATTACATGGTATAAAACAAAGTCCTCTACCGCGTCTGTCTGTCTGTCTGTTCGCGATAAAGTCAAAAACTACTAAACGGATTTTCATGCGGTTTTCACCAATAAGTAAAGTGATTAATAAGGAAGGTTTTGGTATGTTATTTGTCGAGGAGTTTTTTTTATAGTCAGGGCGGGACAACGTCTGCCGGGCCCACTAGTATACTATAATCATTATAAGGATAAAATAACTGTAAAAATACTTTCTATATAGTTGGTTATTTATTGTGGAAGGTTTACCGTACAAAACGTGGTATATAGACAATACGTGGAGCAACAAGGAACGAAGAGTGCGGGCTGACCGTGTGACGCGGTGCCAATGTTCCAAGACGTGTATGGAAGAGCCGCCGGATGAGCCCCGAGTATTACCGAGAAGAGCCGAACTGTAAATGCGTACATTACCGATGTATAATGCAGCGCAGCTTAGACGCTTGATCGGCACCTTATTTATACAACCCATTACGCTTTTATACAAAATTAGAATTTACTCGCGGGGGCACTCGGATCAGTCCATTTTTTTCTAAACGAAAGTTACCCTATATCTTTATTTATACTCCTGTGTGTATGCAGAGTTATATGATGGTCGGTTGAGTAGTTACGACGTGAAAGCGTAACAAACAAACAAACTAACTCACATTCACTTTTATAATAATATACTGACATATCCTCAGTAATAAATACGCCTCGCTAATATACATATGTTTAGGCTTAAATTAGAATTCTAATATATAGTACAGAACATAGTTTTGACAAACTGAAGGACACTTGAAAGATTATTTATACAAGTCACTAACAATTAATAACATTTGACATGAATATAAGAAATTAGAAATATTAAAATACAAAATATTAGAAATACATATATCCCATGACTACAGAATTTAAAGAATAAATTATTTTATACAATAACATAATGCCATAAATAAAAGTATTATTTTATGAGTAAATCATTATTAGCCCCGTTCATACAAAATGTGTCCGCGATATACAGTCAAGTGGGGGATGGCACTTTACACCCTCCAACATAAATAACATTCTGATTTATTTATGAATTACGTATACTTTTGGAATGCGTGTTTTTCTCTACTTTTCTTTTCCGCGTTCGGGAAAAAGTTTTTATGCCTTGTTCATATACCCAATTTTATACCCTTTGATATCGGATTAAAAATTGGATTTAGGTGATTGGTATTGGAGTAATCTCGTACATGGCACAGGTTGATATTATCTATAATTTGTAATCATTACATAGTATAAAATAAAGTCCCTTACCGCGTCTGTCTGTCTGTTCGCGATAAAGTCAAAAACTACTGAACGGATTTTCATGCGCTTTTCACCAGTGGATAAAGAGTTTTTTTTTCTCGAACTGACTACGCTATTGACTCTGAAGGGTCTTCACAGCTTCACCGGGCTACTAAATAAAGTGATTCATGAGGAACGTTTTGGTATATAAATTGTCAAGGATTTATTTTTAACCAGGGCGGGATAACGTCTGCCGGCCCCGCTAGTTTGTATATAAAAAAAAACATTGGTTTTAGAGCAATTTCTCGTATAGTCGCTTTTTGTCATTTTATTATTTTGAATATTTGTTTTTCTGATTTTCATATTTTCGCATAAGTATATTTAGAATTACCAAGAAATTAGGATAGAGAGGGGTGAAGCAGTTTGTTACGATTCATTTCACTTCCTTTTGATGCATTGTACTTTATTTCAGACTCATCCATATTTGTGGGTACAATTACAGGTTTAAAAAAATTAGTATTAGTAATAATAATAATAAAACAAAAAAATAAATTATAAACAAAAACACAGAACACAGGATATAACATTAAGTGGTAGGTCCGAGTGGAACCTCCGGTGATGGTGGAAATTCACTGTACGACTGCATGTAGCCGTATCCAGCGAGCCAGCATCGGAGAGTCCCACCGGGCTTACATAGCATACTTTAGATGCTTAGATGGTAGAGCCACGCTGAAACTATTACTGGTTTCAGCATGAATGATTCAGCTCGCCCGAGGTAGTACCACCCTCTCGCAGAAAACCGACCTGAAGTAACAGTGCTTGCATTGTTGCGTTTCGTTCGGTTAGTGAGAGCGCCGGAGGCCCACCTTTCCTTCCCTCTCCTTTCACCTCTCTCTTCCCTAACCCTTCCCCCCAAAGGGTGGCAACGCACTTGCAACTCCTCTGGTGTTGTTAGTGTCCATGGACGGTGTTGATCACTTAACATCAAGTGATCCACCTGTTCGTTTGTCAACTATGACATAAAAAAAATGTATGGAACGCGTATAACAGCAGGCCCCTAACATTTATATTTATATAGAAGATATAGTTCTTTATCATATTCTTGTGTTCAATTTAAATTCACAGTTCCGTTGTAATTCCGGTACGCACAAAACAAGTAATAAGGGAGAATGTTATTTAAACTCCGACACAGTAAGAAACAAAACTCTTTAACTTAATTTGTATGCTACACCGGTATGAGAGTTAAGGCCGTCGGTAACACCTACATAGCTTCGGTAATTATCTACGCCCCTCGTGTTATAATATCATCCTCACATTTGAATATTACATTATCTTACAAAATGTACAGAAATATTATCCTGTACTAATATTTTAAATGCGGATGGGCGTTTGTTATTTTATTTTTTATATCATAGGAGGCAAACGAACAGGTGGGTCAACTGATGTTAAGTGATCACCACCGTCCATAGACACTTGCAACACCAGAAGAGTGTAATGTAAGTTTTGGGTTGTAAGGGGTGTCAAATAACGTCTAAGACTTGAGACATCGAAGCCCACCTCACCTGCATGTAGTGCATGCACCCTGCTGAATAACGAAAGAGGCAATGGCGAAAGTGGAGTGGTAGGGTTTTACAGCCTGACTGGGTCGCAACCACCATGTATATGGCGAAAAAGCCCGTCATAGTGATTCGCTTTTGCGGGTCGCGTTTCGAGATCAGCCTGTGCATATCCAGCTGTTCGCAGGCCGGCATGACAGCGGCGACTGGCGATGGATAGTGTGTCACACGATAGTCGCCATTGTTTTTGGATTATACTGTGCTTACCATCAGGCACAGAAAGTCATTTTGCCATTTAGCACGGCAAAATGACTGCACTATGCCTGATGGTAAGCACAGTACAATCCAAAAACAATAGCGACCACCGAGTGTTACACTATCCATCGCCAGTCGACGCTGTCATGCCGGCCTGCAAAAAGCGGGGTATGCACAGGCAGATCCCGAAACGCGACCCGCAGAAGCGGATCACTATGACAGGCTTTTTCGCCATATACATGGTGGTTGCGACCCAGTCAGGTTGTAGAACCCTACCACCCCGCTTTCGCCATTGCTTCGTTCATTATTCAGCAGGGTGCACCACGTGCAGGTGAGGTTGGCTTGGGTGTCTTGTGATGGTTTTCGACACCCCTTACACCCCAAAGTGTTAATGTAAATTTTGAAAAATAAATACAGCTCATGTTAATCGCTGTAATATAGCTAGCTTGTTATAAGTTGAAGTTTTTTTTAAATCGATTAGGTATTTTTTGAGTTTAACCGTAATAAATAAAAAAAACTCTTTACAATATAAAAAAAAAACAAAAGTTTAATATTCAGTTAAAACTCAAATAAAGCACGCCTATCGCATACGGTGCCGACAAAGAGCTTTAGCGGCGCTGCATTTTACCTCGTAGACTTTTAGGCATTTAAATTTCGATCTTTCTCGGTAACTTCCGGTTATTGTCAATCAGCTGATTCGCCATCAATATTCGATACCTCGGATCGCAACACACAGCCCGTACTCATTATTCCTTCGCTGTAACTTAGCTTGTTTTCTGACCTACATTTTGTATTTTAATTGTTTAGCTTCTAAGTGTTATAGCGTAATAGCATATAACTTTTCTCGATAAATACTGTTAATTTAGAGCGTTTACACAATCTCCTGATCTTTATAATATTAATATGCTTTACAATTTTCTACCACATTCTAAATTTTACCCATTCTGTTCGCCACAAATAGACTGATATATTTGAATATACTGGACGCTACTTTGCACTTCCGCTTGGAATTGATTGAACACTACTACGTCTAAACGGGTATCGGAAGCGTCAACATCGATCTGAAGATGCTCCGTGATGGAGCGAAACACGTTTAGACGTAGTGTTCTATCAATTCCAAGCGGCAGTGCAAAGTACCGTCCACTATAATACAAATGACTGAGATATTCAAATAGAATTTTCTCTTTGCTAAATTATTCCAATCAGGATCTTTGGTTATTTTTAAGGTGAGTGAAGGTACACGTAAAATAATAATATACTTATTAACCTCAAGTTATACCCGATTTTCTAATCCAGTTACTATCAATAATACGATTAATGTTGACTTGAAATGCATGCCCTTAAATAATGCAGCTCCATGACCTGAAGTAACACGTAACTTTACATTCGCGGACAATTCTCACTTTTGTCGACAATCAGCGAGTAACTGCCGTTAACCAAGTTTCGCTAACGAACTCGATTTAACTAGATAGTAACGAGGCGACACCCCTACTACTACTTAATTAGGCCAAACGAATACTCTAAATGAACTTTTAGAACACTTTCCTATACATTTTTATATGTTATTCATTATTTCCATTCTGTGAACAGAGATATAGAAACAAGATAATCTAGAAGAATATTAATACATTTCTACTAATACTAGCGGGCCCGGCAGACGCTATCTCGCCCTGATTATAAAAAAATCCTTGACATATTGTATACCACAAATCTTCCACATGAATCACTTTATCTACTGGTGAAAACCGCATGAAAATCCGTTCGATAATTTTTGAGTTTATCGCGAACAGACAGAGAGACAGACACGGACTTTGTTTTATACTATGTAATAAAATAATGATTATAAAGCTGAAGAGTTTGCTTGAACGCTCTAATCACAAGTCCGATTTAAAAAAATCTTTCAGTGTTAAATAGCTCATTTATCGAAGAAGGTTATAAGCTATATATTATCACTGCAAAGAGCGGAGTCCCAATGAAGAATGTTTCTAAATTGTTTTTTTTTTCTGAGAGCTTCCGCTGCATTTTACCGTTAGCCCAAAATAACTATTTCACACGGACGAAGTCGCGGACAGAAGCTAGTTAAATATGTATCTTATATAGTTAATATCTGATGGTAGTTCGTGTGTTCGAATTTAGAGTTGATTTTTCTGGGGTCGAAACCTGCTATGAACTTAGAAATTTTGGTATACAAATTTCGCGCTCACGTCGTAGCATGACGATAATACTTACACGGTTATCTATAACCCTCAATGAAAATCTGTCGCCAAGCACTTAAAAATGTGTTCCAGTAAATGCATCCAACCAGCCATAAGCCAGTTCCTCCTTTACATTTGTCTTAGCATTTTGAGCCACATTGTCGATTAATTTCAGAAAGTCGGGGTCAATCGCTAAAATCTATATATAAGGAATCGTCAAATTGAAGAATAATTAGTTTAAAGCCTTAACTTTTGCTTGCGGTTTCGCTCGGGTTAATGTAGTATTAATCTTCTTTTTTTATATATCATAGGAGGCAAACGAACACGTGGGTCACCTGATGTTAAATGATCACCACCGTCCATAGATACTTGCAACACCAGAAAAGTCGCGAGTGCGTTGCCACCCTGTGTTTGGGGGAGGGTGAAAGGGGACGGGGAAGGGGGAAGGGGAAGTGGGCCTCCGATGCTCTCACTGATAGAACGAAACGCAAAAATGTAAGCACTGTTACTTTACGTCGGTTTTCTATGAGAGAGTGGTATTACCCGGGAGAGGAATGGGTCGGCCATTCATGCTGAAGCCAGTAATAGCTTCAGCGTGGCTCTGCCACCTCGATCCTTCGAGAATAGTAGTACGTTTTTTTCTGAGTGAAAGAAACCCCATATCATTTTCTGTGTCCCTAATAAAATGTAATGAGTAGTTAAAACGTGGAAGCGAAACAAACAAACCCACTTTCGAATTTATGACATTAGTTAGGATTATTATTCTGTTATGATTTGTTAGGGCTAGTTAATATATTAGTTTGGTAGGAGTACTGATGTTGAAACTACATGGTTATGATTTTATTCTGTCTTTTATAAGCAATAAAAAATAATGAAACACGATTTTACGGACTACATTTACTCGGTTAATAGAATTGTTTATTATATACGCAATTTATCTTCAAAATATGCTTGTTCATTCATCTGGCTTTTACGTAGGAATTATTGAGAAAGCCGTATCGTGGCCGACCCGCACCTATTCTCTGGCAATTTTTTTCAGCGACAAAAGCATTAAGGCATCTCTTGGGAAATTAATGGCGCCCCCCATTAAGGTTAAGTGCTATTTTAGCCTATGTGACTTGACAAAAAAGAAGTTGAAAACTTCTGGACGGTTATTGCTTCGCGCTTCCGATGTTTTGTTTAGGAAACCTTGGTGTTTTGTTCAACTTCGCCGTAGTCTGAAATGAATATTAATAAATTAAATGTGATGATAAATTGGTTCTATTATAGTCTTAATTAAATAACTGCCAGTAGATTTATTACATTTGCTTATAATAATATAAAATTGCAAGATAGAGCGTGGCCTTAAACCAAAAGCAATTGTGATAATAATGTTTGGAAATCTCACGTATAAGCATGATATTTACTTGATTTAAGAAGGTGTTAGTTTGCGAAAATCCATTATTACATTAATATTATAGTATACGTTTATCGATTTTGGTCGTTATATGTTAATCTGCAACCTAATTTAATAATTATAATTTTTTATATTTCACAGTTGCACACCAACAGTGTCAACCGCTGTCAGGTTTAACCGTCGACAAAAGACTTCTTTTTTTTGTAATAATAGTTCGCTCTTTTTATTACTAATCGAGTACAATTGTAGATGATTTTATGAGTGTTCAGTATTTCCTCTTGTATTAAATTACTAAAGAGAAATTAACTCGGGTAAGAAATTTATTAATTGTAATTATTGCATATTGTTTGGAATCTGTTTTCAAATGTAACATAGATTGGAGTTAATAAAAAATGCTTTTTAGAGTGGCGGCAATTTTTATGAATATTGACTGATTCGGGTAATTGGCAACGGCATTAGGCGGGTAATTGGGAACGTTCCCAATTACCCCTTACACTCATAATTACCCATAGTACTGCTGGTTGATTGTGTAAAAATATTTAAACTTTACAAATTATTTCAGATACATAGTAATTACGTACGAAAGGTTGAGACCAAATACCAAATTGAAAATCTTAAATGAAGCCATTAACATTTGTTCTTAAAAAAAAATATTTAGGCGTTACCATTAACAATCCTTCTCCATTCGGTTCCGTGCCTCTTGACGAAATCATCATTATGTATGTTATTCCTATAATTATTCCAAATATATTCCAATATATTCCAAAATAAAAATCAATATCAGATTTTATCCAACTCACCAATGAAAGTCCAATTAGAGGAAAAACAGAAAAAACGAAGTAAGAGAAACGCTAAAAACTAGAAAAGATTACCAAAAAGAGTAAAAAATTTGAAGAAAGCTTTATAAAAAAAGAAAACGAAGAAGAGTGTTACTGCATAATGTGTTACGAAAAGTATCGGTCTCCTCCGAAAGAAGATTGGATTCAGGGCGCCGTTTGCCAACTTTGGGCAAATGAGCAATGTTCTTCCGGTGAAACTACCAGAGGTTATGTGTGTGATATGTGTCGTGATTAAACGTCGTTCTTAATTACTCCGTACCGTTCCCATTTCCCCCACGGAATGATCTCAATTACCCCATAGGGTATCGGGTAAATAGGATCGGCACTATTTTTTGTTTTAGTTTATATTTTATTAAAGCAAAGCGTAAATTTAATGTACCGTTTTATGACTACTAAGTACGTAGATGACCAAATTTCATGTACCAATAAAAATTGATTTAGTTTATAACTTCTTGCTATTATTGTTTAGCTTTAGAAGTTAAGTGTTCCCAATTCCCCCACTCTCCCCTATACAGTTATACATTTTTCTAAAACGGATTTTTATTAGACTTACCATCTTTGTCTTGCGAAAATTAAAAACCAGACGTCAGATAATTATAGTCATAAAACTGCAACTGTATCGGGACACTTGCTACAATTGTAGTTCTGTCACAGCTTTAACGCCGAAATTGTTTGTTGTTGAAAATGTGACTCTTTACTATAATAAGTCGTTCATAAACGGTAAAACATGATTAGCCAACCACACGTGGCAGCAAATTGGCTCGCTTCGAACAAGTATTACTCATAACTCTAACGAGGCACAACTTTTAATTACGAAACTTAAATCCGCTAGGAGACACTCAGGAAACACCGTAGCGAAATATAGTCAGTTAAAATATTAAATCTTAAGTTCTACGCGTTCACTTTTTACTAAGATAATAAAACTCCTTCGAAACTGCACCTTGCCTCATTGGGAACTTGCTCTGAAGTCGCGAGAAGTTTTATGTACTCTACTTACATAATATAAATTAGTTCGATTAAAAAAAACTTCAGCATTGAAAAATTTCTTCATTGAAAACTTTACCTACGTCTTATTACTTCAAATTGCTTTTAAAATGTATTTACGTAGAATGTTTTAACATTATATGCTAACTTATGTTTCCTTAAATGTTTATTATGCTTTTTCTCCATACCGATTTCCTCTTAAATATGAGGGTAAGGTATAAACTTTTTATCCTTTACTAGCGATTTTTCTGCTGTATCTCGCTCGTTGTCTATACAACAGGTAATTATTTTCGACCCTTTAATTTTATATCTATATACGTAAAATAATAACTAACTGATGGAAGAATAACGGATTTTTATACAAATTTTCATTCCCCTTTTCACCGCCTGAGGGGTTGAATTTCCAAACATTTTTCATTAGTTCTCACTTACAGTGTAAAAGGTACCCGCATGCATATTTTTATGAGGCTGTCCCCAGTACCTACTGTAGATTGTGCGTCGATACCTGGTGTATTATTCAGTCAGTGAATTATTCTTTTTTATATATATAGAAGATATCTGAGAAATATATACCTATGCATTTTTACAACCGTGCATAGTATTCTGTACTGAGAAGGAAAAAAGATCAATTCATTATATAAAAATTAAATATTTGTTTTTTTTTGTGAAAACTAAGCACGTTAAGTAATGTTTGGTAGAAGAAAAGCTTATAGGATCGCGTCACCGATGTCCTCGACATACTAGTGAAGCGTTACCGGCATGTCCATGACGTTGCCTTTGCGTTAGACTAGCGACGCATAGTAACTGTAATTGTAATATTGATATTTCGTATTGAACTTATGGAGTTCGTAATATGTTTGATTATTTAATTAATATGTATATAACTATTACTTGGAGTTCCAATAAACTAAACTAAACTTAAAATTTTCAGAAACTTTACATATAAAAATTAAACAATTTAGATTATAAATTAAGTTGCGAGTTCAAACAAGAACACAATTATTCTATTGTTTTGAGTTTCCACTTCTATCGACAGTCCTTATGACCGTTCCAATTTTTTCTAAATAATATGTATCTCCTTGTCTAAAAAGAGACTTGTTTTCCGTTTAAATTCGCATTAAATCTTTATTTCAACCCAGTGTAGACAACTGTTCGTATGTACTCAGCGTTATTACCCTTTTAAGGTTACGCCCGTAAAATGTTTGCCTTTTGTCGGAAGGGTTTGTGACAGATGACTAATGTTGTTTGTTCGAACCAAAGTGGTCCAGGTTTCGCTTTATTGTTTATCTTCAATGATTAATAACCAGCGATCAATTGCAAACTATTTGTAACATTACTATAGTTCTCTTACGAGCTTGTTGAAAGTTCTGTGAAAACTATTAAGTCAACAAGTGATGAAACTAAGGAATTATCGATTTACCAATTTAACGATTACTGGTTTAAATCAATTTTACTATGTCTACCTAATTTAGAAATGATCAGGAACGTAGAAATGTGGATTATTTTACTTCGTTTAAAATCTTGTTGAGCTATATCTCACGGACTGTATTTTGGGTTTAATAAAAAAATGGTTGCTTATAATATATAAGTATCATTTTTTTTGAGCAAATAAAGTTACGGAGTTGTAGATGTATATACGCAGGCAGAGTTGTTACCACAGAGTATATCATATTTATTTTGACCATAGAAAATTTCTTTGATCTGAAACAAAATACCATAAAATAAGCAATACCTACGTTTTTTTATAAGATACTTGCTGTTACCCGCGGCTCCGAATGCGTTTTTTAAAAATATATTAAATAAATGTAAAATTGTGAGTAGATGTGTAAATTACAGAAACGCTCTTTCAAAAATATTTGTAAGTACGACACGCACGTTATCTACTGTAACATGTACATTAGATATGTGAATACAAACAGTGTGCCGAATGGGATGGTATTTATCATCAGCAACGTACCTGGAACTTTAAACTACTATATACCA
Source organism: Antheraea pernyi (assembly GCA_015888305.1). NCBI lineage: Eukaryota > Metazoa > Arthropoda > Insecta > Lepidoptera > Saturniidae > Antheraea > Antheraea pernyi. Next base: position 1,104,653 of record MU158728.1, on the reverse strand, counting down.
CCCATAATGATCGGTTGAGTAGTTAAAGCGTGAAAACGTAATAAACAATATTATTACATAATATTAGTTAGGATAATATTCTTGTTCTTGTCGGCGAAGATGCTACCGAGGTCCAGAGTAGGCTAGTAAAATGGCGAGAAAAACTGGAGAATGTTGGTTTGAAAATCAATAGACTAAAAACTAAACATTTGTTTTGCAACTTCGGTGGTCCATCCAGCTTTTCTCCTATAGCTTTAAATGGTATATCCTTACCAACCTGCTCTGATTTCTGGTGTCTCAGTTCTCTGATCCAAAACGATGGTTGCATAGACAAGAACGTGAGGAATAGGATAAATGCAGGGTGGATGAATTGGCGAAAGGTGTCTGGTGTAGGTGACCCACTAATGCCCTTGAAACTCAAAGGGAAGGTGTATAAAACTATTATAAGACCAGTAATGTTGTACGCATTTGAGTACTGGGCGACGAGAGAGACGGATGAGAGAAAACTACATGTGGCAGAGATGCGAATGCCAAGGTCGATGTGTGGCGTAACTAGAATGGATAAGATTAGGAATGAATATATCAGAGGACGTTTGAAAATAGCACCAGTAACAGATAAGTTAAGGAGTAATAGGTTAGCATGGTATGGGCATGTTATGAGGAGAGATGAAGACCATGCAACTAGAAAAGCTTTGAGTATGACGGTTGATGGATATAAGAGTAGAGGAAGACCGAAAAAAGGATTGATGGATTGTGTGAAAAATGATATGTGTGTAAAAGGTGTGATGACTGAGATGACATCTGATAGGCGAGCGTGGAAAAGGAAAACATGTTGTGCCGACCATACTTAGGTGGGAAAAGGGTAAGAAGATGATGATGATTAGTTAGGATAATATTATCCTAACTAACTAATACTACTAAAACTAACTAATATCATATACTATATTGATATAAATATTATTAATGAGTTTCCTTTGTATAATATAACTAAATTATAACAAACTAACAGATCATAAAGCACCCTAACGTTTCTATTGTTATCTCATAAACGCATAGGTTTCCAACTAATGAGTATCATTTTGAACGGGGGCAAATATAAATATTGTTGTTTCGGCAAAGATGCGCGCACAGTAACCCCTAGGCGTTCATCAATCATAATTTATTACCCCTATTGTTATCGTGGACCTGAATAATCGTTCATATCCGAAACACCTTCCTTAGGACGCGGTTACGTTAGGGTACGGATGGGTAATATCATTTCCGAACAACAAATCCTCTGGGATATTTGAACGAACATATTCACGACAAGTATGTATTTAAAAAAATATAAATAACAACATTAAATGAACAAAGCGACAATAGTATTATTGAAAATGGTTTCTTAATCAATTTAAAATGTAATTTTTAATTCTTAAAAAAAACAGACAGTGTGATAAAGACCCACGATAGAAGTGGAATTTTTGTATTACAGGGAAACATATAAAAAAAAGCAAGGCAAATATCAAAAAGTCTACGTCATGCGGTGTTCCCAAACGGTCACCCATCCAAGTACTGACCGCGTCCAACGTTGTTTAACTTCGGTGATTGAACAATAACCGGTGTTTCCATAATCTATCTGACACAGTCTTTCCTACAACTTTTCATATCACACATTTTTGTGCGTTGCGAATCAGAATTTCAAAGCGTTCCCATAAGAAGTTTGATTTCAATAAAAACTTCACTAAAATATACTGTCAGTAAAAATATTTTCAAAATGCCAAACAAGAGACACTTAATTTTATTTTATCTATATATAAGTACATTAAAAAAATAACTGACTGACTGACATATGAACACAAAGACCAAATACTATTGGAGTTAGGGCCGTTTAAATTTGAATGCAACCCGAATTTACATTGCAATTACATTACATTTACTTTACATTGTAGGTGCGAATGAAGAACAATTTTTGAAAGTTCAACCCCAATGGCGGTGGAAAAGGGGATGACAATTTGTACAATTTTTTTTTTCTCGGCACTTAGTTATTCTTATATCTATATGAATAAAGTCATGCAGCTGCGCCGAAATATTATTGTAAGCTAAGCTTAAAGTGCTTAATATAATCTTAACCTTTAATTCCATTAGTCTGCTTAAATCATGAAAGTGTCTTAAGACGGCTTTTAACTTAATTATTGATGAGCGAGACTCTATCCATGGGTTAATGCACCAAGACAAGTACCTTTCATTTTACTCTATAGAGTATTTTTAAAAGCTAATGCTCTTTATTGTAGAAATATTACATTTCTTAATAATGGTACTTCTATTTATTTGTCGTCACGCCACATTAATATCGGAGTTGATAAAAGGATTGCAGTATCATTTTTTCCACGCTAAACTTTATTACATTTAGCGTCTGTGTTTAGGTTAATTTCGAATAAACTAATTTATTTACGTAGGTCTTGATTAACCGTGAGTTCCGTTTATAAAATTCATATTTTGTACTTTTTATCATTCAATATCTATCACTCATAAACTTTAATGGTACAAACCAACGTTGCATACCCTTAAACGTTGGCGGCCTTACTTATATCTGTATATAGGCCACAGGGGTCTAAGCATAGTTAACCGCCCCCTGAAAGATATTTAGGTGGTACTTAGGTGATGTGCACTAATAAGAAAATAAGATCTTGAAAGTTTCATATCACTAACTTAATTGGTTTTTGAGAAAAAGCGAAATATGTAAAAACTGCATATTTTTTCCTAGCACTGATTGAACCGATTGGTTTAAATTTTTCAGGGGCTAAAAATATCTTCTAGACAAAAAAAGTGTGTATGTATTTATGTACACGCGTTAGAAGCCATACTTCTTAGGCCTAACAAGATAAAAATCTTGTCAATAATTTTTTGTAGAAAAAACGACACTAACAATAGAAAATGTTAACTATAGCTATTTTCAGAGTGTCGGTTTTTCGAAACGGTGTGCGCATCGCAAAAATTTACTCTCATCATTTTTCCCTAACGCGCCAAAAGAAGTATAACTCCAAAAATTAGAGTTACATATCTTTATAACATCGCTGAAAAGGTGATATGTCACAAGTTCGTTATTTTACAGAAATGCGTTCCAAAGTTTGGTTAATCTTTGATTTTGTATACGTTGAGCTTATTTGTGCTAATTTTCCAACTACAGGATACGTAAATGGGCAAATCATTTTTATTTGAGCCGTAAAATTAAAAATTAAGAAACATTGTACACGACCGTCATCCACTCATCTCTTCAATTAGTATCTGAAGGGTTTGAAACTAAAACAATCAAGTTTATATAGTACCACGAACTATCTACTAACTCGTCTAGTTTTGATAACGGAAATCTGTGAAAATCAGTTACTCTTTCCTTGTGTTTGCAGTTCCAATCAAAAAGGATTTTAATAATCAAATTTAGTACAACCTGTATCCGGTACAAGTTAACTATTTTCATAATAATCACTAAGTGACGTATATATTTTTATCTAAAACTAGTTGATAGCCGCGTCTTCTTTGATACTTTGTTACTAACATTTCTTTAGTCTTTTGTAGCGATTAAAAAAATCATAGATTCTTAAAACTCTAATAACATATTAAATGAAAATAAGAAGTAAAACTAGAAAATATTGATATGAATCTATCCCTATGGTTTTTGCGTGAAAGGCACACGACAGATTTCTATTATTTCATTTATAATACAAGAAGATTTATGCCCGGTTTCTGAGGCACTTTAATTGTAGTTTATCTGTTCAATAGCGTATCGGTTTGATAGCTTGTAAAATTACGTTTCTGAACACACAATAATACGATAAATGTCAGTAAAACTCAACGGGCCATTTGACAGTTTATCTTATGGATAACTTTGTTGAATCAATAACTATTGGTAGTTTAACCGTGTACTTCAGACACCGGGCATAAGGCTTTCTTAATACTATGAAATATATATATATTGTATTTTTAAATATCTATTGACTATAATATTTACTTTATAGTCACCAGTGTGAACGCATGAACGCAAAGCAACCTACTTTCGTCTCCAGTAATGCAGCCGAAGGAAATTGGATTTTTCTTTATTCGCGCGCGGGTAACTTGATATAATGTGAATTATGGAAATTGGCTGGCTAAATATTTAATTTATTGATACAATATATGTAATGCATTTCTAATAGTTTATAAGTAAAATATATAAATTAGAATATATAATATTTATCAGAGAACACATCGATTGATGAGGTGACCGATATGGCTATAGTCCTTGCCAAACTGTGAACATAGTTGCACAAAACACAAATCATTACATAGTATAAAACAAAGTCTCCCACCTCGTTTGTCTGTCTGTCTGTTCGCGATAAACTCAAAAACTACTGAACGGATCTTTATGCAGTTTTCATCAGTGGATAAAGTGATGCACGAGGAACGTTTTGGTATATAATTTGTCCAGGTTTTTTTTATAATCAGGGCAGGACTACGTCAGGTGGGCCCGATAGTTTAAATATAAATATTTATTATATTATCGAGATAACTTAAGAGTAAATAAACGCCAAATTTAGATTCCTATAATTATATTTAAACCTCGTTTTGTATTTAACTTTTGACGATGTTATACGAAGGCGAACCTCGGCTATATTCAGAACGGTCAAGAAGAAGAAGAAGAACTCTAATTATATTTACGAGTATTTAATCGTATTACTTAATTCTTCAGTACATGTGTATTTCGCTGAACTCTCCCAAACGACTGGACCGATTTTCATGAATATTTTTGTTTTTATCTGGGAACCTGGATAGATTAAATCCATAATTGGACCCGGTAAGTGACGCTGTGATCGGATTCTACGATTTGTTATTTCCCAGATAAGACAACGGATGCTAGACTCGCTAGTAATATCTCTATATAAATAAAATGATACAGGTCTACTGATGTGCTTGCATCACACAATAACTGTTGGATAGATTTTGATCGTTTTTATATCTTAGATACTTGGCTCTTATGTGAAAAAAGATTATCGTGGAAGCTTCGTTTGATATGACATTAGTAAAGTTTTAATGATCCACTGTTTTTATAAGCATTATGCGTTTTGCGACATGCGTTTTCTTGCCGTGAAAAAGTGGGGTAAGCGGTGTGTTGCGCATGAGCAGGAGAAGAGAAGTAAGCGGCTGACATTGCATACAATTTTTTTATAACCAAAGTATATTTCAGCTTTCTATTTTTATTTTCTTCTGTACATAAAATAAATTGTTAAGAGAGACAAAGCATACGAGGTCGCGGTTATCAGCTTGTTAATCATAAGTACCAAATTAAACATCAAAATCAGTAGTAAATTGTCGACCAATGTTAATAGTATTTTAAAATTGAAAAATGTCGAAATTTATTAATAGGTTTATTAAATATGTTCAAAATCTTTAAAAAAGCTAATTTGGCCGTATTTTGATGAATTCTTTTATACGGATTCCAAAATTTACATCTACTGAGAAAAAAAACAATTAGTAATCGTTTTCATGCCATCCATTCCACTAGAACACGCCAATGGGTGATTTTAGATGTATTTTATTGATATTAAATTTTAATACAATATAACGCCAACGAACGATAAGGCGAAGTCATGGTCGGATTATATTCCAAATAATAAGATGCAGTTTAAAACATTTAATAAATTAATATCCAATCATAATGAACATAGGTTATAAAGAAGAACAATTCATAACAGATGCGGTGTTTGTCCAGTCGGTCTGAATTAAAAATGTAACTAAGAGTGTTTAAAAAATGCTTTTACAATTTCATAGAAAGCCGTTTATGTATACTAGCATAATTTTGAAAAGATTATCCGTCTAGCCGTTTAGCGCTTCACGGATCTAGACGAAAAGCTAAATAACAGCGAACTAGAGATCAAAATACGCTCCAAAAACTGCTCTTAAATAGGATTACTTCCACAGACGTTCTATGTTTATCATTTTTTAGATAATAATACCGTATATATAAATAATCCTTTTGGTTCCAATAAAATATATATCTTTATATATAAATTTCTTCGGCACGTGTGTATGTCATTGAACTCCTCGTAAACGGCTGGACCGATTTTGATGAAATTTTGTGTGCATGTTTCAGTGGACTGATTAATTTTTTTTTACTATCAAGGCAGGATGACGTCCGCCCGGCCCCCCAGTGTATATATATTTTATGATACACCGGTCCTCTTTCAATAGCGATTTGTTCCTATTAATTAAATTTGCACAGAAAACAACCAAGTTTTTTTCATAAACTCACAATTATGTATTACTTACTATCTGCCTGCCTCGGCTTCGCACGGGAGTACTGATGAAGAAAATTAATCAAATCGTTCTTTTCAACCCTTTACTTCATTCAGTAGTTCAGTTGATATATTATATGATCAAAATAAAAAGTATTCAATTTAGGCCCTAAGAAGGGCCCTGTGAACGTCAAAGCTACCACTTGTTCGAGCTCATCGAGTGGAACCGGCAAGAAAATCGATCTGGTTTATTTTTTCATGATATAATTTTTTACGAAACATAGTTACATCCGTTTTTAGTACATACACAGAGAGGGACGTCATTTCCAAACGTCAGCATCGTTCACATATTAATCCATCCTATAATAACTTTTAGAAATTAAAATCCGCTTGACATAGTCCTTAAACTCACTATCCGTCAAATCGATAATGTGTTTTAGGATTTTGTTATGAAACACCTGAAAAATTGTTTTTGGTCTTCGAGATCCTGAAATATGTTGCTGTTTCTAGTAGTTAGATGATTTTGGTAATTTACTAAATCTAGCATATCTAAGTTTGGCTTATCATATAATCTTACTGTAAAGGAAAGATTTGATTTCATTATTTTTTCTGTAGTACTCCCAGTAGGTAGTAATTCATAATTATGAAGTTATGATGGGATTAAAAAAAACCGTCAATCTGTAAATACTTTTACAGTTCTCCCTGTTGGCGTCTATCTCACTTTTTTTTATATGGAGATTTTTAAAACCCAAAATATTCGCTCTTTGTATGACTTTTCAAACATTTTATTCCATACAAACCTTATCATGACAATTGCCAATACAACAACAAAAAAGCATTCTCCAAATAGATCCAGCAGTTCCACTACCCACCGTTCCACTAGGCAACTAGTGAGAAGAAATACTCACGGAAATAACAGAGAAAGTAGATTTGGAAATACGACTAGTAGGCCAAGGATTAATTAATTATTATTAAATTATTTATGATATGAGACAGCCCTAGGGGTAATCCCTCGGAACCCGACGTACGCAACATAATTATTAACCAGACACTTAAAATTAGGGCACGTTAACTTTGAGAAAACCCACATCACCGTGAAGTTATTTTGTGACGTATTCTCGGGGATTATATCATCGATATTTAATTGAAGCTTACCTTATACAAACAAAAATAGTATAAGTATATCATACAATGGATATTAGTATAAAACCTACAGAAAAACGTCTAGAACATTTTTTTTTATATCATACACCAGCAACACCAGAGGAGTCGCAAGTGCGTTGCCAGCCTGTGTTTGGGGGAGGGGGGAGTGGGGGAGAGAGGAGGAGAGGGAAGATGGGTATCCGGCGTTCTCACTGACCGAACGAAACGCAACAATGCATTCACTGTTAATTGACGTCGGTTTTCTGTGAGAGGGTGGTACTACCCTGGCCGAGCCGACCCATTCATGCTGAAACCAGTGATAGCTTCAGCGTGGCTCTACCACGTACTATATGTGTTTCGTGTAATTTAACGATGTCTAAAAAACGCGTCATTATTATAAACTAGCGGGCCTGGCGGACATTGTCTCGCCCTGATAATATACAAAAACCTTGACAAATTATCTAAACCTTCCTCATGAGTCTCCTTATCTACTGGTGAAAACGGCATGGAAATTCGATCAGTAGTTTTTAAGTTTATATCAGAGGTGGTAAAGGACTTTGTTTTATAATATGTAATGGTAATTACCATGCTGTAGAAGTCCCACTGCTGGGCCAAAACCCTTTTCCTAATCGATAGTACGGATATAGTCACCACGGCATCTTATAACGTATTGACGACATAAACTTAGAGAAATTGGAGAATATTTATCAGGTTCAGGTTACATTTTTTATCTATACTAATGTTATAAAGAGGTGAAGTTTGTGAGGTTGTAGAAGGTAATATCTGGATCAACTGGTCCGACTTAAAAAATGTTTAGATAGCTCATTTATCGAGGAAAGCTATAGGCTATATATGATCATGTTAAGACCAATAGGAGCGGAGCACCAGTGAAGAATATTTTAAAATCGGGTATTTTTTTCCTTTTCAGAGCTTCCGCTGCGTGTTAGCGTTTTGCCCAAAGTCACTATTCCACGCGAACGAAAATGCGACAGAAGCTAGTACTATATACGTTTTAAGCGTCTTAACCACAACCTCGTTTGATGTGAAATGACGATGTGTTCCAAGATTGCAGGTGCCGGAACACACCAACAAATGCTTAGCGACAGATTTTCAACTTAAAGATGGCAGTTAGCCCGGGGTACTTAGAAAAGGCCCTACTACAATATTTTCCTTCACCGTTAGTCGACATTATTATTAATTTGAATGGTTAAATTCAAAGGAATTACGAAAAATCCGTTGGTACACCTTGGGGTTCGAACGTGCTAAAGTGAAGTCAATGTTAAACTAGTGGCACCACTCAACCACTATGACGTATACATTATAAAGACACTATATCAGGTAACTTCTACAATCATTATTACCTTTTGATTTCGAAAAAAAAATTTGAATCAATGGAACACCCTCATCGAATCCTAGAACTTGCTTACCTTTTTCCACAGATTATCTACAATCACATATGTAAACTCTTTGCAATAGTAGTATAAATTATAAATACTGCTTGAGAGCGAAATTTACTACCGTGTATAGATACAGTACAGGTAGGGATTTATCAAAGCTTAGTGTAAGCTTAAACTGAATATACTGCCACAGAGCAGAGCTATGAAATCATGTCCTTGAGCTAAATGCAAATTGTGCCCAACAATTGACGTTAAATTAGGACGATGTTTATTCTTTGAAGACGATTCGTTTAAAATTAAAATATTTTGTTTAATATATGCACACACATTTATACAAAAAAGTGCATTGAGAAATAAAATACGTCATTTTTTGTTTATACATCTGTTACACCATCATACCACATAGTAACAGCCAAGTTGCGGCAATTCACCGTTTACTTGTAACCATTGTGACACATCGGCAACCTGCAGCATCAGACGACATGTAGCGTCAAGTAAGGTGAATAGAGCATTCGTCATCACCGTGGCATCTTGAGACTCACCTCGTGCATTGAATCAGAGTTGAAGCCACTATTCGTTCAGACTTCGAGCGGTAGTCACATCTCTTAGGTTAGGTGCTAGATTAGGTTGGACCATTGGTTCAGACTTCGAACAGTAGTGACATCTTTTAGGTTTAGTTACGGTGCTATTAGTTCATACCTCGAACAATAGTTTTACCTTTTAGTTTTAAAGTTAATAAAGTAAAAGTGTATTCTTTGATATTATATATTTTCTATTAAAAGTGCATTTTAAGATAAAAATCTTGCGGACGCACCCCACATAATTTGTCTATCTATCCTTACATATCATAAAAGACAGTCTTATTGTCTGTCAATAAGTTTGTCTGTTAATGTGTTCTGTGTGTACTGCTCCGATTTACATGTTCATTATTACATACATTGTTACATACGTAATAAATAAAATATTTATAGTAAACTAAATCGTGCGATGTTTGTTCTTGATATGACGTTCTTATGTTTCTTGCCGGTTCTTCTCGATGACTGGGCTGTTTTCCGAACCGATAGTAGCTTTGACGTTCATAAGCGCCTTCTCAGGGCCTAAATGGAATAAAGGATATTTTGATTTGATTTGATTTTATTTTATTTTGATTTGATTTGATTTTGATTTGATTTTGATAAAATAACAATTTTGTAGTTCAGGCAAGCAGAGCTACAGATTCAAGTACATATTAATTGTCATTAACCTCACAGCACAATAAGGAATCACCTAGAAAAGGTTACTGAAGCTATTACTGGTATCAGCATGAATGGGTCGGCTCGTCCGGGGTACTACCACCCTCTCATAGAAAACCAACGTGAAGTAACAGTGCTTGCATTGTTGCGTTTCATTCGGTCAGTGAGAACGCCGGAGGCCCACCTCCTTCCCCTCTCGCCTCCTTCCTCTACCCTAAGGGGTAAGACCCGTTCCCCCCAAACACAGGCTGGCAACGCACTTGCGATTCCCCTGGTGTTGCAAGTGTCTATGAACGGCGGTGATCACTTAACATCAGGTGACCCGCCTGTTAGTTTGCCTCCTATGTACATAAAAAAAATTACCCCTAACCTATAGAACTGCATTGAAAACCTGTAAAAGCTTTAGCTCTTTCCTCGTGGATTAAGTTGAATTCCAATTAAGAAATAGTCACATACTAATTCATTACTAGTCCTTTAAAAAGCGTATTCAGTTTTAAAATAATTATCCTGTTCTGTTAATCTAATTACTTTATCAAGGCTCTTAAAGACGGAACGCGAGTATCTCTTAAGAAGATTGTTCAGCTCTCAGCGCTTGTTAACACCTCAGTTCCAGCTTACGCTTTGTTATACAATTGAAGTTTAAATGAAGACTTAAACCTTTTTAGTAATTTAATCTGTAATCCAATTACGTTTATTATCTATCATGTATGTACATACAAATACATACATTTCGTAAAAGAAATTTATTCCAAAAGCAACAGTTCACAAAAACAACATATAAAAAATTATTACTGTGTAATAAACACTTGCCGAGTCAAGAATATAATTATTTACATATGTTTGATAACAAAGTCAGTAGAACTGTACAACTGATAATTTTAAAACATCTAAAATTCACGGTTAATATAAATAAGAGTTAAATTATTTTTTCTTCGTTAATATTTCACGGAAGTCGGACCAAAACTTGCTTAATTTTGAGATAGTTGTCACTTCGTAGGTTCAGTAATTTTCAATTGCTATAAGTACCAATTATTTCCCAGGATAACCTTTCTTAAACTTCTCATATGAAAAATGATTGCTAATCGTGCAACGACGTTTCTTTTAGCTTCTCAGTATAATCTATAACAGAATATGAATTTTACGTTTTTTAAATGCTTAGTATCATATAAAAATAGTGATATATGAGACGCTCGATGCCTAGTTTTAAATGTATCTTAAGTTATGAATTAAATATAAACGATCATTGTTACTTATTTGTAGTCTGATACGTTATGCTATAATTAAGTTTATGTGGATAAAAACAAAACACTGTCAATAGTAATTTATTTTTAATGTTTTATATACGTTACCCCCATAATTACAGAAAAACAATACGTCTGTAACCTATAATATCATATAATTAATTGTGTCTTCATTTGCAATGGCATGTTAATTAACTGCTTGCTTTAACAACCCTTGTCTATATTTCTACCCACAGTAATATAACGTAGGAAATACTCCTTTATGATACAGTTTTAATTATTCACCTATTGTACTGGAACAAAATCGTTTCTTTTTGTTTTAATTGAACTTATAACAGACTTTAGAGTACAGTAATATTTATAGTAATATGTTTGATAGAAAAATATATTTATTACATACACGTAAGCTTGGTAGGTGGTAGAGCTACGCTGAAGCTATTAATGGTTTCCGACCGGGGTAGTACCACCCTTTCACAGAAAACCGACGTGAAGTAACAGTGCTTGCATTGTTTTGCGTTTCGTTCGGTCAGTGAGAGTACCGGAGGCCCACTTCCCTTCCCCCTTGCCCATCCCTTCTCCCTCTCCTCCCTGCCAAACAAAAGCTGGCAACGCACTTGCGACTCCTCTAGTGTTGCAAGTGTCTATGGATGGTGGTGATCACTTAACATCAGGTGACGCACCTGTTCATTTACCTCCTATGATATAAAAAAAGCTTCGAAGTACACAAACACACGTACAATAGGATTCAAGCATACAGATAATCAACAAATTATAGTAGTTGTTGTTGCTATATTTAGCACTTAACTTTTCTCTTTGTCTTAAATATTTATTTTTTTGTTATTTGTTTTTTAACGGGTATACTGTAAATTCTCTAAGTCAGTAATACGACATAATGACTGCATTTCTTCTATATATAGACTGCCTAACAATAAATAATAATAATAGTAACCTGTTAATTTTCCGCTACTGGACGAAGATCGTTTCTCAAGGCAAAACTGTGGAATCACCATATCAGCCCACAGCCTATTGATAACTTCAAACGTCTATATATATATACATCACTGTATTTTTGCAATAATAGAATAAATCCTCCAGTATCGACATCGGATCATTATCGAATTGGTCGATTGTGAAATTTCGTAATATAAATCTGTATCTGTTATACAGCCTACATATTTATCTTATTGATGGATAAACTCCCTCCATATTGAGAAAAAGATCTGCTCCCTTTTTCGAGATTAAAACTTTAATTTAGATTAATTAAAACTCGTATTGGTCCCAGGCGTCGTAATTAGAAGTCAGAACCTTTGATCGAAAGTGATGATTGTAAGGTCGGAGATATTTTGATGTGAAACATCTATAGCAGCGGGTCAGACCAACAGTTGTGTGGCGACGCGTTGCCACGCTATATAATTTCGAATTGTTGTATTTAATGCATTAAAAAATATATATTTTTCTTGAAATTTTAATATTTTATTCTTGATTATGCCTTATTTATTTCCTGTCGTAAACTATATTTTTATGCATATTACTTGTACAAAATAATTTCTATGTTACACATTTGCCAGGTGTCACGTGACGGCTCAGATTATTTTATAATATATGTTTATACAGTAATTATCTAATACGCGCCCGCTTCCTTACCTATAAAAAATAGTAGAATAATTCTATTTTAAAAATATAGTCGAACAGACACAGCTCTATGCCGATATATACAGTAGGATATAAACTTTGATATACACCCTGATAAGAAGCGCGCAACTATAGTTAAATCCTGTGTAAAACGTATTAAGCATATAAACAATTATTACACAGCCATATAACAAGAAAGAATAAAATAAATCGTCCATAATAATTTAATATCAATTTATTACAGACTTGTATACATTTTAAAATTTCAGAATTTCGTTATATTAAGACCCTTGTCTGCGTATTCACGTCGACACCAACGCCTGTCCGGGTTGAGACGCGTGTCACGCAGAGAGTCCCATGTAGATAGTGACCAAACCCTGCGTACGGAAGGAAGACTTATGACAACCCTCGTCAAGTGGTCGGGGCTGACGCTGTCGCTGTGCCCGCGGTACACGGAAAACGTTTTACTTGTTAACAGCATTTTGTTGGTTTCAATTTCACCGTTGCCTTGTCACGGATAATACCGTTAAGCTGCCGTCACATTCACGGCGGTAAAATATACAAGTATGGTTTTTTTATTTTTGGCAAATTTAGTATTGTTCCTACATGAGATGTATGATTGAAAATTTGGACAAAGGATTTTTTTAATAAATAGTTGTAGACAAAAATATAGTATAATATAATACATAACCATATATCGTTTTTATTCGGTCGATCATTTCAATTTAATTTTACTATATAGTGGTTAGTAGATTTCAAACGTTGTCAATTACAAGCTTGGGCACTATTTTTTTCCAATCTATAAGAGATTTTTCATTTAATTATTTTAATATTACATCTTCAATAATTAACAGTCTGCATTTTTGTTTTGGTAATAAAAAGTAGAAGTTTCAACAATTATTTAAAATGTCATACCATACCATATTTTAGAAACTGTTTTGAATTGAAGAATGGATATGAAATAAATACACAAAAAAAATCTTTATATACTTGCTAATCCTTGTCATTACTAGTATTACAAATGCGAATGTGAGTTTGTTTGTTACACTTTCCTATCTTAACTACTCGACCGATAATTTTTTCACTAATTTTGCATACATGTTGTCAGTTGTTCAGAAAAGGCTGAAAGCTCACCTTTCAATCACAAGGAAATTATAGTTCTCTAAACATTGGTAAAATTTACATTAGGAAAGGGCAAAAGCCAGTGATAAGTTAAAGATAATAAAACATAAAACATGCGACATTTTCTCAACTAAACGAAATCATTTCAAAACAGCGATGGAGACATATCAGTCTCTTCACAAAATGCAGTTATAATTGTTTCAGTATTTCCTTTTCTTCTCTTTCTATTTCAATTTCCTTGTTTTTGTGTTATCATGTTATTTTTTTTTAATATGTAAAATAGTTTAATATTTCGATTTATTAATATTTAATTTAGTATTGGAGCATGCCGTGATTGTCTGTAATTATGACTACATTTATAATGTACTACAATAGTCCTACTTTTTATATACTCACTAATGTATTATCATGTTGACGATCCTATAATAAATAAATAAATAATAAAAAATAAGTATTAAAAACTATTTTTATTCACGGTGACTTTCATTTTTATACTCGGTTAACTCAGTCTCAACGCACCTACTGTGCTGTTTTTGAACAGGAAGAAATTTAGTCCATTGAAGTTATTAACAAGTTTTTAAATTATGCATTTTTATAATTTTAAAATATAAGAGTATAAAAATATTATTTTAAAAATAATCTGTATAGTTCCCTCATTTTACTGTACCGTGAGCATGTGTCACGCATACTTTTATATAATATGTATTTTTTTTTTTCGAACTGACTATGCTATTGACCAAGCAAGGCCTTAACAGCTTCACAGGACTACTAAGGCGAGCGCTTAAGGCACTCAGCCGATTTTATTTTAGCTACTAGCTCAAGGGTGAACGGCACATCTCGGCTTTGGCTGTTGCCTTAATATGTATTTCTAAATAGTTTATCGTCCCTTAAGTGACAAGACCCTAAACTTTTTGGCTCCCACACGGGCTATTAGTGCAGTTTGTTGAGTCGAACGGATTATGGACATGATGACTCATAAGTTTTGGACGATGCTGATATAGTAGTGTTCTGAATAGAGTATTTTGATAACGGATGATAAAGTAAACAAATACTCTCTATTTACTCACATTAATGAAATGTAATACTAATCTGCTATAATTATCGTTATGTTAGTTTGCTGTTATGTTTTCACGCCTTGACTACCAGGCGTACATAAAAGGCCATAGAGTACGATTCATTCGGAAAAAAATGTCAATTATCGAAATCTTATCTATTTATCGTGTCAATTAAATTTAGTGCATAATTTTAGAAACATAAAAGTGTAATAGTTTAAGTATAAGTTTTTTTTGAGACTTAATTCAAGCGAAGAGGTCGTGCGATCGAAACCTTTTAGATTGAATAAAATCGGTATTATTGTACAATTTATAACTTACTACCGAGCCCAACAGACGTTGCCCCGCCTTGATTATAAAATAATCATTGACAAATTATATACTTAAACCTTCCTCATAAGTCACTCTATTCACTGGTGAAAACTGTATGAAAGTCCGTTTAGTAGTTTTTAAGTTTATCGCGAACAGACAGACGGACACGGTAGGGTATTCTGTTTTATACTATATAATGATAAAGATAGCATATTTCAGTTCTGTATTATGATAAAAACAATAATACTAACTATTAGTGAATGATTATGTGTTCATAACGTATAACACTTATAATTATAGAAAACCTTTGACTTTAACGTGCACCTTCAAAACATATAAATCAATTTATTATTTTGTAAAAAAATATTTTTTTGGCATTAAATAACAAAATTGTAATATTTTTTTATAGATTTACTAATATGCCAACACAGTGTTGACTGGATATTATAAGGAGCAGTGCGGAGTGCGCTAATCCAAAAACGTCATACTAAGCAAGGATTGTTACTGCCATAAGCTTGTACTGCTTAGAAATCCACTAGTATGCCTACAATGTTAACGGGATATTACAAGAAACAGTTCATAGTGACCAAGGATTATTGCGGCCATAAGCTTGTGTTCTTTAGAAATTCACTAGTATGCCTACAATGTTAACGGGATATTACAAGGAGCAGTACAGAGTGCACAATTCGTCATAGTGACCAAGGGTTATTGCAGCCACAAGCTTGTATTCCTTAGAAATTCACTAGTATACCAACATAATGTTAACGGGATATTATAAGGAGAAGTACGGAGTGTACAAATCGTCTTATTGATCAAGGATTGTTGCGGTTTAAAGCTTGTACTGCTTAGAAGTAATCCAAAATATTAGTGGAAAGGAAGTTTGATTTTATAGTATCTTAGTTCTAGTTCTTAAATTTTATTGCGTATATAATAAATATTTATATTTTTTACAATTCAATATGTATTTTAATATGTATAATTCAAGGAGGGTTGGTTGATGTCGGGCAGGCGGCCGATCGTAAAAATTAAGCCAAATAATACTTCACAACACGACAAGTATAAAAAGGGGATTAGGATTATTATCTCAGGCTAGGGCTCAAAATAAGAAAGGAATTCGGAATGTAAAGTTGAGTTTTGCGAGTTGGAATGTGGGAACAATGACTGGACAGGAAAGAGAATTAGCGGATGTCTTACAAAGAAGATGCATAAATGTGGCTTGTTTCCAAGAGACGAAATGGAAAGGGACAAAAGCGAGAGAAATTAATGTTGGATATAAATTCTACTACTTTGGAAGTGACGGTAAGAAGAATGGCATAGGAATTGTATTAGACACTGAGTTTAAGAAATGTGTGACGGACGTAAAAAGAGTAAATGATAGATTAATATTGGTGAAATTATTGATAGAACAGATGACGTTAAATATAATAAGCGCCGCAAGCTGGATGTAATAAGGCTGTGAAAGAGAAGTTTCAGGAAGACTTTGATGGGGTGATGATGAATATTTCACAGAATGGGGATATTTATAGCGGAGATGATTTTAATGGCCATGCAGGTAGAGAGAGTGGAGGTTATGTGAGAGTGCATGGAGACTGGGGTTTTGGGAATAAAAACAAAGAAGGTGAAAACCTCATTCAAGGTGCAGTTGCTTTCGGTTTTGCAATAGCTACTATTTTTTTTTTCATAAAAGAGATCAGCAACTAGTCACTTTCAGTAGTGGTAATCAGACTACCCACATTTATTATTTTCTCTTACGAAGAAATAATATTAAAATAGTGAAGGTTTGTAAGGTTTTGCCTGGAGAGGTATTAGTGACTCAATATCATTTATTAGTGTTAGACTTAAAAATAAATGTAAAACTGGCCGGAAATATTTACAAACCTCCACCCAGAATTAAATGGTATATAATGGAGAAAGATGAATATGTGAAAGAATTTAGGACCAAAGTTGTCAATAGAATGATATAAATGAAAAAGATGGAAACGAAAACAGTTATGAATGTTGGAATGAAATGACATCATGTATGAGGAATGTGGCAAGAGATGTCTTTGGTGAAACGAAAGGAATACAAAAGATAGATAAAGACACTTGGTGGTGGAATGAAGAGGTTTGAAAGAAAAGAAGATAAGAATGGAAATGTATTAAAGACCGGTATAGCGTCGTTAAAGAAAATAAGAGAATAATGAATGAAGAATGTAAGAGAAATGCAAAAAAGAGGTAGCTATTGCTAGAGCCAAAGTACAAGATGAATGGCACCAATCACTGGAGAGCTCACAGACACAAAAATATTTGTATCGTTTAGCAAAAGCGAGAGAGAATATTAAACACATTAAATGTATAAAAGACGATAGAGGTAAAGTTTTGATGAATGATGAAGACAAAGACTCGTTGGAAGAAATTTTTTGAAAGACTGATGAATGAAGAAAATGACTGAACCGGAGAGTTAGTGTCGCGTAAAATTTAGGCGTTATACAAGAAATAAGTGAGAATGAAGTAAGAAAAGCTGTGAATGGTATGAAAAACGGAAAAGCCGTAGGGCCCGATGGCACACATATTGAAGTTTTTAAAATTAGATGGATGGATGTGGCTGACTTTATTTTTTAATAAGCGTTACAAGAAGAAGCGGTCTCAAAATAATGGTGCAATAGCATAATAGTACCTATCATTAAGAATGAGGGTGATCTGCAGGACTATAACAATTATCGAGGAATATGAAAGAGTGGTAGCGAGAAGAGTGAGAGATGAACGAAAGTGACTCAGAATCAATTTGGGTTTATGCCTGAACGAGCGACAACAGATGCCAGTTTCGCACTTCGGCAACTGTGCGAAAAATTCAGACGTGTACATAAGAACTTGCATATGGTGTTTGTTGATCTGAAGAAGGCATATAATCGAGTACCCCGAGATGTTTGTGATGGGCTTTGAAAAAGAAAAGAGTGCCTGGGAAGTACCTACAACATATTCGTAGTATGTACGGTCAAGCCAAGACAGACATTAGGTCCAAAGCTGGAGTTACCGATGATTTCAATGTAGCTGTAGGTTTACAACAGGGTTCAGTTTTGAGCCCTTATTTATTTCTTCTTGTTATGGATGCATTAACATCAGATATACAGATACACCTTGGTGTATCCTGTTTGCTGATGATATTGTTCTTATCGGAGAAGATGCTGCAGAGGTCCAGAGCATGCTGGAAAAATGACGAAAAAAACTGGAGAATGTTGGTTTGAAAATTAGTTGAACAAATACCGAGCATTTGTTTTGCGACTTTGGTAGTACGTCTAGTTATCTCCTATAGCCTTAAATGGTGTATCCTTACCAGCTTGCTCCAATTTTCGGTATCTCGGTTCATTGATACAAAACGACGGTTGCATTGATAAGGACGTGAGGAATATGATAAATGCAGGATGGATGAAATGGCAACATGTGTCTGGGGTAGCTTGTGACCCATGGATGCCTTTGAAACTCGAGGGGAAGCTTTATAAAACTATGATAAGACCAGTCATGTTGTATGCATCTGAGTGCTGGGTTGCGAAAGATGAGAGAAAATTACATGTTGCAGACATGCGAATGTGCGGTTTGACTAGAATGGATAAGATTAAAAATGAGTATATTAGAGGAAGTTTGAAAATAGCACCAATGACAGAGAAGTTGAGGAGTAATAGGTTAGCATGGTATGGGCATGTCATGGGGAGAGATGAAATCCATGTAACTAGAAAGTGTGTGAGTATGATTGTGGACGGATATACGAGTAGAGGAAGACCGAAAAAGGTATGGAGGGACTGTGTGAAATATGATATGTGCGTAAAAGGTGTGAATACTAAAATGACATCTGATAGGCGAGAGTGGAAAAAGAAAACATGTTGTGCTGACCTTACTTGGTGGGATAAGGGTAATGATGATGATGACGAAAGTTTAATTCATAAGCCTTCCTGTTACTCTAATTAATTCTGTATAAAATGCAATCCACTTAAACATCTGTTATGATCTGTAATCGAAATAATATAATCAGATTAAAATATGTAAATGAGATTTAAGTCTGACAGTTCCAAACATTTTGACACAATTAATTGGAATTTAATGCTAAAACTAGATTTAACTTTTTGATACAAGTAGCCATAAAAGTACTCGTACAAGCGTAAAGAAGATAGAAATGTTAAGTGTGAACTATAATCAAACACCTACACATATCGTCGCTGATATAGAGTAAGTACCGGCGCTAAGTGGTCGCTAATCCGGGCCAAGCCGGAGCTCGGCCGATTGCACCACGTTGGACTATCGTCGACCGACTTTGACGTCACTTTGCTGTGTGTGACGTGTTGTTTGCCAACGTAATCGGGAACAGTAGGACACTTTGCAGTAAACTCGAATCTCCATGATTAAATTTTATACGAAAACTATTCTCTTAAAGGTAATTCTATTAAAATTGACTTATCATAACTACTGGTAGTACTGGTATGTATTTCACATTTACAAATATAACCCAGAATATTATGCGTAGAAGTATTAAAGTTCCCACTAAATCACAGAGCGAGTTTAATCTCAGTAGAATTGAAATCAGTTATTACGAGTTCCAAAATAAAATACCGTATGTAAAATGGGCAGTTGATATATTTGGGGTAATCCTAATGATTTCATCAATCCGGACTAATATCCCTAACTTTTTTTTAATGTCATAACTGGCAAACGAATGGTTGGGTCACCTGATGTTAAGTGATCACCACCGTCTATCGACACTAACAACACCAGGGAGTCGAAAGTGCGCTGCCAGCCTGTGTTTGGGGGAGAGGAAAAGGAAGTGGGCCTCCGATGCTCTGACTGACAGAACGAAACGCAAAAATGTAAGCACTGTTACTTCAGGTCGATGTTTCTATGAGAGGGTGATACTACCTCGGGCGAGCCGACCCATTTGTGTTAAAACCAATAATAGATAACCAGAACAAGAAACCAATAATAAACCAAACAAAACTAATATTATAAATTGAGAATGTTAGTTTGTTTGTTACGGTTTCTCGTCTTAACACTGAACCAGTTATCACATTATTTCGCATACACGTTATCAGATGTACAGCAAAAAATAATTACTATTCTTGTGGAATAGCACAAATCTACATTATGGCGAGGGAAGCCGCGAGGGATAACTAGTACCACATAAATATTATAAAACGATACTCTTATACAAGTCCACCTGTGAGTGCTATTTTTTTCTTAATCTGCAATGTATTATAATATTGATTTGACTATAATTTGGAGATCGTTCAAGAAGTCAATGAATTGAATTCAGGTCGTAAAAATATTTTTCGAGCATTTACGTTGCTAGACAACCTTAAGAGACAAGTTAATTAATGTATTTCTGTATTATATATTTTAACAAAGCCTACAATAAAGTTCCCTATGATTTATATTAAGGTAAGGATAATCCACTGCAACCATTAATATTTTTTTACATATTATAAAATAATGAGTTATTTGCGAAGCTATTTTGATCAAAATAGTATTAGTTCTTAATCATTTAAATATTTTAGTTATGTGATTTTTTTATGTAAAATCGTCTTTATAAACATATCATTTCATTGAACTTCGTAAAAGATTTTTTTTTTGTATGTCATAACTGGCAAACGAACTGGTGGGTCATCTGATGTTAAGTGATCACCACCGTCCATGGCCACTAACAACACCAGAGGAGTCGCAAGTGCGTTGCCACCCTTTGGAGGGAAGGGATTAGGGGAGGCAGAGGGAGAGGAGGAGAGGGGAGGGGAGGTGGGCCTCCGGCGCTCTCACTGACCTAACGAAACGCAACAATGCGAGCACTGTTACTTCACGTCGGTTTTCTATGAGAGGGTGGTACTACCCCGGACGAGCCGACCCATTCATGCTGAAACCAGTAATAGTTTCAGCTTGGCTCTACCACCATAAGATAACACAGATTTATAATTATGCATAAAAAAATGATTTTTGTGAAGAGAATTATGAAGCTTACTGATTTTGTATAATTGTCTATGAAAAAACTCCAAAAACAGAAACTCCAGAAACCAGGGGCTATAGTAAGTAAAACCTTATAGACTGCGAAACTAAGTTATAAATATTATTTAATAATCTACATTTAATCTTACTGTTCCATACATATGCTTGTATTTTCCCTACCGACCTCGGTAAAGCCGTGAAACTATTACATTAGATAATTACTTGTCACTAAGTTTGTTGCTTGAAGTCAACTTGAGACATGGCAGAAACTGCCATCACGAACTTATCGGATCCATTTCAATTGATAAGTTTTGATAGGTAATTGATCAATGTAGTTAAGTTATTAATACGGTGATAAATCATGAATTAAGTTATTACAAAGTCTGATATTGTTTATTGGTTTATGATTATTTAATAATAATAGACAAAGGCGTGTAATAATAAATCTAAAGTAAATAATTTATTGTGTAACATTCCCGTGTAATCAAAATAAAAAGGGCAATAGGAAATAACTTTTTTGAAGTGGAACTTCTTTAGGCGCATGATGGTAAAATTTTTACAGATGTAACGTCACGCAGGTATGCAACGGAAGTTAATTATTAGAACTTTAGATGGCAATTCTGTCGCATAACGTCATTTGCAGTAAACGCAGATTTTTCATCAATTTATTATAATTTTTTTTTTAGATTCGTATAAATATAAACAAGACATAAATTAGTTAGCCAAAGAAGTTTCACTTCTGACATGTGTACTTTGTACGCACGCACTTTTTTATTTTATTTTAGCTATATCTTCATGCAATTGTTCTTAACACTTTGACTGCTACATTTGTCATATATGACCAGCCACGGTTTATCTTGTGACGCAACGGTGCTCATTGGTGATCGGAACACCTGATTATTTTACAAATGTAATAAAATATTCGTGCCGTTCAAAAAGAAACATGTGTTTACGGCGTGGTAACCAAAGTGTTAAAGCAATTTTCAGAACTGATTCCCTTCAGAACTAAACTAAACTAAAGTTTTTGTTTAAATATCAGTATTCTATTTTATTATACTCAGACGATAAATAGTCGTCGAAACAACTCGAGTAAAACAATAAAGTTTTAACAAAAACTAAATACAACTTTAAAAAATCTACTCTAACAAAAATGCTCCATAACGTCATTGAACATAGTCAGGTAATACCTACCTACTCTTAGACTGTCATAAGCCTACCAATATCTCGGTCACTATATTTTTAAAATTCTGGCGGTTCTTTGACGTATCTAAGAAAGCTAAAATCCATTGTTAATGAAATTAAAAAAGAACTTCCATGAAAAAATCTCCTTTCCAAAAAAATTTTTTTTCCAATCGATTTACTAATAAGGTTGTCCTGAAGTAAGTAACATTAAAAAAAATACAACCGAATCGAAATCCTCCTCCTTTTTGAAGTCAGTTATAAATCTGAATATTCGACTAGTAATAATATATTAAACCGTTCCTTCATACGTAAATCTCGTAAAACCAGCTCATGCTGTTTCCTTGATCGAGCACAGCGAAATGTTAGTATTAGCTCACTTGAAATTCTAGACATACGTCAGCCTTATAAATCTAAGGTAGCTCAGATTTTGGAGCTTACATTAAAATGTGACATTGCCTTATATGTACTCTATTTAGTACATCTAAATAGGCAGAAACGACATTTTAAGTACCTACCCACGCATTATTGTGAAATACATGTTTGTAAATAATGTTCTTGTCTTTCAGTGTAAAGTTAACAGTACAAAGACATTAACATTGTACCTACTATTGAGATTTTTAGTACTAACAGCTTATAGAAAGTACATGGGGTGTAAGGGGTGTCGAATAACATCTAACGCTTGAGACACTCAAGCCAACCTCACCTGCACGTGGTGCACTCTGCTGAATAACGAACGAGGCAATGGCGAAAGCGGGGTGGTAGGGTTTTACAACCCGACTGGGTCGCAACCACCATTTCTATGGCGAAAAAGCCCGTCATAGTGATTCGCTTCTGCGGGTCGCGTTTCGGGATCAGCCTATGCATATCCAGCATTTCGCAGGCCGGCATGACAGTGGCGACCGGCGATGGATAGTGTGTCACTCGGTGGTCGCCATTGTTTTTGGATTGTACTGTGCTTACCATCAGGCGCAGTGCAGTCATTTTGCCGTGCTACTATAAAAAAAACATGACTGGAATATTTTTTCTGACGATAGGTACTCTGAACTTTATTATTCACACTTAGATAAAATAAATAAAAAATGTTGTTAGATTTTATGAGATAAATGTTTCATTTGTTTACATCCATGACACTAATTAGACAACTTGAAGGGAAAGTGGACAGGAATCGGCTGTTGATTTTGAGAATTGCTATGAGTCACATATTTTTTTATAGCAAATGATAAACGCGTGCAGACACGCGAGCATAGTTATTTTATATAATAATGAATAGGCAAATTCTTAATGCAGAATATCATGAGTGCGTTGACTGAGAAATGTAGAATGACTTAATAAAGAGTACTTAATAAATAATTCTATCTAAAAAAAATTAACTCGCAAATATAGTTATTTTTTTTCGAATTGACTACGCTTTTGATTTAGCAAGGTCTTAATAGCTTCACCGGACTACTATGGCTAGCGCTTAACGCACTCAGCCGATTTTATTTGGACAACTAGCTGAAGGGTGCGCGACACACCTCAGCATGGGCTGTTGCCGCAAATATTAATTTACAGTAGGCTCCATTCCATTATTCGTCTCCATATGAAATCACTATCGGATATGGTGACAAAACTTAAAAAAAAAACAATAACCCATAATTTGTCATTTTATTTGCATTTATTTTTCTATTATAGTTTTCCTATTTTATATTTTTATAATGGTTTATTATATCTAATATTGTATTACTATTAGTGAGACACCTCTGAAACCACGAACCCTGAAAAAAAAACCCAGAAAATGCAATCCTCAGGAATAGTCTAATGTTGGATAGTTTCTGTTCCATAAAAATGGAAATATAACAAGCAAACCATAATCTTCAAGAACTTCGTTTTTAACCGGAACGAACAATTGTAAGGCTAAAAGAGCCCATCAGACTTCGTAACTATATAATAATAATCATAAATACAGTGGTACAACAAAATAATCCCAAGGAGGGTTGATGTCAGGCAGGCGGCCGATCGTAAAAATTAAGCCAAATCATACAGCACAACATGAGAAACATGTTGTACCGATCCTACTTATGTGGGATAAGGGGTAAGAAGAAGAAGAAGAACCCATCATTTATAAGATTACATCAGCCTGTAAGAACCCCACTGCAGGGCTATAGGTCTCTTCCCGTAGTGAGGTAAACGACACAGTGGCGATATTAAACTCTTACAGATCCACAGTTTTATAGTTTACCCACTTACGGTGGTACTACAACAACATTTTTCAAATTCAAGTGTCCTCACAATATTTTCCTTCGCGGTCAGCCGATAACTATTACTAATTTAGATTATTAAATGTACGCGAAGTCTGAAGAATTCGTTGGTACATGCAAGAGTTTGAACTTGCGGATATCGAATTGACATTCCACCGATCCAAACACTCGATTACTACGATTTGGTTAAACCCACAGTTATCTAGTTAAATCAAGGGATTCTCCTAAAACAGTAAATTTACATTTATTCATATGAATGAAATCACAGTGATAAAATATCTAAACCTTCTTCAAAAACTAAAGAACTTGCAATACATTCTTTGTGAGGTTTTATCAAACAGACATTTCTAAAAGTTATTGAAATGTATTTTATTATTTATTCCTCGTCACCCGCAAACTTTTTTTTAACAAAATTTCATAAAATGTACAGACACGTTAGATTTACATTATTATTATATGTATAAATCGATTGGAAATCATGAATAACAAAAATAATAATAACTCTATTGACAGTACGTTTCCCAACTCCTCTCTCAATTCCAATTTATGGGCACATTTTATCAATCACTCACACACGTTTCCTCCCACAGCCATCCCCTTAAATATATACGATAAATGTACCATACCATATGAAAGTGAATTTTATTTGAAAAGTGATCAATCTATGTCACGTGTCTGCGTGTTTATTTTTGATGGTATATAAAATACAGCTTATGCAAAACCCTTATCTTAGGTATATTAAAAATGTGTTAAGCCTACCCCTTCGATTCATAGTAAGAAGAGAACATTTATCTATTCATATATAGACAAAGATAAATAATAGATATAGCTAAGTACCTATTACCTATATATAATAATCTATTATCCATCTCTAATCTCATTCATGTATTAATTTGGGCTTTTACTCTCCGGTCAACAGAATATCTAGGTCATATAACTCATTCTTAACTTTCTTTGTTATTTTCCTAATATTTCAAAATATAGTTTTAGAATATCAATTAGTTTTAGTATTTTATTTCTCTTTCTGTTTCAATTCCCTTGTTTTTGTATTATTCTGTTAAATCTTTAAATATGTAAAATAGTTTAATATATAGTTTTATTCATATTTCTTTTATTGCTAGAGTATGCCGTGGTTGTCTCTAAATGTGACTACATTTATAACGTATCCCAATAGTCCTACTTTTTATATATTTAGTGTATTGTCACATTGCCGACTCTAAGATAAATAAATCTCAACCTGGTAACAGCCACTAGTTATAGCAAATCAAATAGAATTTTGCATTATCAAGGGATTAATAGTAATAAATAAATATCTTTTTACAGCTTAGCATGATACTTGTTTATGTTTTTTTTTTTTTATGTTATAGGTGGCAAACGAATAGGTGGGTCACCTGCTGTTAAGTGATCACCACCATCCATACACACTAACAACCCCAGAGGAGTCGCAAGTGCGTTGCCATCTTTCGGAGGGAAGGGTTAGGGGAGGGAAAGGGAGAGGGGAGGGGAGATGGGTCTCCGGCGCTCTCACTGACCGAACGAAACGCAACAATGCAAGTACTGTTACTTCACGTCAGTTTTCTAATGAGAGGGTGGTACTACCCCGGGCGAGCCGACCCATTCATGCTGAAACCAATAATAGTTTCAGCGTGGCTCTACCACCCTTGCGTTATGTTATGTTACTCAAATTAAAAAGGTTGAAGAATGGTAAAATAGCAGTGCCATAAACACAGCTAAATAGCAATGATTATGTTCTTTATCAGGTACCTACAAATCACTTGAAGTGTCTGTAGTCGTAGATTAGGATCACAGAAAAAGTCACGTGACTTGTGAAGTTATATTCTGTCCGTGTAACTTTGAAAATCGCATCACGTCGACGCAACTCTTGATGTCGCATCGAGTTTACGTAGTTCCTAAAGTCCTTTCGCATCCACACAATATTCAAAGATGCATCGTGTCTACGCATCTTTCAAAGATGCATCGTGTCCGCGCATCATTCGAAGATGCATCGTGTCCACGCATCTTACAAAGATGCATCGCAGTCACACAACTTTGAAACTGCATTGGGTCTTTCATGATATTTTCAGAGTTGCATCACATCCACGCAACCTTGAAACTCGTAGTCTATTTACGTCTGTGGTCATTCTAGTCTACCAGCTTTGACTATAAATAAAATAATAGAGGTCTGCTATTGTGCGCACACCACTCTTATTACTGGATAAGTATAAGTGAAAGTACTGGCTAGAATCAGGTCATTTAAAAAAAAGCATCACAATAGCTTCATTTAATTTTAAGTTATTGAAATTTAAAAAAAAAAAAATTATAAGCACTATGCGTTTAGCGATTTGTTTTCTTGCCGTTTAAAATGGGGCAAACGATGAGGTGCATATGTTTTTTCCTTAATAGATAAGATATATTTTAATAAAATGATAAAAACGACGCAGACGATCTTGCGGGTAGCTAGTATTAAATGTTTTTAGTTGCCTCACTCGAGAATTTAATTTCTCTGAGATAAATAAAATGAAAATATATAAAATAAAAACACTGGAATTAAGTTGGGCTCCTCTGATACAACATTTTGTATGCTTATTAAATCCAAACGAATTTCCTGTATATAGTTTCCGCATTATTATTTGAGTTTCATTCGACTCTATTATAATCATACGTAGCGAAGTGTTTTCTCAGTTTCCGGTGCAGGAGGCGGCGACGGAAATTGACGTCAGCGCCCTCCCTGGGGATAACATCCGGTACGTAATCACTTGTAACGCTGGACATTATATTTTATTTTTCGTTATATAAAATTAATATAATGTATTAAACCTACGTATACTTGTTGTAACAAAATAGGTATATATTATGGTACTGTTTTCTTTAATGAAATGTACATATGTAGACATATACAAGTTTTCGTGAAGATGATTCAAACGGTGTAGGTTTTGCGGGGTTTTACAGCCTGACTGGGTCGCAACCACAATGTATGTGGCGAAAAAGCCCGTCATAGTGATTCGCTTCTGCGGGTAGCGTTTTGGAATCAGCCTGTGCATATCTAGCTTTTTGCAGGCTGGCATGACATCGACGACCGGCGATGGATAATGTGTCACTCGGTGGTCGCCATTGTTTTTGGACTGTACTGTGCTTACCATCAGTCATTTTGACGTGCTAGTATAAAAAAAAAGAAGTCGATAAGCTGCAACGCCACGTAGTGGTGAGCTATTATAAAATGGATATCATAAAACTGTTTCAATGAAAAATCATTCAGTTGAGCAATTTAAAAAAAGATCAGTCAAATAATATTAACAATATTAATTTCACAGCCTTACTAATATTAGAGGCTAATTTTACATGAACGTGAGCGAAGCTGCGAAAAGTAGTTGTAGTAATGTTACAAACGCGTAAGTGATAATTTTGTAAACGATATTGGGTTTCCTTCATTTAGTATAGAAACACTATTCTCGAAGGATACATAAGTGTACATTAACGCAAACGAAGAAGCTAGTAAAAATTAGTATAGAGATAAATTATAATCCACTGCGATTTTTTTGGGGAATGGTTTAGAAATCTACCTCTATTTATTGATTGAAGCGAGGTGGAAAATCGTCACTATACTAACCTGCAAATACTGGTACAAAAACTGCAAAGATATACTGATAAACGATAAACTATATGTATATAATTCGCTATGCGATAGAACACAATTGTCTCTGTCCTTAATAATTATTGTCCCTTAAAGATGAACACGGTTCGCCGAAGTTTTTACACTATAAAAATCAATATAATATGGCATAGTTTATGTAATCCACTCGGATGCTATTATACAACATATATTTTGGGGTGTAAGTTGTGTCAAATAACATCTAAGACTTAAGACATCCATGCCAACCTCAGTTGCTCGTGGTGCACCCTGCTGAATAACGAACGAGGTAATGGCGAAAGCGGGGTGGTAGGGTTTTACAGCCTAACTGGGTCGCAACCACCATGTATATGGCGAAAAAGCCCGTCATAGTGATTCGCTTTTGCGGGTCGCGTTTCGGGATCAGCCCGTGCATATCCAGCTTTTCGCAGGCCGGCATGGCAGCGGCGACCGGCGATGGATAGTTTAATGTCGCTCGATGGTCGCCACTGTTTTTTGGATTGTAGTGTGCTTACCATCAGGCACAATGCAGTCATTTTGCCGTGCTACTATAAAAAAAACAACAACACAACAAAAGATGAACAATAAAGATAGCAATCATTATTATACGCCGACGTGATATTAACGCGTCGCGCCCGACTCCCTTATCGCGATCGCGATGACTAATTCCGCGAGACGATTTCCATAATTACGTAATAAGGCAGCGGAGTGGAACAAGAAAAAGCCAATTTCCTTGGCAATGTTATCCGAGACGAGACTTTATAATGCTAATATGAAACTACTTTGTTTTATCGAGATACGGATTAAAAAAGGCATCTTTAACGTTAACGTGCTTTCATTTAGAACTAGCTAGTGCACGCGGTTTCGTCCGCCTTGAATTTAGCAAAAAATTGTTGGTCCGTGTAAATTTGCGAGTGTGGTGCGCACCGTTATGGACACTCTTACTTTCATTTTTGTTTATTTGAGCAGAACCCTGTGTTTATTTAAATACTAGCCCCTACCCGCGACTTCGTTCGCGTGGAATAGTTACTTTGGGCTAACACACACAGCGCAGCGGAAGCTCTCAAGAGGAAAAATACCGCGATTTTAAAATATTCATCATTGGTGCCCTGCTCCTATTAGTCTTAGCGTGATGATATATAGCCTATAACCTTCCTCGACAAATGAGCTATATAACACTGAAAGAATTTTTCAAATCGGACCAGTAATTCCTGAGATTACCCCCTACAGCATCACAAACTTTAACTCTTTATAATATTAGTATAGATAAAAGTAGCCTATCTTACTACTTATAACAGAGTAAGTCTCGTCAAAATTGGTTCAACCGTTTTAGAGATTACTCGCAAAAAACTGATAGACAAACAATTTTAAAAATTGCTTTTTGTTATAAGTACTATAGACACTTTCTTAACAATTTTGTTCTAAAAAATTAACATTGCAAAGTGACACTTCAATTCTATTTATGTATGTATATACACTACCTATTCTAATTAATATAATAGACGTGAATGTGAATTTCTTTGTTTATATGTTACGCTTTTCCACCTCACTATTCGACTGATCATCTTGAAATTTAGTGTATATTATTTCAAAAGAAGTTGTTTATCAATTAATTATATGGTTTATTACATATTCATGTCGCACCAAAATGAATAATCAATAAAAAACTTTAAACGCCCTAGCACAGCTTTCTAACATATGTGTGGCTTTTGTAAGTCCATGTTTGCATCAAATGTGTAACTGATCTTGCGTAATATATATCTTTATATTATTTCAAAATTTGTTAGTATACTTAAGCGATCATTAAACTCAATCAATTATCACATCTATACAAGAAATATGTACACGAATTGTATATGCCTAAAAAATGAAAAAGTATTCCTATTTCATTAAGTTATATGAAACCAAAACTCAGCTAAGTAGGATAGCGACGGACGAACGAGTGCGGGCAAAAATGAGCAAGATTGATGGGATATCATCGGGTGAGGTTTACGCCCTCTGGTGGAATTTTAGCGTACTCGAGATAGAATTATTGCTGACATAACGATATATGCGATGCTAAGAGTGTTTGAATTGTATATAATAATGTTTTGTGTTAGATTAAATTTCATAACCTTATATTTTCTGGATTTATTAATAAACTAGATGATAAACGCCCATTATACATATTAAAAAAATGGAATCCAAAAATTAATAAAAATTATAGAACCATCACCGAAAATTTTAATAGAATATTTGACTGAAATGTAACGATTTAGTATGAAACGAAAATTACACAGGTTTACGGTTATTGTGAAAGACGTTTCTAAACCAAAGTAGTCCTCTTGTTTTTTTTTCAAATAATTATTATCAATCTATGATTATAGTAAACAATTTTGATTTATTTACGGTTTAAATGTGAAACAGTTCAGTACTAACACGAGTTATTATAAGATTGGTATTCATAGTATTTACAATAACATTCCAATTTAATATAAAGTGACAGAAATAGAAGTACCCAAAAAAATAAATCGTATGTAGTTAACTATAGGATTAAACAACAACGTTGAAAGTATTCATACTTTTTATTTTTAATTTTCTGTTTGTCATTTGACAGTGATCTGTGCAGGTTTCATATGCCCTGTATCACCGAGGGTACGTAAAATTACCTCTCCATTAGGCATTATCGATAGCCACGTAATAGATCCATTATTCAAAGACAACCTAGTCCAACCTGCTGTTGGGAACTGAAGAGCTTTGCACACAAAATAGCGTATAACATTTGAATGACAGACAAGCAAAATGTACGAATCTTTGGTCTGGTCGGGAGGTGCCCGGTGTATGTGATTCTTAAATGCAGCTTCTATACGAGCACTGTCACGAAGAGATTTATACTTAGGTATCCATTTCTTTGGCGGCGGTTCTCCCTCCATAGGAGTTCCTTCTTCCAACATTTGGCAGTCATAAACCTTAACGTCCTTGTTTAAATGTTTAGCAATTATAGCTCCTGTTTCAAATGCTCGAAGTAATTTAGAACTAATGAGCACATCCCAATTTTTACAAACAGAAGCTAGTCGTTGTCCTGTTAGTTCTGATTGGCATTTCCCTAGTTCTGTTAATTCACCATTTTCTAAATTATACTGACCGTGTCTAACCAAAATTACATGTCTTACGGCTTTACTCGTTGCTTTTGTCAACATTTCGTTGTAATTTTTCTCATCGCAAAGGTTATTTGGTACCAGAGAGTGAGGCTCGCGGTTGTCCCAGTTCTTATCCCAGTTTACACTTTGTGGACAATGTAAAAATAAAGGGTTGTTATTATCAGTCTCTTTGCCAGTTTCAGAAACGTTAAAGTAATAAATCAGACTACAGCTAACCGGTCCTAAAATACCGAAAGCTAGTTTATTAAATTTGGACACCATAATTATGCATTTTTATACACAGACATTGTATTATAAATTTAGATACCAAACATTTATATGAAATATCAAAAGTCATTACAAAATTAAATTCACTGAGGTCATGAAATAACTTCAAATATTATTGAGACATTTTTAAATGGACCTAATTGATCCTTAAATTCGATTTATGTTTACCATGGAAAAATACGGTATTTTTGTACAGAAAATAAATATTGAACTATTTCATCTCTAAAATGATTCAGACTACAAACCGATTTGTGAAATATTGTTTATAAACTTTATTACAAAATATATTTTATTAAAACTGCAGTACAGTACAATTTCGTACAGCTTGTATAAAATAATTATAGGAGAATACAAAATCTACCGAATTCTTATAAATTCATACCTATGAAGTATTTTTATGATTTTGGTATCCAAAAGAATGTTAGGTATATTCCTCAGAGATAGATCAAATCTACTGAAACTTTTTACTTTAAACTCAATATTGTAAAGCAGTTTAATATAAATCTTCAAATAATAATATGATTTTTAATACAATATCGTACAAATAGAAACATATGAACTTCTACAAACGATAAAGGTAGAAAAATATGTTCTCATTCCTGAGGCAAGAGGAATAACGTAGGAGCCGTTAGTGTTCTATTAACAGCGAATATGATTGATGGTTCTTATCTCACTGAGTGCACGTGGAAGGGCCTTGAAATATAGCTCGACAGGCCGCATATTGGGGAGCTGAGAGCAGCAGTGCACGCGACATAACCGTAAAATTAGTTATCCGCTTTTGTGAACAAAGTAGAGTTATTGTATTCTGAAATATTGGAAACATAGTACATGTTTAGAAATGACAATAATGTATGTATATAGTTTTATTGTTATTTGTTCCGCATTCGATTATCCTCCTTATTCTTACTTCCTTGCCTTATATTATAAAAGAGAAAATGAACCTATTTGCTTGCTGAATTTATAAAATTTTGCATAGGTATACATTGTCAGGAGTGTAGAAAAGGCAATAGGATACGTATTATCTGGAAATAATGTATAGCTCCTCATTGAAACTCAAATATATATTAACGTAAGTGAAGCCGCGATGAAAATTTAGTATTTAATAATAAAATAATTTTAAATATAAGCGCAAACTAGTAGATGACAAAAAAAAAATTTAAACAGAATTATTTTTCTTTTGTCGACTTTGAAGGATTTATATACACCAAAGGATGATAGATAAAATTCCTATGGATACAATTATGTATTATTAAAAAAAATGTGTAATATTGTGTGTTAATTATCATTTTGTTCTACTCATATTTTGAGGGAATGGGACAGTGCCCAAACCCCCCCCCCCCAATCCCCCAAACACAGGATGGCAACGCACTTGCGACTCTCCTGGTGTTTCTAATGTCTATGGACGGCGGTGATCACTTACCATCAGGTGACCCGCCTGTTCGTTTGCCACCTATATTTTATACTTTACTATGTTTTTATTATGGCTTTATTATGTTTAAAGGTAGATAAGCAAATTTCAATTATTTCATATCATTCCATTAGATTCACCACAGTAATGATACAGCTTACACTACGAGGAATAACCTAACCGTGGACGTCGAGATATAATATAATAAAATATAGCAATAAAAGTTATTACAACAACATTAATCGGTTTAATACATCAATTTGTTATCATTAGAATTACTACATTCCAACGCATAATAGATTTAGCTCCATTTACTATATTACCGATATAAGCAATGGTTACCCCTACCATATGTTTTATATCTATAATTAAATATACCCGAAATCATAATCACTGTGGAAAGGCAAATTAACGAACTTACATAAACTGCCATTGCCTTGTTAGTAAATTAATATGTCTGCCGTCGATATCATTATTGTTATTAGAACAATATAGTGCACCAAGGTGAAAAACATAGTAACATGATAAAACATAGTAACATACTACAAAGTATGGCCACTCCGTGGTTTAAATTCGGCCTTTACATTACATTCTATTTGTCGAGTCCGCGACTTTGTCGGCGTTATTTCTCTACTAATATTATATTTTGTTTGCAGACGAAAACTCATAAATAAAAAAATAAATACAAAAACTTAATTCCTTAGATTGATTTTTGAAGCGAAACTTCTTTAGAATCGTTGTGATTTTAAACCTGATGCAACGGAAAAACGACAGGTAAGTGACGTAACGACTTTTCGCGGTATTTACGTTCGTCGTTTACAAAATTATGGCGGCTATTATTTTCAAACGGATTTACGATGTAGAGTAAGTAGATTAAAAGGTAAAGAAATTTCATCGTAAGTTTATTATTTTATTCAAGCGAAAATATCTTTTATAATTAATCAAAATACTTTCATTTTTAAACAAATAAACTTTGTAATTATCCTACCCTTGTTATATATATTCATCTCATTCTTTTGTCGATTTACTGAGGTTTCACTTCTGTCGTGTGTGAATCGCACACACACCTTTTTTTGTAAATAATGGTATCCATCTACGTACGCCCTCTTGCAAATGCGCGTCATATCACTTGAAAATGTCACCAAATACCTTAAGTATTTTAAGTAATTTTATTTAAAGCTCCCTAATTTGTAACCAAACTTAAAAAGGACCTAAACAAAAAAGTCGTTACATGCCTATAAAAATTAGTAACCAATGACAAAAAAACCTAACCACAAATATCACCAAAAGCACCTATTTTGGGGTGTAAGGGTTGTCAAATAATATCTTAAGATTTGAGATACCCAAGCCAACCTCACCTGCACGTGGTGCACCCTGCTGAATAACGAACTTGGCAATGGCGAAAGCGGTAGGATAGGTAGGGTTATACAGCCTGACTGGGTCGCGACCACTATGTATATGGCGAAAAAGCCCGTCATAGTGATTCGCTTCTGCGAGTCGCGATTCGGGATCAGCCTGTGCATATCCAGCTATTCGCAGGCCGGCATGACAGCGGCGACCGGCGATGGATAGCGTGTCACTCGGTGGTCGCCGTTGTTTTTGGACTGTACTGTGCTTACCATCAGGCAAAGTGCAGACACTTTGCCGTGCTACAATAAAAAAAAGTATGTGCTGGCAGTTGTAACCAACTACAAAAAGGACTCAAACAAAGATTTTGGGAACTACTTATATGCACCTATTGCTCCAGCAATTACATTTTGACTGGTTACTTTGTATTTAGCGCGGAACCAGAACAATTTTTCTTTGTTTGTTAAAAATACTTTGACTAATTTATCAATGTGTGCGTCATCCGAGCATCGATGCGTCACCACGCTACTATATCTGTTACTACGAGTTTATTTGCTATAATGATAGAAAAAAATATATTATTTCAAATTTTTCTTCATTGCTCAAAAATAACGTAAGTAATAGTTAAATTGATGATGAGATATTACAATAAAGGTTACATAAGGTAAGAAGTTATAATCGTACTCCATTGATAGGGGCAATGAGACGTGTCTTATCTGGGTATTTCGCTAGCATCCCTCATTCTCGTCGATTCGTTTCGCTTCAATACATAAAACGTGATATACATTACGTCAGCTTTAGGAACGAGTTACAAACGGATTCATTTCTAAAACATGCATAACTCGATCACAATTTGTATACCATTGTTATCCCACTCACAGTAATCTGTAACCTAGTTTTTACAAAGTGTCATAATTAGCAGTAAATTTCATTAATATCGAACCTCTGCTTCATAATGTAATAATGGAAGTTTAATTATCTTAGATAAAAGAAAAAGGGATTTTAAAATTTCGGTCTTGATGCTTAGTTAGTAATACTAGTGGGCGCCCAGAGGTCGACATTCGACCATAGTTCTTTTATTTTTTAAAGTTTGAATTTTATTAGGGTTCTTTTGTCAAAGGGTATTATGTTATAATATAATTGTAGAATGTAGAATGAAAAAGGGTAATTGGAACGTAAGAGTAAAATAATACATACAGTCGAGCATAGCAACCTCCTTCACAACCTTTTTTGAAGTTCTTTATTGACAGGTGTCAAAATGTCTTTTTTATCTACATGTATATGTTATATACATGTAGATAAATGTATATGTTGTATATGTTGTGTAAAATTGAAGCAGTAGTGTGAGTAATGCATATTTTAATTAATTTAATGTACTTCTAATGCATTTTATATAAAATAAATAGCTTTCTGCACTTTTCCTCCATGTAAACTTTAACTATGCCAAATTTCACGTTCATCCGTTCGCCCAATTCCGTTAAAAAGGGATACAAAGTTTAGGCTTCACGTATTAATATATAGATAAAACACGAATACTAAAACTATACTGAAGGAGATGTTAAGAATACATGGAATTGTGAATACCTGAGAATAAAAAGCAAGGAAATAAATATTTAGTTAAATATAAAATCGTATTTGATAGTTCTTACGAACATGTTGTATTATGGGCAGCTTTTTTCAAAACACTTCAGGGCATAAGTTTAGTCCTTTCGCGCGATTAATTTCAATTCTCTGCTAGTCTTAACTATGTATTCCCCACAAGATTTGCGTTGTTGTCTACCTATTTTGCCACTAGCATTTATACGACGCTTGTGTCCTTTTTTTTTAAAGGTGGGGAATATCTTTTGCAGGATACACCTCCAGCTGTCGCTGGGGACAGTGGCAACAGCTGGAGGGTCATACCGGCTAAAAACCCACCGGTCGCACGGCGCGAAATGTAACCAGGGTTTGGAAAGCGCGAGCATTCTCCGCGCCATGGTTACGCGCTCGGGTCGCCCGCAGTTGGTCAGCTGGTCGACCTACGTCTCGAGGGTGTCTCGCTTGTGTCGTGTCTCAACTACTACTCACAAAACAAGTGCATACTTTAAATTTTTCATTAATATGTTATTTAAAAACTACAAGAAATCACACAAAAAAAGTAGGAATTAACTAATAGTTATCGTAAAATATCTACAAAGGACATAAATCTTTGTATATGTTATAATAACTCTCTAATTTGCATAAATAATTTTTGTGCTGTGTTAAAACAATAATAATAAAATAACTTCAAACGTAAAATGATTATTAAATCAAGCGACGTTATTACTTTTGTACCTGAATCCGAAACACAATTATAAATTCGTACTACATACTTTGGTCCACATCAGCCAATAAAAGTTCTCCTATTATTTTGCCGTTAGGATCCGATGTTATAATTGATACGCTTCATATTTATTGGTTTGTGCATGAATACATAGGTGCGTAAGTAAATATTATTTAATTACTGTATAAATAATAACAATTAGAAACCTTTAGCTTTTTATAGACGAGCCATACATTGGAGCAATTTTATATGAAAATGAAACTAAGGATATGTTTGAAAATGGTGATATGCTAAGGCCAAGAAATAGACCAATATTGGAATATACAATAGTCAAAACATTTTCCTACCTTAATTGTTATATCTACTATTGTTTTGGGGTGTCGCGGGGTGTCGAATAACATCATGAGACTTGAGACATCCAAGCCAACCTCACCTGCACGTGGTGCACTCTGCTGAATAATGAACGTGGCAATGGCGAAAACGGGGTGGTAGGGTTTTACAGCCTGACTGGGTCGCAACCGCCATGTATATGGCGGAAAAGCCCGTCATAGTGATTCGCTTCTGCGGGTCGCGTTTCGGGATCAGCCCGTACATATCCCGCTTTTCGCAGGCCGGCATGACAGCGGCGACCGGCGATGGATAATGAGTCACTCGGTGGTCACCACTGTTTTTACCATTAGGCATAGTGCAGTCACTTTGCCGTGCCACAATTAAAAAAAAACGTAGCTACATTTAACAACGTAAGCCACCAATGATGATTGATGAAGGCCAGTTAAAACT
Source organism: Antheraea pernyi (assembly GCA_015888305.1). Lineage (NCBI taxonomy): Eukaryota > Metazoa > Arthropoda > Insecta > Lepidoptera > Saturniidae > Antheraea > Antheraea pernyi. The sequence continues at coordinate 1,067,049 of MU158728.1, read as the reverse complement.
CAACGTCACTCACTTTCAACTATCGAAGGAAAAACGTATGAAGTATTAGGAGCATCATCTAATCTCCATCAACCAAGGAGTTTATGCACTTGCCACGAATACCGTAAGGAGATCCTGAACCGGAACAATCTCCTTAAGCAAGAATGGAATTGCTTTCAGGGTGCTAATTAAATCATCTGTCAAAGATGCAAAGGCGTTGATGATGATTATTTTTCATTGTAGTTTAAGTTGCCAACGCGGCGGAAACCGGTAGTCCGGTGAAGCTGTAAAGACCTTGCTAGGTCAATAGCGTAGTCAGTTCGAGAAAAAAAAAAAAAGGCGGAAACCATTATCAAACAGAAGACATTAATAGGAACACATGGTAAGTACGGATTTACTTTTTGTCCCAAAATAACAGAACCGCTAAGGTATATAACCTCATTGTCAGCTACCGCTTTACATCCCACTGGATGATCTTTAGATCATCGAAATGAAATTGATTTCATTACATAGTATAAAACAAAGTCCCCTACCGCGTCTGTCTGTCTGTCTGTTCGCGATAAACTCAAAAACTACTGAACGGATTTTCTTGCGGTTTTCACCAGTAGATAAAGTGATTCATGAGGAAGATTTTAGTATATAATTTGTCAAGGATTTTTTTATAGTCAGGGCGGGACAACGTCTACCATACCCGCTAGTTACCATATAATAATACCTATACAGCTAGTAAATTAAATATAAAACATTCCCTAAAACAAGAAACATTCAACCGATGGTCCAGTGAAGCTGTTAAGACCTTGCTGGGTCAATAGCGTAGTCAGTTCGGGAAAAAAAAACAAAAAAAAGAAACATTCAACAATGAAAACCCTATCTAAATTTGTTCAGCAGTTTCTGAGAAAACATGCATACATACATACGGGTCGAATACAGAAACTACTTTTTCCAAGTAGTAGTAAAAACGTAACGTCAGCATTGGTACTTACTACTTTCAAATTATATATCACGGTTGTATAAAAAACTTAAAATGGAACAGTATGTAACTTATAACAATTCTTCTGTTTATAAAAAACTTGTCTACTTCAACACTATAATTTTTATTAATAAAATGTAGGTATACTCATGGGCATCTTACAAACATATTGCTTTCTGGGCACAAAGTCTATCTTACGAGATATCTAAGATATTTAGATAAGGAATAGTTTTACACGAGCTAAGTGTCTCTACACATATTCTAGTGCCAATATTCAAGAACTTGAGAATGCCTGCGCGACACTTCAAGTGTCTCTGACATGTGACGGTTATTCTTCTTCGGTTCGGTCTTTTTCTTATATTTCTTTAAATCTATTTTATTTTTTTTCATTTGATGTTAAATGGCCATAGCATGCTAAACCTTGCTAAAAAAAGTTGGCCTCCGGCGTTCTCACTGGCCGAACGAAACCCAACAATGCAAGAATTACTTCACGTCGGTTTTCTGTGAGAGGGTGGTACTACCCCGGACGAGCCAACCTATTTATACTGAAACCAGTAATAGCTTCAGCGTGGCTCTACCACCTACTAAACATATAACCATTCCAAAATAAATGATCTTAACGATAGTGTAAACCCTATTTAAATCCGATGCGTAGTTTGGATGAACTAAGGGAATACAAATACAGACACGAAAAGCGATTTTGTTTTATAACATTTATAGATTATTAATATAATTAAATACCAGAGTATGCCTAAAACCGATTGACTATTATGTAATAAAAGATGCTTTTTACGGGAATTTATAGATATTTTCTTTTTTATAAGTTCATTAAAAATAATCCGATATGGGTAAGACCACGTCAAGTAAATTTCTACATAATTGAAAAATATTTTTTATTTGACTTACGACCGACTAGAGTTGAAGCTCTACGTCAATACGAGCGCACTATACCTACAATGCTCAGATAAATTTATATTGTTTAAACTAATAGCAGTTAAATTTTCTCTCAAAATAATAAAATTAAATGTTTCATGTATGTAATAAATGCATATGTTTTTTATTGGACCTAAAAGTCATTTAAAATTCGTAAACTTAAAAGTTGGTTAATAAGATTATAAAAAATAATTAATATTTACTTATGAATACTTTATAAAGCTAGGAATATTAAACAATAAGTCCTGAAAGTTTCATTACAATATCTCGAAGTGTTTGACTGATTTTTGTTTTAATAAAAAAAATAAAAAAATGTTTTTTTTTAAACTGTTTCAGGGTTTAATTATCTCTAGTAACATAATTAAATAATTATATTTAAATTCCATGGTCAAGTTACAAATGGGTGAACCACTTGACGTGATCTTACACAAATCAACTCTCAGTGTTATGGAAGAATACGAACATTCGGTAGGTATAGATTTATTCGCACTTGGTCGAAATTCCGCTAGATTAACGTTCACGAAGTGAATATCGAGGGATATTCCTAAAGTTTAATCCCTTACCAATATTCTATTTGTATGAATACTTTTGTTTATATATAACATAAAACCTATGTTTCCGTCTCAGTGCTGTTACTTTGCTTAACAGTAACAGTATATTTAGCAAACTACTTAACATCGTCTTAGTGCATCAATCCAAAGTATAATAGATACTGAAATAAAATAAAATCCAAATCCATTCTTTTTATGTAAATAATTCTTGTAATATTGTATTTTTTTTTAATTTTCTATTTTGTATCTAATAAATCTATACATGTAATACGAATTTAAATGTAACGTGTCTGTACTTTTTCGATTATTGTGAACAAAATTGTTGCAGGTGTCTTGAAATAAGCAATAGAATACATTTCAATAATTTTTAGAAATGTCTGCCTGTTTATCTGTTTGTATGAACACGCATCATTGCGAAAATACTGGGTCCATAATAAACCCTCAGCAAGAAAATCGTAAAACATATCATCGGGAGTAACTCAGTGTTTGTTTCATTAAAATCGGTCCACTTTATCAAAAGTTATTGTAGTTAATGACGACGCGGCGTAAGTATGAGAGAAAATTAGACAGGTAAATGGACTTAATTATTTATTTATTAATTAGATGACTTTATTAATCACTATTTTTTATATAAGCTTCCACTCAGACGAAGTCGCGGGCACAGCTATTCTCATTATTGGTAGGGAAAAAGACATGTTGCTCAGATACGGGCCGATTGACGGGGCAGACGTCAAAAATAAGCTACCTAGCCAAGTTTTGCTGCTGACGTATCTTTTAGTTATAATATCATCGCTATAACCCTTTTACCGATTTTTTATAACCTCTGTTAGGTGGTATAGCCACGCTGAAGCTATTACTGGTTTCAGCATGAATGGGTCGGCTCGCCCGGGGTAGTACCACCCTCTCATAGAAAACCGACGTGAAGTAACAGTGCTTGCATTGTTGCGTTTCGTTCGGTCAGTAAGAGCGCCGGAGGCCCACCTCCCCTCTCCCTTCCCCCCTCCCCCCCCCCCCCCGCCCCTTCCATCAAACACAGGCTGGCAACGCACTTTCGACACGCTGGTGTTGTTCTATGGAGGTTGGGGATCACTTAACATCAGGTGACACATTTGTTCAATTGCCTGCTATGACATTAAAAAAAATAATTGACATTGCTTTTTGCCCATGGAAAGTGTAGCGAGATTTAGCCTAGATAATACTAGTCAGAATATTGTATCTGATAGTAAAAATCCCGTCTAAATCGATTTAGCTGTTTCGAAGATTAGCGCCAACAAACAATAGGCACTTTAATTTAATTTATATGTATAGATAATCGCACGGATGTTTCGTTTACAGCCTAAGTAAAGGGTGTTGTGAGATAATCCTTTATTTGTTCTCCGTTGTTATCAAAAATGCTAATTGGAATATCGGTTAAGGATTAGTGAATATCTAACAAGCATTCGAAAATTTGTTATGGAGGCAGTATCACCGACCTTACTATATCTATACCAATATTATAAAGAGGTAGAGTTTGTGAGTTTGTGACGTTGTAAGGGGTAATCTCAGGAACTGCTGGTCCCATTTGGAAAATTCTTTCAGTGTGATATAGCTCATTTATCAGGGAAGGTTATAGGCTATATATCATCACGCTAAGACATATAGGAGCGGAGCAGCAATGAAGAATGTTGCAAAATCGGGGTATTTTTCCTTTTCAGAGCTTCCGCTGCGTCTTAGCGCAAAATAACCATTCCACGCGTACGAAGTCACGGGCAGAAGCTATTAACTAATTATATTATCTATAATCTAAACTAATATTATAAAGAGGTAGAGTTTGTGAGTTTGTAACGTTGTAAGGGTTAATTTCAGGAACTACTGGTCCGATTTGGAAAATTCTTTCAATGTGATATAGCTCATTTATCAGGGAAGGTTATAGGCTGTATATCATTACGCTAAGACATATAGGAGCGGAGCAGCAATGAAGAATGTTGCAAAATCAGGGTATTTTTTCCTTTTCAGAGCTTCCGCTGCGTTTTAGCGCAAAATAACCATTCCACGCTTACGTATTATCGCCCAACGAAGTGGGCACGGGTCGGCTAGTATTCTCATATAGACGTTGTACCATAAAAGTGTTTATGGGTTTCTGTAGAAGAACGAATAATTAATTTAAAATTTACTTTTCATTTACATATTTTTCTCTCCATAATCATAAATAATATTATTGGGGTATTCGATTTCTATGCAACTAAAAGAAACCGTATCTTGGAAAGAAGTAAACGCGGCTTGCAGTAGGAGTTAATTCGTAGAATTAGTCACAAAAGGTAAAACTGATATGTCACCTCCATGTGAATTTTTACTCTGTCTGTCTTTCTTTCTTTCTAATGTATAGGAGTGTGTGTTTCGAAATTCGAGCAGACGCGCCACATGTGCTGCTGATTGAATAACCTTAATACTCTCTTTGGTTATTTGTTTTTGTGTTTCAATTTCGATTTTTTTAAATATAAAATATAATTCACTATTTTATGTCTAATTTTTAATAAATGAGTATGTTTATGAGTATGTATGTTTTTGTTTCTGCGAGTTTCTTTGTTTTTGACTGCGTGAAAAATGATATGTGCGTTAAATGTGTGAAAACTGAAATGACATTTGACAGGAGAGAGTGGAAAAACAAAATATGTTGTGCCGACCCTACTTAAGTGGGAGGATAAGGGTAATGATGATGGTGATGAGTATGTTTCCCAGGATATTACTTGACCGGAGTACCGGAGCTTGCTGTACCGGAGCTTGCTTGTACCGGAGCTTGCTAACGTAACCCCGAGACACCACCATAGTGCGGCGTAGGTTACCGTGGAGTTTTTTAGTCGATTGGAGGTCGACTCAGCTCAGGTCCTCCCCGGGGACCTGGCAATGTCTATGCCAGAGGATTGTTCAGGTAAAAAAAAAAAAAAAGTTATTACATGAAACTTTTTCATTTCATTCCATTATGACGTTAACAAGATACATTCGTGAAATTCTTTATTTTATTTCCTTATTATTTTGTTTATTCAAAAGTGTAGTCATTACGATAAACTGTGATGATAAAATTACTATTTAATAAAATATCGATAATGATGATAATTGTCTATGTGTTGGTGTCACAAGCAATTTGCATTACATCTAAAACTTTTGTATAGAGGCTTACATTAAGTATTAATATTGTCCTTAACGGCTTATCATTTCAATGAAAATTAGACGCAAGATAAGAAAATTGCGGGGTGGTAGGGTTTAGAAGCCCGACTGGGTCGCGACCACCATGCATATGGCGAAAAAGCCCGTCATAGTGATTCGCTTCTGCGGGTCGCGTTTCGGGATCAGCCTGTGTATATTCAGCTTTTTCCAGGCCGGCATGACAGCGGCGACCGGCGTTGGATAGTGTGTCACTCGGTGGTAGCTATTGTTTTTGGATTGTACTGTGCTTACCATCACGCACAGTGCAGTCATTTTGCCGTGCTACAATAAAAAAAAAATAGGCGCAACTTAAGAAAATGTTGCTATGAAAATTCCTACGTAGCTATTATGACTTTGATCAACTTAAAATATCAATGCGCCTTATGACGTCACATATAGCACCCAAACCGGATGTGTACCTGTAGTTTAGTAATAAAGTCAGTAATCAAACACACATTTTATATAAAGCTTGTTTATTTAACGTCATGTTTGCAAAATAGACAAATATACACTTTAAATCCTCGTTCTTTTTCATTTAAAAAATCCGCATCAACATTTAACAATAATCAAATATTGTACATCGTTATTAACATATATCCGCTAACATATACAATATACACATATTAATTACATTCACGTACTATATATATTTTCACAGTACAATGAGCCTATTAAAACTTATCAGTGAAATAATGAAAATTGTTTGTTGAACTCCTACCGTGTTATTACGGAAAAGTTAAATACGTATTGAATAGTTGCTTTAAAAACATTTAGGTACTTTCGTATTAAATGCACCGCGCTCACCGAACGTTCGACATCATTCATCTCGGTTCGGTTAGGCTAGGTTAGACGTTTGCATGTTTGTCGCCCTGGCAATTCTAACACAGGCCCACGTGGTTAAGGCGCATCAATGTTCAGTGCGCCTCACATCAGTTCATCAGAGAGGGTCAAGGTCTTCCCTCTCCAGACTACAAGTCGGGGCCCTGATGAGGGGTCAACACCTGACGGGTCGGGTAGAAGCACTGCAGAGGCCATTCCTGCCCGCCCGGCTAAATGGTGACAAGAAGAACCGAGGGGGTTTAGTCAGTAGAAATCTGGCATTCTCACCTGTGCTGCTCGGCTAGGTGCAAGCTTAGACGTGCGAAAAAGGATAACGCGAACTTGCCGCGGCAGCGGTCGGCGAGCGCGGTGCATTTAATACAAAAGTACTCAAACTTTTTTAAAGCAAGTATTCAATACGTATTTAAATTTTTTGTAATAACACGGCAGTAGTTTAGAACCGTTTATTTTAATAGATAGGCTCATCGTATTTCTTTCCTAATACCCATTTCGTATTTGGATTATATTCAACGTAAATTCGTAACGTAACTGGATACGACAATTTCCAAATTATTTCAAGTTCAAATTATTCACAAATTGGATTGGATATTTCAGTTTCAGTTTCGTAGGCTCATTATTTACAATTAATATTTTAAATTATAAACTTTTGGTTTACTTAATATTTACAAGAATACCTAAACAATTTTATTATTACAGTTAGTATTATTTCGAAGGCATACAATAACAAATTCTGATAGTTTAACTTCCATATAGCTAATCATACAGTTTTTATATTACATATATACTTACAATTACTGTAGACCTATTGTAAAATCACTATCAGCGAAAAATAATAGTCACCTTAAATAAAATCTTTTAATAATCAAAAATTATCTATTCAAAATGGATTTTTAATTACATTTAGCAATACTTTAATACCAAATCAAATACAAAAAAGAAATAATTTATATTAAAATTTATAACTCTAATTATTGTCCTGGGTTCTCAAATTTCAATCGCACATAAAATAAGATAAAGAAATTATACAAATTGCCTATTTCATAAATCTAGATGACATCATGAAGTTATCTACCAATCGTTTTGCTTAAAAATCTACAATAAATGAATGAACAACCAAAGTATTAACCACAAAGTAAGTTTCAACGTATTGAGAAATAACACTGCACTTACAGTCCTCGCCACACTTTTTGACCGCTCTGAGTATAGTTGCGAAGAACAAAAATATACTAGTTTTTTTGAAGTGAAACTTCTAATGCGACTTCCAACAAGGTTGCGTTAAACATTTAACACTACCATGGAGAGGGTACGAAAGCACTGTTGCGTTAAACGTTCAACGCTCCTTGGGAGGGGGAATAGGGAACAGTGAGAAAAATAATCAAACATTTCGTATCTTACTTTAGTTATCATAGACCTATTGTAAATGTTATAGATTTGGATATTTCTCCACTCGAAAATGATAATTAAAAGATACGACCAATTGTGAATTGTAAGCAATGTTAATAAAGTTTGTTTTAAAGAAACAATATGATTTCACTAAAAATCAATTTCTATCCCTTCCTATTTTCATTTTTTCACCTCTTCCGCGCGGAGGGACTCTACGCACTATTTTTTTCGAACTGACTACGCTATTGGCCAGACAGGCCTTTACAGCTTCACCGGACTACTAAGGCGAGCGCTTAATGCACTCATCCACGTACATGTGTACCTACTCAGATATACATGTGTACCAATGTGTAGGTATAAATACGTATTATATTATATTTATATCATCGAGACAAGTTAAAGGTAAATAAATACCAATTTTAGATTATTAGAATAATATTATAACTTTCTTTTGTATTAAACTGTTAATATTATGCACAAATCCAAACATACGGCTATATTTGAGTGACCAAAAAGTTTGACGACTTCAAAAGAATCACCGATATATTATCATATTTCTAAATAATTAAGCGTTTTATTTTTACATCTCTCATATTGTTATTTTAAGCATATATTACGTATTCGTGCTTTATTCATACGTCCAGTCTTTATTAATATCAATTTACATGTAACAAACCAGTGTTAACCGATACACGTTAGTTATCCTTAATTCTCTACGCGCGAATCTTTCTCTACTGCCATGTAAAAGAAATAAAGAAGAACCTCTATGAATCTATAACTTATCTGGTTAGTATTGGACATTCCCTCTCCAGATAAATAAAATAAAAAATATAAATAAATCAATTAAGCGTTTATAACTGTCATCGACTATTTTCATACAGCATAATGTAATAAGTTATTTCCGTGAAAACGAATTGAGGTACCGATCAACCAATAATTAATAAAAACAATTTTGTCCGATCGCAAACGACATACATAACGTTTAGGGTTGTCGCGTTCCGAGATCAATCGGTATCTAGTCACCAAGCGATGGTTGGAATTTATACCCGACTGGGTCGCGATACCATGAACATAGAGAATTGCCTGTCACGGTGACATTTTATTGTGGCTACTTATCGGAATCGCCCATTTTATATCTGGTAGTTAAGATGATATCGACAAGCAGCGATGGATTACCAATGCGTCATTGATCGCCGTTTTGTATTTGGATTTTTTTTATATCATAGGAGGCAAACGAACAGGTGAGTCACCTGATGTTAAGTGATCACCACCGTCCATAGACACTTGCAATACCAAGGGAGTCGCAAGTGCGTTGCCAGCCTGTGTTTGGCGGAGGGGGGAGTTGGGTATCCGGCGCTCTCACTGACCGAACGGAACGCAACAATGCAAGCACTGTTACTTCACATCCGCTTTCTGTGAGAGGGTGGTACTACCCCGGGTGAGCCGACCCATTCATGTTGAAACCAGTAATAGCTTTAGCGTGGCTCTACCACCTACAAGATTGTCTTAGGCATGCACTCAAGATTCATTTTAATACGTCTTTGTAATTTCCTCCAAATCATTGACATCTCAAAGAAAAGACTAATTATTTAACAAATATTATTAAAATTAAAACCAATATCGGTAAAAAAATTAACATTGCATTTTGTTTAATTTTACAAAACAAATTTAAAAAATTCCAAAACCTTGCTCACTATAGTTTGTTAATTGGAGACGCAAACAAGTCAAAATACCGGCTGGTACATCGTCACAAAGACGAGGTTAAATGTGAAGATGGAGAAACGGGATGTCCTATACTGACCTGGTTACTTCTGCAGGTGTTCACCGTTCGCTGGCGCATACAGTCGCCTGTGATGCCTCCAGCAGCAAACAAGTTTTTTCACCATTACAAGGAGTTACTTCATGTTACTACAACACTGCCCACGATGCCCGTAAGGTTTTACATACGTAATAACGTTAAATTTCTCCTGGACTGCAATTGTTACAGACGCGGGAATTAAAAAATAACGAGAAGCGGTTGTATGCCACGTACGTTGTGAGAGACTTTACGGGAAGGAAGCGGAGACCATTATTGCATACTGCATGACCGGTAAAAAGTAGGAATTAAGTATTGCAAATTAATAATATATGGCGTTACCGTTAATTAAAATATAAATTAAATAATTTAGAAACCTATTTATAAATTCATAAAAGTATATTTTGTGACTAGTTAAAAAAGATAATTTGTTCGTTAAATTTCCTATGGTATCTGTATGGCACAACTATGTGGTTATAATAAATTATAAAATAAATTTTTTCTCTCTAAAATAATTACGGATAAATACACACCAACAGACTTCGGTATTAAGTTGAATATATTACAACTACTTAAAATAACACATTGTATAACATAAAAAAAATTGAAATTTATTAACCACATTCACGTTAAGAGAAGTAGTATTGTTATTTATTGTTTTAATATTTCGATTTATTGTTATTACTGAATTAAAATTATCGAATACGCTGCCTGATATCCAAAGCATATCCGACAAGCTTACATATAAGCAATACTTATATTATTATACCCAATAACCAGTTTTGGTAAGAAACATCTGCGGGTTTTAATTCCAGCTGTAAATACAAACAAACAACTGGGCCGACTCGAGTTAAACGTGTTGATTATACAACATAGCATATCTTTAATGGTGGTAGAGCCACGCTGAAACTATTACTGGTTTCAGCATGAATGGGTCGGCTCGTCCGGGGTAGTACCACCCTCTCATACAAAACCGACGTGAAGTAACAGTGCTTGCATTGTTTCGTTTCGTTCGGTCAGTGAGAGCGCCGGAGGCCCACCTCCCCTAACCCTTCCCTCCAAATGGTGGCAACGCACTTGCAACTCCTCTGGTGTTGTTAGTGTCCATGGACGGTGGTGATCACTTAACATCAGATGACCCACATGTTCGTTTGCCACCAATGACATAAAAAAAAAATCTTAGTATGTAATTACGGAATGGTTTTAAACAAACGAATTTTAAACATTTCCAAAACATAGTATTAAAATCATCTTGTCATTTTTAAAGTGGTGCTTACAACCCTGAAATAAGTAACAAAACTTATAAGCTAACTAAACTAACACGAACTAACTGAAACGTCAACAAAAATTCTACATAAATTATAGACTTTCTTGGTCATGCATTATAAAAATATTTAATTTTCTTACGCTAAGTAGTATCAACAATGTACATACTTGTTAAGATTATATCTGAGTAAGTAGACGAAAATAAACCAGTCATTTCTTTCATAGTTATTACTTCTAAATTACATTAGAAGTGCTGTTTATATAAATGTGACAGAAAGGAACTGATAATTCTATAAATGTCAATCAAACGCTGCTAAAAGATAATAGCTTTCCATTTCATAATTCTACCATAATATATCTACCCCATTCGTTGTGTATCCGAACAATACGTTTCTTCTTCCGTGACGCTTATTCGAATTTTGACAAAGATATAATTCGAATTTGCTTGTCCATTACGATACGTAGCCATTGTCAATGTCAGTATTATAAATTTGTTTATATTTACATTTGCTCTTGTCTTGTCTTTGGTCACTTTGTTATCGTATGAAATGATAATGAAATGAACTGTATACTTAAAAAGATTCTAATTTTCAAGATTACATATTTTTTTCGCTATTCATGTCACTGGTTTTCAATGTATTCAGAATAAAGTTATACTGTGATTTCGGGCTATCTCTATACCATAACTGCAATGGGTTCAGAAGCTTAATCGCGAAAAGGTAACAAACAAATAGACAGGCTTACTTTCATATTTATAGTATTAAGTATATTGATTTCGCCAGTGCGGTCTATGAAACATTCTATAACTACATATCCTCAAATATAATCTCAACATGATTATATATTATTACAAAACGGTAACTTAATCTAGAACAATAAATTATGTTTAACTTTACAAACTACAGATAAAGAGTTGACAACGAAAATGGACGATTCTTAATGCCGAAAGATACGCAAAATAATATTATTTCAAAATAGCTAAGGCGCCATCACAGGAATAAATAATAATATTATTACAAGAGTGTACGTAGTCGAACTGTGAATATAGCTTTAAATACCAACAACTATTGACATATAAAAACCCACGACACACAGTCTCGAATAGAAGTAGCGCTCAAAACTGGCCGCAAAAACTCCCCAAAATACATACGTAGTTACAGTTATGCGATAAATTTATGATTTTGTAAATTCAACCTTACCGGAACGATTTAAAATTGTTTTTACAAGGACGCAAGCGACCCGAGACTATTTGAAATGAGTGCATAATCCAAAATTATGTTAAGTATCTTGTGTTTTTGTATATCAATACCAACAACTGTATACTATTAGGTTCAGCTAGAAGAACTTAAAATATATTTTTCTTCACCATACATTATTATATTTCTAAGTAAATACAAACATATTATACAAATTCTTAAATATTACAACCTACTAGTCAATTATGTAAACAAAATTAGAGCTATTATACAGTTGAAAAACAATGGGAACGCTGCCGTAAAACAAACAAGGGCGCATTTGCCATTTTTTTTTATTATATAGGGTTTTATACATATTCGGAATCAGAGAATAGTTGCATTTAATATCTAGATTATTTTCTTCACCTATGAGCGCCTGTTCTCAAAGTACATATAATCAAAAACCAAATTACAAGTATAGACCTCGCCAATCTTTTTCGCCGCTCTGAATATAGTTTCACAGAACATCGATTTAGGTATAAATGTATATTATATAACATCCAGACAACTTAAGAATAATTAAATGACAATATTAGATACCAATAATAATAATTCTATATTCAGAGAGACCGAAAAGATTGGCAAGGTCTGTACTTGATTAAAGGCGTGCAAGCTGCAGATTTTTCTATTTTTCTTTAATTTGTATTTTAGTTACATGTGCTCCTTTCCTCTTACGTCATTACGGTATTTCATCGACAGTTTATTAAGGTACAAAAAATATATATAGTATTTTTTATTGACCTTGACAGCTAATAATACTGTTACCATTATCAGTCTCTAGTGTCACTTTTCTGCTGTTAATTGATCAACACCGCGTACTTTATTAATACAACACGCACTACACATAGTCTCTCCGTCCCTGTCCGATAATACTGTTTCTTTCACTCACCACTGACACTTCAGAGCCTTCTTTTTTCTTAGAGCATGTCCTGAAGATTCTTGAAGACTGCGGAGAGAAAGCAATCATAAGGTCTATGTTAATACCATAAAGCTTAAGATATCGTTTTTATGTGTCTTTGTATGAACACGCTAATTTTTTGAACTCGCAATGAGATTTCAAAAACTGTTATTGAATTTTAGAGTTGTCTGTTAAGGAAGATCATACATTATAATGTATAGTATCTTTTTAGCGGGATCTTGGAATGCCATGTAGAGTTCTTTATACTTTATCAATCTTGTGTTATGTGGCTCTATATTGTGTAATGTTGGTGGTGTTTTACGTAATATAGTTTGGTTATTGTGCACGAGTGTAGTGGATCGAAAATAATACCACGGAACATGGATTCTGATTTGCCACAAAAACTCTCTGGAAGTTCTAACAAGATGGCCACCATCTTGTTAGTTCGATGAAATTATATCAGGAAACTTGTAATATCGATACTCACTTGACAATGGGAGTAACAGTCTACTAGAAGACTGGTTGCCAAAAATAAAATAGAAGAATGTATAGTATCTAACATCACGTACGACACTTAATAGCGGAATAATTGCCATAAAAATGGTCGGTCTGGTAATAAGTTATAAAATTGTAAATTTTTAATAAACACTTAGCTCTTTTTAATATACGTATTGATATAACACGTAGACCCTTTCTCGGACCCAGTTGTATGTAAACTTGCAAACTATAATTCAATTGGTTCAAGAGTAATGAAGTAATACGCGTCGTAATATAACAAATATACGATTTAATTTTATTATACTAGCGACCGTGCAGTAGTACAAATTTGACCATGATAAGTAGTATAAAGTTTTTTCCTCAATTATAAAATTGTTGATTGTAGACGTAAGGAGCGTGAAGCGTGAAGTGTGAATATAGACTTATAAATAAAGACGTCGAGTCGTCGAGAGTAAAAAGAAAAAAAAATCAGAATTTCTTTATTAATTCTAACAATAAATCTCATCAATAACTAGTCATAAAAAGAAAATAAGTTGATAGACTTAGGAGTATAATGTACTGAAACGTTTTATCTTAGCCTAATAATATAATATTACATACATAATAATGTAAAATATTATTGAAAAAAGTACCTTAACATAAGATCGGACGGGCTGCTGTAGCACGAATATAGCAAAGATGACGACTCCTTGCAACGCGTTGATGAGATCAAAGATGGACCAAACTGATACAATAGAAGAGTTTGACCCTGCCGCCCAAGACACCACTTCCAGGACCCACGAGAGGCCCATGATGAAGGACAGCATACAGCACGTACGGAAACTATAGTACAAGATTGGAAAAATTTAGTACAGGTTAATAAATTATGTTAAGCAATTGTTAAAAGGTACGAGTAATTTTAGAAAATTTCTAAAAATATATATTATAATTATGTTATATATATTATAAAGAATATTTAAAAGTATCTTAAAGAATAGTTTGACGAAACTTTTCTCAAATATTAATCATTATAAACTCTGTGAAAACATAATTATGGTACTTACATTTTTTTATACTTTTTCAAGCTTTGACTAAAGCTACTAGATATATGATCCCTCGAGGGTGACGCTACTGGTTCCTGTGTCGGTAATGGCTGGCCTAGCGCCGCACTCAACCGAGCCCAATCATCCGACGTACTAAAGTCTGAATGCGTCATCTCGAACGCTAAAAGTATAAATCAATTCTATTATATATGTCGGAGTGACGTTCAAGTGGTAGCTACAAAAGTATGGCGTCGTCTTTAGTAGCCGATATAGTAATCCGCTACTGTATATGATTACGAATATATGTAGACATGTGAACGGTCCGACGATCCGCGCGAGAATGATCCCCACTCCATTTTCGCTACGGCTTCTATAGGTTTGCTACGTATTAGAGGGTATCGCGTAATATTCATGCCAATACCAATCATTTTTGACGGTAGAACATGCCTAGTTGAACCTACATCATCATTACATAGTATAAAACAAAATTCTCTGCCACGTCTCTCTGTCTGTCTGTTCACGATAAGCACAACTTGAGACACCCAAGCCAACCTCACCTGCACCCTGCTGAATAACGAACGAGGCAATGGCGAAAGCGGGGTAGTAGGGTTTTACAGCCTGACTGGGTCGCAACCACCATGTATATGGCGAAAAAGCCCGTCATAGTGATTCGCTTCTACGGGTCGCGTTTCGGGATCAGTCTGTACATATCCAGATTTTCGCAGGCCGGCATGACAGCGGCGACCATCGATGGATAGTGTATCACTCGGTGGTCGTCATTGTTTTTGGATTATACTGTGCATAGTGCAGTCATTTTACCGTGCTACTATAAAAAAAACTACTGAACGGATTTTCATGCGGCTTTCACACTGGTGAATATATATAGATAGTTTAATTCATGACGAAGGTTTTTCTTATTATCAGGGTAGGAGAAACCTACGCCCGCTAGTATAGTATAAATAAAGAAACAGGTTTTCTTCGAGAATGATCCACATCAAAACTACTGAACGTATTGTGATTATGACCATTCGATGCGGATTTTTTCATAGATTGTCCTATAGTTATTTATTTTAAGGATTCGTTTGACCCTTTAACATTTTTAATATCCAAATGATCGAACGGGAATCATCTAGTAACCTTATATGAAATAAGTAGATAATAAATACTATGAGTATTAAATAAAGAATTCAAGGTAAATTCTATCAAATATTTAACAATGTTGCACGTGAAGTCACTAAGTATCAACTATTTAACGTAACCTATTCAAACTGATGAAGTCACCAATAGCGATTATTACACCGAAAACCAATAAAACACGCCCAATATGTATTACTGCGTATCGTAACACTGCAAATATGTATAGACGTTACTCACCCGTGATGTCTTTCAGCTTATCATAATGCATAGTGAAGACACGCGAAGTGAAGAAAAATATTAATAAATTGCTCAGTAGAATCGCTGCTACTGGGCCATAAAAATACGGCAATGCTGCTTCGTCCGCTACAAATAAGGAAACAGGATTAAAAATAATAAAAACAGCAATACAATGTAATGTTACATATCTATATAAACAAAAATCAGTTGTCGAATGTATATAAGCGCATCACTGCAAAACGGCGGCACATGTTTGGTCAATTTTTTTTTGTTATGCTTTTAACTATCAGGACATGGTTTATAACTACGAAAATGTATCAAAAATCGTACGAAACAGTACAAAAATATGGGTAAAATTCTTTATATAAAAGTGTATGAGTAAAGAAGAAGACAGTCGACACAATTCTTCCATTTTTTTTAATATTCACAGAGCTTACAATTCATTCTTTAATTGTTTACTTGACATTCTATTTCATTGCATGATCATATTTTATAGGAAAGATACGTTCTCGTTTTCTTTTTAAGTAAATCCGTAGTACGAAGTGAGAAAAATATATATCTTAGCTTGCCTCGAGAGTTTGTTGATATGGCAGCATCCATCATGATGCCGATAATCGTTTCGACCTATATTCATAGCCAAAAACCTTAATTAACCCCCAAAACACAAATAGCTGAGTCAAAGGTCTGATTCAGAGGGTAATACGCGCCAACACGGTACACACAGTAATAAATTGTAATGGATATTGTCATAATCGACATAATCTCCGACAGCTCGAACCTTGTTCTCGTTGTCGATGCTCTGTCACCCATTTTTAAACGTACATTCTTTCAGATATTATACCACATATTGTAGTTCGGTGAAGGTGTTAAGACCTTGATAGGTCAATAGCGTAGTCAGTTCGAAAAAAAAACACATATTTATGAATACAAGTGCTCGTCCAATGTTCGAACTTCGACCATAAAGAAAAAATAAAGTTTTTTTATTGATAACAACTTCGTCTATAGCTACAAGACAGAAAAATGATGAACAAAATCGGCTGAGAAACAGATGTGGTAGATGTTTTTAACCGTGCGTTAATTTAACACCCATGCACAGAACTAACAATTATGTCGCAGACAAATCAGTCATGTGCTCTTATCGGACTCGCGACCCTTAGGCTCAATAGTACTGCCTACTATCACTGTACTACGAGGCCTGAATTAGTTAAATTGTTATCACTTACTTTTGAACCAGCAGCCTTTGACCCCAAAATTGGGCTTGAGATACGTGCTCGGTACCGCTGGTGATAAATCCATAGTAATTGTTATAACCAATAGAAGTACTGGCAGCAATATTGCATAAACACAGTACCAAGCAAAGCGTCTTCTCATACTTCTTCTTGTAACGGACGAGTTGATATACCTCCTGAGAATACAAATTTTTAATAAAAAAATTGCAATTCAGTTTCACACATGGCTATTTAATTCGAAACGAAGTATGGCTTGTATTAAGGTATGTAACCATCTGATATATCATATATCGCATATAGATAGACAAATGAAAGCTTTGGTCATCGAAAAATGTCAGTTATGTACGAAGGTCGAATGCGCAATCTCTTAAATTGATAATAAGATTTACCTACAACCATTGCTCAATTAAACATGTCATTTGTCCATTTTATATTGTAATATGAGGAACAAATTTTATACTATAATGATTTATTCTTAACTACCATGTATTTTTAATAATCTATTTAATTTTATAACAATCTTATAGACGTACGAATCTACGTACGTAGAATTGGAAAATATAAAATGTCAAAATAAATATCGAAACCTCAGAAGCTTTCGTAAAAACAAAACACCTATATTCACTAACAGAAATGTATTGTATAATTAATTCTATAAGATAATTAACCTTTATTACATTTGTTTTTAAAGCACTCAATACTATTTAGTGAATACTTACCGAACATTCAAGAAAATATCGAAACACATCACGTTCAACCAGAAGAAACAGGATACAAAAGAGAACTGTATGAGATATGCTGAAACGAATATGCAGAATTATTATACGTATATTACAAGATATATACTAAATCACATTTTAAAAATTGGCAAACAGACTTACCCATAATAGTACAGGCGACTACGGGGAAAGCATGGCCGGCTAATTGAGTGGCGGCCAAACAACTGAACGCGATTGCCAAACAAATCGAATGGCAAGCCAAAGCTTTCCCGTGTGTGTCTCTTAGTTCGATTATAAACAGATAAACGCATGCCGTGGCCAGAAGAAAAGGAACTGATATAAGAAGGCCTGTAACAAAATTTATGGGATGTTAAAAAATGTTATTTTATTATTCAAAAATTCAACACAACATTGATAATCGTCGCTTTTGTAAATTAGATAAGTGGAAGATTAGGCCTTAAATATTCAACCGATCATTGTGAAACTTTGCGTGTACGTTGTCAACAAAAACATGAGGTGACTTTCATATAAAAAAAAATACTGTCCGTGATTCATAATAGATATATACATTAACGCGAGCGTCACCGCGAACAATAGCTAGTAAATATCTATATATTTTAATCCTATTTATACACGTAATATTTTCTAAAATTGTCAAAGTTAACAATCAAAACCATAAAGCTATTTAATAGATATAGATAAAATTTTCTTTCGTTAATCTGTTTCTATGTCCGGATTTAAAACGACTCGGTTGATAACAATGAAATTCAGGATACAGGAAATGTTATGGCACGTCTCTATTAACACGTTATAATTATCAAAGATAGTGATTATTGAATAATAATTAAAAGAAAATAGTTTAAAAAGGATATATTTCAAAACTGATTTCCATAAAATTTATATTCATACTGCATATTTTGTCACAAAATCAATATAATACTATAATAATCATCAGTAATCTTAAAAAAAAAATTGAAAAATTAGAATACTTTTTTTTTCTTTTATATCATAGGAGGCAAGAGGTATCAGGTTGGCCACCTGATGTTACGTGGTCACCACCGTCCACAGACACTAGCAATACCAGGGGAGTTGCAAGAGCGTTGCCATCCTGTGTTTAGGGGGGGGGGGGGTGGGGGGCGTTGCCATCCTGTGTTTAGGGGGGGGGGGGAATGGGAGGGAGGGGAAGGTGGTACTCCGGAGCTCTCGCTAACCGAACGAAACGCAACAATACAAGCACTATTACTTCACGTCGGTGTTTCTATGAGATGGTGGTACTACCCCGGGTGAGCCGACTACAAGACTGTAAATTACTTAATAGATGAGTTACTGGTTATTTTTTCCATTGTAACAATTGTACTTAATGTTTATCAAAACTTCCTACGTAAGGCTGAATAGGCACATTAGTTTTGATAACGGTATCACTAAGCAATACTTTGTACACTCCTATACCACTATATCATAAACACATTGTAAAACATAGAAAAATATAAGATAACGATATATAAACTATTATAGGAAAAGATAAAAAATACAAACCCGTAGCATAGATTATAAGTGTACTTGACGTTTTCGTTTCCGGCGGTGGAGAAGTAAAACAAACCATCGGTACAGTTTCACCGGCTGGTTCAGTTTCGCTCCAGAACGACTCCATACAATAATTTTTCGTACCAAGCAGTGGTGGGTTCATGTACGGTACAAAGATCGATCCATTTACCAAAAGAAAGTATTCGTCATACTCCTTTTTCTTTGGTTCTAGCTGGTACCTGAAAGTATATTAGTTAAAAACGTACGGTTCTTATAATATCCCTGTCCTATAAATTTCTACAAATGTTTAAAGCTAGCTTTTGCCCTCGACTTCGCTCGTGTTAGTGTAGATTTGACTTTTACATAACTATAACTCTCTAATTAATATTATAAACGAGCGTGCATTTGTTTGTTATACTTTCACACTTCAACTACATTTTTTTATATATCATAGGAAGCAAACGAACACGCGGGTCACTTGATATTATGTGATCACCGCCGTCCATAGACACTAGTAACACCAGGGGAGTCACAAGTGCGTTGCCAGCCTGTGTTTGGGTGGAAAGGGAGAAGGGGAGGAGAAGTGGGTCTCCGACGCTCTCACTAACCGAACGAAACGCAACAATTGAAGCAAGCACTGTTACTTCACCTCGGTGTTTCTGTGGGTCGGGTAGCCGACCTATACATGCTGAAACCAGTAATAGCTTCAGCGTGGCTCTACCACCTTCAAACCCCATCGCTGACCATCAAGAAACTTTGTACACCCATAGCCATGTGTACAGAAAAGGATCAATTCGGAAAAAGTACTCTCAAAGGTAGGTAAAATCCACATTAACGCAGTCGAAGCCACGAGCAAAAGTAAGTTCATTATATTTTTAACTTTAAAAGTTACTCAGGTTCTTTTATCAAGAAGTGGAACGTTTATAATCAAAGCATTTTTTTTCATTTTTGCTGTTCATTAACGTCGTGGTGGTTCGACCCGTGAAATATCAATATTATGTTCACAGGTTCGTACCCCGACGCTTATCAATGAATTTTTCGAATTTCGCGTGTATATCTACTAATTTAAATTGATAACACTATCGGCTGACGGTGAAGGAAAACACCTTGAGGAAACATAAACCCAAGAAATGTTCTTCTAGTTACCACCATATATAGGAAAATATAGAATTATGGATTTTTCGGAGTTTCAAATCGGCAATACGTCGTGGTCTGGCGTGGTGATTATGCCCATACTTTCTTTTGGGAAGAGGCCTATGACCTTTTAGTGGATTTTTTACAGGCTGATGATGATGATGACGTCAGCTAGGTCGTTATGCATTAACTTTGATTTTTTAAATATATATATAACTTTTTAAAACCGTAGAAAAATAGATAGCAGTCAAGGTGAAGCCGGTTACGTGAGTAAACGTGTGTCTAAGACTCATTGATATGATTAGTAAAGAATGTAAAATCGAATGGAATGCCGGAATCGCAGAATTCCCCTTATCGCAATTATAGGAATAATAATATTTAATTGCACAGCGATTGCATTGCTATAGATAATTAACGATAGTGACAACTGAGTACTTTTTTGGTTCCGTCCAGTTTTCAAATATTCATCACAATCGCTTCCGAGTTGAATGAAAATGATAATATACAATTTAGTTTTAAAAAGTAGTCATTTCCTAGAAGCCCAGTGTACAACATGATGTACATTGAATTTTTTTTCCTCGAACTGAACGCGTTATTGATCTGGTAAGGTCTTAACATACGATATATTAAACACTGGCGGTGCTATTACAAAAAAGTTAAATACGTATTGAATACTTGCTTTAAAAAGCTTCGTATTAAATGCACCGTGCTCGCCCGAATCAAGATCGCGTTAAGCTTTTTCGCAAGTCTAACCTTTTTTTTAACGTGGAGGGAAAATAACAAGTTAAGCTTTTTCGCAAGTCTAACATAGCCTAACCAAAGCGAGACAAAAGAGCAAGATGGCGAACATTCAGCGACCGCGGCGCATTTAATGCGTAGCCTTTTTAAAGGAAGTATTCAATACGTATTTAACATTTTTGTAATATCACCGTGGGTTTTTAACTCATCTCCGTTATTATAGATTAGGCATATTAGAAGGTTATGTAGTATAGTTCTCCAATGAAATTACGTGAACAGACCTACAGATAATAAGGTGACAGATTTTTTATCTGAAAATGGATCCCAAGCCACAACGAATGACCGTAAGCCGACTAAGCCAATGTTTATTCAACAAATACTTATTAACAAACTTCAAGAATACCTACTATCTTAGATAATATTATAAAAACGAATGTGGGTTTTAAAGCGATGATGGCTTAATTGATAGCATGTTCGGACACCGCGTCGATGAACGTAGGTTCGAATCCTTGCAACTGAGTAGGAACCTTGAAGGAAAACATCTTTACAAAACCATGTTATGGTGGTAGGGCTTTTTCTAAGTCCACCTGGGTACTACCATTCTCAATTCGGAAATATATTGCCAAGCACCTGTTGGTGTATTTTAGCAGCTGCACTTTACAGTCAGTTTCCCTTTAAACTTAGCATGATTACCATCTGTGACCACAGCGTTATTTAACATCAGGTGAAATTGTGGTCAAACGCTATAACATATAAATAATTAAAAAAAAAACTGTTATCGCCATACATCGTCAAGGGTACAGAAAAGAATATAGGTTAACTTATATCTAAAAAAATACAGTTCCCGAGAAATAAGCCATCATTACTTTGAAGTGAACAAAGCCGAGAGCAAAAGGTGGTACTGAATAAAGTTAAACATTAATTACCTACCTATTTTTTGTTCTTGAACTGTGAGGTTCTACTGAAAAGTTGCAAACTGTGCATTTTATTTTATTATTAAAAAAAAACAGTTCTTTTTGTTTGCCAATAAAACGAGTTGGTAATTTTCAGATTACAGCACTATTCTTAAGTATCCTATAATTAAGACAAAGGACACACCTCAAATCTTAATATCACTCAGATTGTTTAGGCTAGAGGATCTTGCCAAATAAATAGACATATGTATGCATATGCACCTAAAAGATATTACCCTCTTTGCACACAGTTGAGTAATGATGTATTAAAGGTTGCAGATGCAATTTATCTAGTGTCCAATTGCATTATAAGCTAAAGAAGGCATATCAAAGACATGATAATTTCAAACTTTACATACCTTTCATAAGCACATGGATTACCCACGATCGTTTCGTATAAGTTACTATCGTAACTGTCTATGTGGGTAGCATTCGCTTTGTGGAAGACTGGCTGAAATGCGAGAATGGTATGCGAGC
Source organism: Antheraea pernyi (assembly GCA_015888305.1). Lineage (NCBI taxonomy): Eukaryota > Metazoa > Arthropoda > Insecta > Lepidoptera > Saturniidae > Antheraea > Antheraea pernyi. The sequence goes on along the minus strand of MU158728.1, from coordinate 1,044,348 downwards.
AGGTTATTTTTTTTTTCCCCTCTTCGATAATGATGCTGAGATTTTGACCGCTTGGGCAGCATTTCGAAACGACCGGCAGCCCTTTTACTTCCTCCTGTAAATGAAAGTCCCTCATAAATTATCTCCGAAGTATTGTCAAATTCGTACTCTTATAATTAAATTGTTACATAAGAAAATGCTTTTTTCTTTAGTAGCACGGCAAAATGACTGTGCCTGATGATAAGCACAGTACAATCCAAAAATAAATGGCGACCATCGAGCGACACACTATCCATCGCCGGTCGCCGCTGTCATGCCGGCCTGCGAAAGAGAATCACTATGACAGGCTTTTTCGCCATATACATGGCGGTTGCGACCCAGTCAGGTTGTAAAACCCTAACGCCCCGCTTTTGCCATTGCCTCATTCGTTATTCAGCAGGGTGCACCACGTGCAGGTGAGGTTAGCTTGGGTGTCTCAAGTCTTAGATGTTATTCGACACCCCTTACACCCCAATATGCTTTGACATTCCCTATGGACCTAATCGAAGTTGCGTGGGTTCCAGGTATTATACAAATAATAGATACAATTAAATATTGAATGTCATCACCACAATATTATTCGAGACGTGACGTTATCTCACAAATTGGGTCAAGCCACATAAAAGCCAATGTGAAGGTAAGGACAAGTTAATTACGTCTGTCATTCAAACAATGATAAATTGGTCGGATCGTCTGTAAACCTAATCAGAATTCAACTGGAGTATTTGAACTTTGGCGTATTCATAAAGCTTTATAAAAGAAAGACTGCGGTCGGCTGACGCAACGTTTGATATGGAAGCGGTCACGTAACGAAGCCAATGAAAAAATATAGTCACCATATGAAAGCGAAACAGGCGAATTAATGTTTTTATCGACTGTTTCATAGGCATTTTAAATCGCTGTGGTTTCATTTAATCATCCGTTTTACCCATGAGTCGGTGTGGTCGGGGAAAATATTTATAAAATATAACGCGCTCACAAGAAACCCAACTATGATTTAATTGAAGTTATACTTCTTTTTTCGCGTCAGGGAAAATGATGAGTGTAAAAACCGACACTCTGAAGTTAGCTATAGTCAACTTTTTCTATTGTTAGTGTCTTTGTTTCTACAAACGTAGAGTAAGGCGAAAGATAAAAATTTTGAAAAGATTTTTATCTTGTTACGCCAAAGAAGTATAACTTCTAACGCGTGTACATAACTTTTTTTTCAAAGGTTGTACATTTCATGCAAATATTAATTTAGTGTTATTCATCCAATTTTCTCTCGTACTTAAGTCGAGTCGTCATTAAAATTACAATAACTTTTGATAGACTGAACCGATTGTAATGAAACTGAGACTAAATGTTACTCGAGGGTATGCTTTATGACTCCCTTTGAGGTTTTATCGTGAACGCCGTACTTTAACAGTGATACGTGTTCAAAGACAGACGGACATTGCTAAATATGATTGAAATGTATTTTATTACTTACTAGCGGACCCGGCGAACTTCGTTTCGCCTAGAAGTCGAATGTCAAATCATCGTCAATAGTCACAAAACCGACCAAGAGAGAGTCGGAGAGTTCTGAACAAAATTTCGTCAATCACAGATTTTTTGTTTTAAATTGAATGACGTTGACATTCGTTACGCGCGTTTTTTAAAATATGCAAAATTAAATGTATATTTTTCAATCTTTCTGAGAGATTTTCTTAATATTTGTTTCCGGAAGAACCTTGTACAGAGTATTAGAAAACTACAAAAAAAAAAAAAGCCAAATCGGTCAAGCCGCTTTCATGTTATGTCGTGACAACGGAAAACGGGTTTCATTTTTATATATATAGATTTGAAGACATTTGAAACAATTTTTGCACAAAAATCTAAAAAGTGCAGACACGTTAGATTTTCATTCATATTATATGTATAAACAAGCGGAAACGGCAGACGCTGTCCCGCCCTGATTATAAAAAAAAATCCTTGACAATTATATACCAAAATCTTCTTCATTTTATCTACTGGTGAAATCCGTAAAAAATCCGTACAGTAGTTTTTGAGTTAATCGCGAATGGACAGACAGACGCGGTAGGGGACTTTGTTTTATACTATGTAAGGTTTAGAGGTTTGTTTTACTTTTAGTAATGTGACTCTTTAAGAAGTTAATATGTAGATTTTTTTTAATTATAATAAATTTCATTTTTTAAACAATAATAAAACCGTTGATAAGTAATTTGTTTATGACGTATGACCTACAGATATACGTCACTATCTTTTTGCGTGAATTCGTCTGTGTGTTCTTATATACATAATACAACGAAATGAGTCAGCCTTTTCTGGGTGCCAGTTAATTTGTAATTTTGAAGCTCATTACGGCTATCGCTTCGCTCTCGCGAAATTTGTAATTAAGGGATTGGATCCAGAGGTTTATTAGTGGAATGATAAAAAAGACAGGTCGAGGTACTTTTGTTTTTATAAAATGAGTTTATTCGTTCTAATATAGTTTTATCATAGATTTTTATATAGATTTTTGATTTTATTAACAGCTTAATTATTTTTAAACAAATATATGTAGCTAATAATAGTGTATTTTATATATGTGTTGCACTGTTGGTACCGAAATTAAACACTGTCTTTTAAAAACTTAAAACTAACTGACTTAAAATATAAGCCGTGATTGAAGCCCCGTGACAGTTCTTAAGCTACTAAAATTAAAGCAAATGATCTACAACGGAGGTCTGGACCACCATCGGCGCTGCGTAGACACATTCGTGGGAACGTGTGCTACGCAAGCAACATCAGTCTCATCGTGTGGGCTGGGTAACGTGACTAAGTTTATTACTTGTTAAAAAATAATACATATCATCGCTTAGCAAACGCTTAGATCCCTTCCTCTCCTTTTCATAACCGCACCAAGCGTACTAATCTTCGGAGCCACAGTTTTACGGTAAATCCTATCTGGGCACGAACTAAAAAGTTCGCAATGTCTTATCTTTGTCGTACCGTGAAGCTGTGGAACAATCCCCAGCCAGTGTGTTTCCTCATTCCTATGACATGGGGTATTTCAAGCGCAACGTGAAGAGATACTTACACAGGCACCGGCGTGACAGCTGCGACCGGTGATGCATAGTATGTCTCTCGGTGGTCGCCATTGTTTTTGGACTGTACTGTGCTTACCATCAGGCACAGTACAGTCACATTACCGAGCTACAATAAAAAAAACATCACGGCGCAAGTCAATTTGACTCATTTTACAGTGGAGTGAACAAAACGTTTTTTTAATTGCATTATCTTGCATTTATCTTCACGCAGTGATTAGTAATTTGGTGTCTCTTATTGGATGAAACGGTCAAAATATGATATGTAACTTGACGCGTCATGAGAATATTTATCTAATGAAATTTAAAAGAAAAACCGTCAGTTTTCGACTTAAGCGGTGTTGTTTGCTAAAGGACGATATACAAAAGTGCCTTAACAAATTTGGCTGACATTGATTAGTACTAATTTACTCCACCACAATATTGAGTATATAAAACACAACTCTGAATATATAAAATGTAGTAAAACTAATTGTGCAGATATCAGAAATTTATTAAAAAAAAAATTAGGGATAGGTAATAAAATACACTTCAATTAATTAATCTGTTAAAATTAATCTGTCGTCTATCTGTTTATATAAACACGCATCCTTTCAAAAATACTGTGTTTCTAATAAAACATCAGACAATTATAAAGCATATCACCGAGTAACATTTAGCCTTTGTTTCATTAAAACGGGTGCGGTGTATCAAAAGTTATTGTAATTTTAATGACGACGCGACTTAAGTATGAGAGAAAAGTAGATAAGTAAATAGACTTAATACATTCAGATGCCTTTAATAATCGGCATTTTACATAAGGTTTCTCAAATCGCGGTCACAGCTAGTTATAAATAAAATTATAAAATGATTATTCAAATCAGCCATTTTTTGAAATGTTTTATTCATGCCCTACCATGCCCTGTCATAAAACAATCACATAAGAAAGAATATAAAAGAGATTCTTGATAAAACTGATTGTGCACGGCAGATAAAAAGTTCAATATCAAACCCACGACACGTGTGCCTGTCATATGTCTCGTTAGAGACGTGACTCGAGGCGTAATGAAAGCCGATGACTGCGATGACACCGACATCAGTCGATCTTATGCCATTTGATTCTTTCCTCCTTCCGATACTGAATGCAATTTAAACTAATATTCCGGTGGAACTTATAGTTATACAGGCTGATTTCCATCGTCTTCGAATCACTTGAAATGTGTGCCCTTATTTTGTTTAGTTTGTTTGAAACACAGACAATGTAAGCTCGTTTCACATGCCGCAGTGTATTCAAAAGATGCAAAAATAATACCCGAAAATGCAATTTAACGGCCGGAGTATCTTACTTTCGCTAAATACATGTTGAATAAGTTATATTTTAAGCTTTAAACTAACTAATAATATCAAATTTTGAACAAAATTACCGATTTTAAACCTGTGATACAAATGTTTGGCCTCACCAGACACAAACACGCACAATAACGGGAAAACGTACTTTATTCATTACGAGTTAAGGTTGAATTCACACTAAATGTTGTTTATGTTATCTTTTCATTTGTGAGAGGTAATTTATTACTTTGCTCGTTTTATCGTAAGTATTAGATAATATTTTGAACATTTGTGACTTTATTACAAGGCATTATGGTTGTAATTAGGCTGAACTTAAAACAGTTTTAACACTTTTTTTCTCCTTTTCTTAGTAAAGAAATAGCTACAAATAAGTATATATTTACGCGGACGACTTTTTATCCAGTTATTGTTGATCGAAGGTTATTAACCAAATGGTAAACGGTCAATCGAATCCAAAAAAATAGCAATCTACAACCATTATTTGCTCCTTTGGATACTAACTGCACTTTAAATTAACATTCCGGTGAAAAGTATAGTTATACTAAGTAAATACCATACTCTTTGTTAAGTATTAAAAAATGTTAAAGGGTCAATTGAACCCAAAAACAATCTATAAAGAATTCCGTATCGAATTGTCATACTATGCCGATACGTTCAACAGTTTTAACGTGATTAAACCTGAAAGAAACTTATTATTTATTATCTATATGTACATATAGATTTTCGAAAACTTATAAATGTTTTAATTTATTTACTACATGTACGAAATTCATATTTCGCTTTGTCAAACAACTGCACAACTACAGCCTAGATTTCTCTACACCTTTTGACTGGAAATGAATTTAATTAATTATATAATTTTAACAAGTTTCTAATTCTTTGTGCTGAATATTTTCATTGAGCGATATTTCTTTTGTGTTGGTATTTACAGATTATTTATTATTATTTTAGTTTATATTATATCTACCTTTATGGTGCATGGTATGGGCATGTCATGAGGGGAGATGAAAACCATATAATTAGAAAAGCTTTGAATATGATGGTCGATGGATATAAGAGTAGACGAAGACCGAAAAAGGTATGGATGGATTGTGTGAAAGATGATATGTGTGTAAAAGGTTTAGATACTGAGATGACACGGGCGAGAGTGGAAAAGGAAAACATGGTGTGCCGCCCCTACTTAGGTGGAATAAGGGTAAGAAGATGATTAGATCTACCTTTATAGAAATGTCATTTATTTTGTCTTCCACATACTGTGGCAGCTTTTAAAGGAAATTGTGCCTATACATTGTTCATATATAGTGTCGATTCATGCATGGTGTATTGGTCAATAGCTATACTTCAATAAATAGATACGACCCGGTACTATCATCTGCTGTTAACAATAACCATACTACGACGCGATACAACTGACATGGAACCTTATTTTCCAATTTATCCCGACTCGAGTAGTGAAACAAAACAAACAAAAAAAACTGGAGAAACTTTCTGTGAGGGAATAGAAAACAAGAAGTTGTAGAACCGGGTCCGCGCCACAACTTTACTCCCCGCTTGAGAGAAATGTTAAAACAATTTGTCTTATAAGGTTTCCCTTATGAAAATATGCCGGCGCGTGCTGTCGCCTCCACTGCCTCAACTCGGGACGGCTAGTGGACAAATATTTATTTTTTTAACATCGAGTTTTGGTATCTGTACACTTAGTTGCTGTCTTGTTAAGATTCAACATCACTCATGACTTTATAGAACTAATGAAATATTAGTAAACAAAGGTATAATGATTATACGAACGTTAAACATAGAACATAAAACGCTATAAAATATAAAAAGTTATGTAGTATAAAGTTGAAGTATTTATAAAGCTTACATATATCTATCTATATATATAATAACCATGTAAATCTAATGTGTACTTTTTAGATTTTTGTAAAAATGTTGCAGGTGTCTTGGAATAACTAATAAAATACATTTCGATCATTTTTGGAAATGTCTGTCTGTCTGTATGTTTGTTTGAACACAAATAACTGATAAAGTACTGCGTTCACGATAAAACTTCACCAAGAATCATAAAACATATCCTCAAGTTACATTTAGTTTTCGTTTTATTAAAATCAGTTAACTTTATAAAAAGTTATTGTAATTTTAATGACGCGACTTAAGTACCAAAGAAATGTAGAGAAGCAAATGAACTTAATTCTGATGATGAACATTGTGATGATTATATTAGTTATTTGTTTTTTACATTAGATTCCACGCAGACGGAGTCGCGGACACAGCTAGTATATACTAAATGCAATCTAAAGCCCACGGTGCCTAAATAAATTATTCTGAAGATTATTTACGATAAAGTGCAGAATAAGTAGGGTTATCCGTTAATGTAGGGAA